>CM038792.1:308369051-308969051 GCA_021764765.1 Vicia sativa
AATGTCTTCGTACTTAGGAATCTTTTCTAAACCAGTGAATGACATTTGGTCAAGAATAGGTACCCCAAGTAGCTTAGAGAACTCTTCTAAGGTAGGAACCAACTGATAATCTGGGAATGTAAAGAAATGGTGTTTCGGATCAAAGAACTGGAATAGGACGTGCATCATATCTTCTTCAAAACCGGAGATAACCAAGTCAAGCAGATAACCATGTCTTTTGATAAACTGATCATGATCGGGAATTTCTAAAACCAATTCTTTGAGCTGAGAAGGTATACCCATGAAGTTGATTCGGATAGTCTTTCTAGAAGCCATAAATCCCTACAAAACAGAGCAAAGATAAATCCCTAGGTCCTTGAAATAGTTAGAAATGATATTCAATGCGATGATGTCATGATGTCATGTTTAGCAAGCACAAACAAATCACACAATAGCCCTAGGTTTAAGGCTTGCATGAGGTATAGGTGTTTACCCTACCAAAAGTTTGAGTTGGTTCATCCTGTCCTATAATAGTAACCGGTTCTAGGAATCGATATCATTGATCTTTCTCAGGCGCTTATTTCAATACGACTACCAAGCGGTCGAATCGAAAATATCCCAAAAGTCTCGATCTTAATGAGCGTAGCATCGAGTATCGCCCAACCTTAGTCCGCACCAAAGTCGGCCATCTCACTACCTTCTAATGACCAATATGGGTCAATTAAGGTTCTAAAAGTTGAGTTAGTGTCGATGACACCACGCAGAAGCCAAATATTATCCTCAACTTGGAAATGAAGAGTATCAGACATCCAAAGTGTCACACTAACGTAGCCATCATGTTGACCGCTTTGATACGCCTAACGGTCGCGACGATCTATTGCTATTTACCTAAAGGAAACCCGATCCGGTGTAGGATCCCCACAAGTATAGTACCCAAGAAACCCTTAAAGATAAAGCAAGCAAACAGAAAAACAAGAAAATGATCTAAAATCCCTAAGGTATTCTCTCTTTAAGGTGTTCCCAAAGAAAGTCGCCAGCTGTAATACTTGAACCGACTTTGAGATTTTTGTATCGCAATGTTATGGATAGCAAGAGTCGCCACCGACTTTTCTTTTATCCAATTAAGGGAAGGTGAAAAGAACAAAAGACCTTCGTTAGATTTTGAGTAAGGAGAAGGTTATGAAAAGGGAAGATATTAGCACCCTTTCCATCCGTAGTTATCTACGGCTCTTAGTTGCTCTTAGATCACTTTAAAATTGTGCTTTCGTGTGTTTGACAAAATGTTTTGAAAAGGCATTTCGCTTTGACTTTGTAATGATTCATGTAGGAATGTATACAAAGTGTTCGGAAATGTTTCGTTTCTTTTGAAAAGAGTTTGAACTTTGACAAAAGTGTGTGGTGTGAAAAGTATTTTGTTTGAGCAAGCAACTAAAAGTCTTATTACCTACTCAAAATGGTCATTTTCGTGTTGTTTTACTTTCCTTTAGAATAGCGCTATCCATACCATTAGTTGGTAGGTAACCCTATTCGTTGGATGTAAAGGACATTCAAGGACATCGATGGTCATAGAAGGCATCTTGTAGGAAGTATCCTAGCACATTCAAGGACTATCATCACTTTAGGGCGACAATCGAGGGTCAAGATCATGTATTCGTAGGCGACATCGTGGGTCTATGATCTTTGTATCAAAGGGACTATGATGATTTGTTTTGAAGGCAACAATGCTAGGATACCTCTACGTTCGAGGGACTTGACCATTTGTAATCGTAAAGGCAACGAGAGAGAATTACCCTAAGGGGTGCGTGTGTGAAAAGAGTGTGTCAAAATCAGATATATGTTATCTTGAAATTATGAGTGATCTATGTCCAATTTTTATCTTGCCATACACGCCTAATTACTAGCAGTTTATAGGGTGCAGAAAGTAAATTGCGGAAAGTAAAGTGCGGAAAGGTAAAGTCCTACGTTATTACATGGCTTTGGGGCAGTTACATAATAGGAGTGCGGAAAGTAAAAGTCCTAATTAAGCTATTACATCCCATAGACAGTTACATAATATGAAAAAGAAAAGCAAGAAAAATCGTCCAAGTTGCCATAAACCGTAAATGATACATAATCTAAAATACGAAAATTGCATAAGAAGAAAATGTTAGTAAAAACATGATTTTGAATGGAGAAAATATTTTAAGTTAGTAATGACAATAAGATGATAGGATAATTTTTGGTAATTTTCGAATCGATTTCGATAATTAAAACAATTAAAAGTCAATTAAATGATTAATTATCAATTAATTAAAATATGCATGCAAAAATATTATTTTTAATGTCAAAATTAAATAAGTATTTTTCTGATAATAATGCAAAAAGCAAATATTTTTTGTGATTTTTTAAATGCATGAAAAAAATGATTAAAGATTAATTAAATTGCATGAAAATATTAAAAATAAGAAAAAATAGAAAAAAAAACTTGTTAGTTTGTAAAGGAGCAAAAATAAGTTGCCTTGCCAGGATTCGAACTCGTGCCCACTGGGAAAACACGCTACCTTCACCACTAGGCCAGCCGCATTTCGTGTCATAACAATGAAACAAAAACGCTTTAAACGAATTCGCTTCCTGGGAATCTGAAAACCGCGCGAAGAACTTCATCTTCTTCGTTTGAATTTTCAAACACTCAGCATCGGCTTCGTTCGACGCTATAGCCCCTGCAAAATTCAAAAATCACATAAAAGTAATATAAATGCATTATAAAGCCATGGTTCGATTCGTTTTTGTCCACTGATCATCCCGATAGCCTTGGTTTAGTCCATTTTACATATTTAGGGAAGCCCTAAATCGATACATAAAACCCTAGCCATGGTGGATTTCGATTCAGGCCAAAAAAATACAATCAAGCTATGCAGAAAGTTTCCAAACTTCAAACTAAACACAAAACAAACATCAAAACACGTTAAATATGCATGAAAATTGAAAATCGAAATTGGAAAAAGATGAGCAAACCGAATTCTGGATTGCTCGATTCTGAATGGTTTTGTAACTTGTAAGGGTCTGGATCGATTCAGAAGGCTTCAAGGAATGCAATGGAAGGCTTAGAATTGACTGAAACAAGCTAGAACCAGGGCTGCAAGTGTCTTGAAAGGCATGCTTTTTTGACTTAGGTTAGGTTCTTTGAGGCAATTTTTCTTCTTTCTTCAAGTGTAGGCATTGTGTATTTATAATAGATGGATTTAGGTCGAAATCAAGAGCAAATAATGAATCAATCAATGTAAAAATATTTGATTTTGTATGAAACCAAATCTTTCCTTTTGATCCAATTTTCATCAATTTCTTGCCAAATCAAAGTCAATTTGAAATTGCCGCCTTTTATGAGTTGCTTGGACCTTAAGGATGAGAGAAAATCCAATTTGCATTTAATTTTGATTTTCTACCTTTATTTTTAATTTAATTTGTTTTAAATGATTAAAATCCAAATTAAATAGAAAAATAAAGATAAAATCGTGGCATTGGGCTTGAGGTTCCAAATTAGCCGAGGAATAAGTTTGAACCAAGAAAAGTTAGACCCATTTGCAAAATTTTGGATTTTGACAAGTATTTTTCTTTGTAATTCTTCAAAAATGCCCAACTTGTACAAGGTGTATCTTGCTCAATTTTCAACATTTTTGAGTTTTCTTGGACTTTTAGAAAGCTCTAGATGTCCTCTAAACAACCTCTTTGGTTTCATCTCAATTGAGTTTCCATGCTCAATATCACTTCATTACAAAGAGTTGACTTTTGTTGACTTTGAAAAGGACCCAGTAATGTTTTGATCCATATCTTCAAAATGAAGCATTTTTGACCATAATTGTGAGACATGAAGTTGTAGAGAATTGAATTCTATTCAAAATGAGAGGTGGTGGAAAATGTTTGATAAAGTATGAGAAAATTATGCTCACCAAAGTTCGCTGACTTTTCTTTAGGAAACCCTAATTTGGAAAGTTTGACTTTGAGCAAATCTTGAGTTTTCTTGATGAATCATGATCAACCCTTGATCAAATGATGAATGTGACTTCAAAATGAGGATGTAGATCAAAAATCATGAAGTTTGACTGTATGTTGACCACAATTGACTTTTGTCTAATACAACTAATTTTCAACCATCCGAGCAATTGTTTGAGGAAACTTGACTTGTAAGGCTTGAAACTTGACATGGAGATTCTATGAAACATATGAGGAGGCATGATGACCATTGGAGATGTTGAAGTCCATCTGATCTGAGGATAGCCAAACCCTAGTTTGGGTTGATTGTCTAGGAGAGGGTTTGTCGATCAACCGTTGAGGAATCCTTTAGTATGGATATGTGAAATGTCTTGAGGAATAGGAGGGCAAATTTTGGGGTATGACATCGGTGCCTACATTAGAAGAGTTCTCTAAGCTACTTGGGATATCTACCCTTGATCATATTCCACTCATCGTTCGTAAAAGCTCAAGTACGAAGACATCGCATCGTTGTTACATCTAAAGTGATCGACATCAAGCTAATTGGGAAACAAGAAACGGTGTTAAGTGTTTGCCTGTTAAATTTATGATAAAGAAAGCTCGAGAATTCCTAAAGGCTACGAGTTTCCATGCATTCGAAGACATTTTGGCCTTGTTAATCTATGGCTTGGTACCATTTCCTAATCCGGATCAGGTCATAGACATGAACGCAATCAAGATATTCCTCACTCGTAATCCTGTGCCTACCTTACTTGGAGATATTTTGCATTCTCTCCACACTCAAGCACTATCAAAAGACAAGGAACTCTCATGTGTTGCATACCGTTACTTGCCGGTGGTTTACTGCACCTTCCTCAACCAAGAATGAAGAACGAGCAAAGATTAAAATGGTCTCAAAGGTCGATGTCACTCTCTCATTCAAATATCCGCTGGTGTCTTTTTTCTCAAAAGGACTTCACTTTCATGGAGCGTGGGGAATTCCTAATGTACCACTCCTTGGCGTAAGGGAAGGTATCACTTACAACCCTTCTCTAGCTCTACGTCGTTTGGTTATGCTTGAAGAGATGGTCCTCATGATATGCTTCTCCAAGACGCTGTGTTTGATCGTGAAAACGATATCCAACTATCGTCAAGATTTGTGCACCGCTTGGGGCATGGTGAAGAAGATCGATACCAAGAACTTGGGGCACAAAAATTCCATTCCTTGGGATCCTTACCTCAAATGGGTGCGAGCTCGAGCTCAAAACCTCATGATGCCGCTTATATTCTTGATTATGGAGCTGCTAAAGGTGATGAACCCTACACCATTCTCCATCCGATTGAAAGAACTAAAGAGATCCCGGATTCAATTTAAAGAAGAAAAGGACACATTCAAGCTCAAGCTATGCAAGGAAGAAGAAGGTATTAGATTTGACGGCTACTTCACGAGGAGCAAAGCATCAAGACTTACTTCAACACAAAAAGGAAGCGCCCATGGAGACCTAAGCTCTAGGAATTTATTTTTATTTGTTTAAGCTTTCTTTTGTACTTGCTAAAAGTAAACTAATAAAAATTTGTGTGTTTTGTTTAACAAATTTAAATTCCTAAGGTCCTTGAAAAATTGCATTGCGTTGCATCACACATCATGGCATAACATTCCATAATGTACATCAAGACCGATTTTCTTATTCTCTCGCTATTTATTTCAGCAGAAATGGCTCTTGAACAGATCATCAAAGATCTCCGTGCTCGTAACGCCCAATTCTAGGAGATGTTCACTAATTTGGCCCAAGGCTAGAAAGATCCAAGAAGCTCATCACCGTAGAAGAAGAAGACCATTGGTATTCTCAACATGGGAAGAAATCATGGTCCAAATTAGGGTGGTCGACAATTCAAATTCTCGACAAGAGTGGTGAAACCAAGGAAGCATAAAAACAATGAAGGAAGCCATCACGTCCGAAACGAAGAGGAAGACTATGTGAGCGAGCAAGATCCTCCGAAACGAAAAGTACAACAAACTTGAAGACCGCCTTAATGTCGTGGAAAATCTGAAAATGTCATGGCTTGACTTTGATGATTTGAGTCTTGTTCTTGGTGTGGTAATTCCCACAAATTCAAAATTCCTACCTTGCCAAGCACGATGGCATCTCTTTCCAAGCTGCATATGAAGTCCTATGTTCAAGATCCATCCTCATATCAAGACATGAAACTATGGATCCATTTCTTCCAAGAGAGTTTATCCGAACTCACTTGGAGTGGTATTATCACCAGAGAGTACCCACATACATACTAGGAATGACTTAGAAGATGCTTTCTACAATCGCACAAGACTGTGTTGAATTGGCACCTACCGATGCAACTACAGAGCATATCTATGGGCCGATGAGAAGTTCAAAGAATATGCTCGAAATGGAGAGATCTAGCAGTGAGTTCAACCACCCTTGTCCAATAGGGAGTTGGTTGACATATTTACGGAACACTAACAGCCCATTCTTCAATCATCCGATTGAAAATCTTCACCGATTCACCGAAATGATATTGACAGCGAACGATCGAAGTCGGAATCAAGATTTGAAAGATTCAAGTAGAGTCATCTTCAAATCTGCGAAGAGATCTTTGGTGGTATGAAAGAAGCCAATGTCGTATGGTCAAGATCCGTAATAAAGCCGATCGCACTTAATCTGTGAGGGGCGTGATCTCCGATCCCACACCAGAACCTCAACGAGACAATGCGGTAGCAAGAATGCGCCACGAAGACAATTAAGATCAACATGTCGTTATCTCAAGCATTGCAAAGACATGTTGAAAGCGAACTCATTACTTTGAGGATCCTCCTTAACACGCCAACACTTCATCTCCAAAGTAAAATCCTAATGCAAGGTGTGCATACCACTCCAACAGCCAGTGGCACGACACCAACAACTATTAGGCCCAAGAACAAGATTCAAGACATGATTGAAGTAGGGAAATTGAATTCGACCCTCCCGTCGAAACTCCGAATGTGATCAACGCACCAATGCCTGACCATGGTAAAAGTGCCAATGCTATTGACAATGACTCCTATGTTTATGATGTGAACAAGCTAACTATTCCATCGATGACTTTTAAGAAAGATTTGCGCAACTTGGTGTATTTCTAGGATACCGATAATCGCTGCTTGTGCATCCGAATCGACGAATATGCTTGGGTGAAAAGGCGATTCAACGATGATGGACAACCGAGAAGTGCTATTTCTGAAACCTCCTTACATGGATAATCTGGGAAGACGTTTAAAAATCAAGATCAAGACATAGACGAAGCCATACCAGAAGCTTGGGATACCATGGGACAGCCAAGTGGGAAGTTTGATTTCATGGTTAAATATACCGCTCCTAAAAGTTACAAGATTCCAATCGAAGACATCAAGGCAACCAGATGGGGAGATGACTACGAAGAAGACTATGCTGATGTGAACACAATCAGGATCGCCTCTGCTGATCCTGCGCCTAGAGTGGCGTCTCTCATTATTACCTCGCCCAGACCAATTCCATATTCCTCTGACAAAGCTATACCTTGGAATTATGGAGCTGAAGTTTACTATCATGCCGTCAAGCAAGTACCTTTGACCATTGAAGACATTACAGTTAAAGCTACCAATCCTGACATCGGCAACATCATCGGATCAAGCAAAGTAACCAGAACCAGAAGAGTGTTTTCTCCAGAGATCTCTCCTCCAAAGGATATTACTACACCAATTCGCATTCCTCGCTATCGAACCAGCTCAAGCAAGAGGAAAGAACCGTAGTACCAAAGGAAGTTGCTAAGGATACCTCTAAGCAAGAAATGGAGGAAATTCAAGATCATCAAGAAGAGCGACTACAATGTTGTGGAACAATTGGGACAGACTCGCCTAAGATATCCATGCTAGCTCGCTATTGTGCTCCGAGGCTCATGCTAAAGCCTTGGTGAAGTTCCCAAGAATGCTCACATACCACAAGACACTAGTGCGATCAATCAAGGTTGTATTGCTAGCCCGACCATCAACAATGGTTTAGGTTTCTCGATGTTGATTTAACTCCTGGCGGAAGGAAACACAACAAAGCCTTGCACATCTCCATTGAATTCAAGGCTACTACATTGTCTCAAGTATTGGTGGATACTGGTTCTACTTTGAATGTTCTATCGAAGAGCGCTCTCGACCGACTTAATGCGGAAGAAGTGGTCATGAAGCCCGGTGACATAATTGTAAGATCTTTTGATGGTTCGAAAAGAAGGGTACTTAGAGAGCTCACCCTTCCAGTTAAAGTCGATTCCCAGACTTTCGACTCTACTTTCTTTGTCATAGACATTCTTCCAGCTTACTCTTGCCTACTCGGACGCCATTGGATACATGGGGTAGGCGCTGTCACCCCACCCTACATTAGAAGTCGAAATAACCAATGAAAGGGAAGATTGTTACAAGATGCGTGAAGAAGAATATATGGTAAGTCATCCGCAGTCATTCGATACATCGAAATGGAAGGTGAATATGTCGAAACTCACTATCAAGCTTTCAAACAATTCCACGAGTCATTCTTGTTGACTCTCCGTCACTCCCGGTTACTAGAGTTCCATCAAGATGGCCTCACCGATAGACGCCAAAGTTGCGGTTGAAGAAAGAGGTTGTGCTATTTGGGCCAGCCCCAATTTTCCATTTAAATATGATAAGACCGGTTTAGGCTTCACTATCAAAGGTCAGAAGTTGATACGCCGCGAACGTGCCGGAAAACTTCCTTTCCACATCAACAAAAGCGGAGTCCATGCTATAGAGGACGACGATGGCAACTCCGACATCAACAATTGGATCTTCAAACTCAGACGACGGACTCAAAGAATTGGAAGATCAAGATGTCATACCAATCTCCTTTAGACAGGAGTAAATGCTTTTTCTGTTATGCCTTTCGCTTTTTATGTTTCGAACAATGAACTTTAAGCCTAGTGCCTTGCCCGGGGCACCACGCCTCGTTTGTGAGGGTTATTATTTGTCATTTGCATATTTTCATTCAATAAAATCATTGGACGTTTGCATTCAAATACTGTGCTTTTTTCTATCTTTTACTTTATCACCCTTTCAAAAAGCTATGTGTTCTTACACACACCTACATGATACACTACAGATTCACTCCGAATCTCGTCGATAACGACTCTGCTATTGCTAAATATAACTTCGATAATCCGATCTACCAAGCCAGAGACGAAGGTGAGGAAGATTGTGAAGTGCCAGGAGAACTTGCCAAACTACTACAACAGGAAGAACAGGTTATACAGCCACACGAGGAGCCAGTTGAGGTTGTGAATATAGGTACTAACAAAGACAAAAAGGAACTCAAGATAGGGGAAGGTCTTGAGAGCAATGGCAAAGAGAGATTGCTCCAGATGCTGCGAGACTATATCGATATTTTTGCTTGGTCCTACGAAGACATGCTAGTGCTAGACGTTGACACTGTGGTACATCGACTACTAACAAAAGAAGGTTTTCCCCCTGTGAAGCAGAAGGTTCGTCGTATGCGTCCTGAGATGTCCGAGAAAATCAAAGCCGAAGTTATGAAACAGTTCAATGCCGGTTTCCTAGCCGTTACTTCTTATCCACAATGGTTGCAAATATGGTGACCGTACCTAAGAAGGATGGTAAAGTGCGTATGTGTGTGGACTATCGAGATCTAAATAGAGAAAGTCTGAAAGACGATTTCCCACATCCACATGTTGATGTCCTAGTTGATAACACCCCTCAACATAAGGTTTTCCTTCATTGATGGTTTCTCCGTTATAATCGATCAAAATGGCTCCCGAAGACATGGAAAAGACTACTTTAGTTACATAGTGGGGCACATTCTGTTACAAAGTCATTGATAACACAAATTTATATAGCATATTTGATTTAAATAACATAAGTAATTTTAGTATTTTTGTTTAACTATACTGTTTTATTTTCGTATGACGTTGGTATTTCTTATGCTTCAGGTATTTAGATTAAATAGAGATTGCTTGAGAAAAGAAATGAAATTAAGAAGAAATTGATGTAAAAAGGCAAAGAAATGAAGAAAGGGGTGATATAACAATAGGAGGTAGTGAAAAAGAAAAGAGACGATATCTGGAACTAAGCCTAAGAACCGACAGCCCAACACTGAGACGCTCGTCTCAAGCCATTGAGGCGCCCGCCTCCTAGTCAAAAGGATTTGAGACGCACGTCTAAAACTTCTTCGCCACGCAAGACACTCGCCTCCAACTCAAGGGACCCACACTTCTTCTTTCAACTAAATTCTAATTATTGAGACGCACATCTCAAGGACTTTTTCTCCTTCCCTCTTTTGCCCATTTCTTCATTTTTCCTTTATTTTCACCCACAACAAATGAAACCCCACTCTCTCCATGATTTTCCCAACTTCCCATTTTTCCACTTTTTTCTCCACTCTCTCCATTATCTCCACTACTTCTCTCATGATAACTTCCCCAATTTCTCACTATATAAAGGAGTTATCATTCATTTTAGAGGGATCCAAGTTTATGCGCGGAAGCGCTGTTCATAGTTTTAGGCAAAAATCATATTTGTAAAAGTGATAGTTTCTCACATCGGGAAACTAACACACCATTAGTTTTAGGCCAACAATCTATGTACTCTTGGATCATAATCTTGCCATCATAATAGAAGTTTATTTCAAGTTCTTCATTTCTCGCATTTACTGGTTCTTTATTGTATTGCTTATATTACTATTATAATAATAATAATAATTATTATTATTATCATTTATTGCTGTTAATTTAATTATCATGTTGCTCTTAATTTCAACCTTCATGTTTAGTTTGTTTATGCTAAATTATATGTCTGGCTAAATGGTTTAGATATTAGTATGTAAACTAATCAAACTAAAGGGATCCGAATAAACCGCCTAATATTATTTTGTTAAGAATATCTTTTTGGTTTTAGTATCCAATCAAATTTATTAAAAGGTTAGAAATCAACAGAGCGAAAGTTTGAGTTTAAAACTGGACTAAGGTTGAAAATCAACAGAGCGAGACTTTGAGATTTAAAACCGGATAGTGGACACTAGGCATTGATTTTAAAGACGGCGAAAGTGTTTTAAAACCGATTAAATCTTATTTATTTTCAAATAGTGTTTTTAAGTTCGACAGGATAGCGAGAGCATACGTTAGGAATTAATTACATGATCCGATTCAATAGAGTGAGAGTTTGAGATAGGATTTTTAAATAAATATTGTTTGTCAAAAGATTTTTATCATTTAAAACCTGTGCCGGTAGAATTTTGAATTCTCAAGTTTGACGAATTACATACCGATATCCGCTTAATTAATATTTTTATCTAGAGTTAAGTAATTTCTCTTTAATCATCACCCCAAAAGAATTATTAGCCTTTGCTATATATAACAACTTAGGATAACGGTAGATCGATTTATAGTCCCTG
This sequence comes from Vicia sativa, assembly GCA_021764765.1. Taxonomy (NCBI): domain Eukaryota; kingdom Viridiplantae; phylum Streptophyta; class Magnoliopsida; order Fabales; family Fabaceae; genus Vicia; species Vicia sativa. Next base: position 308,380,418 of record CM038792.1, read on the forward strand.
TGGATTGGATATCTTTTAAAACTACGCGATAGGACTGTGCACTTGCAGGCTCACAATTAATAGACGATAAAGTCGCGATCAAGTTTTTGGCGCCGTTGCCCGGGACTATTTAAGTCGATATTGTAACTCCAGTGTTACACCATATAGACTAAGGCACTTTTACCTTGTATACTATGTATCACCCAAATTTTTTCTACACCCATTATCAATATTTTGAGGAATCACAAGAATCCCATAAATCCATCCTCGAAATACTGATGGAGTATTTCAATGCTTCACAAACTCACTCTTACCCAAATTACCTCTACAACTACCAACCCCAACATTTTGAGGAGTCGCAGGAGTACCAAAGATCTGATATCGAAACGTTATTGGATGATTACAATGCGACACTAACTTATCCGCAAGCGAATCTTCTCTTCAATCATCACACCCAATATTTTAAGGAGTCGCACGAACCTCAAAATTCCACTCTCTTTGCATTAATGGAAGAAATGACTGCAACACAACATCGCGCTAGGCTAGAAACTATGAAGATGGAGCGCTTTGTGGAAACACAAAATGCAATGCATATTCACTTTGAGGAACCGCATGAATCCTATAATTCCAACCTCGAAACATCAATGGAGGATTTCGATGCGATGATAACTCACTCTAGGCTAGAGTCTATGATAGAGCACTATATAGAGACACAAACCGTCCAAAATGAAGAGGTAAGAAAACAAAGTCTTCAAAATAATGAAACCCTTAGGCAACTAACCATTGTGGTTGAGTCCCTCGCGACTCACAACATGGCCTTAGAGACTCAAATCTCTCAACTTGAACAAAACCCTCTAGGACCCTTCCCTGAGGATCATGTGGATGTTGAAATAACCATTAGTGATAAACAAATCGAAAATCCTAAGGAGAGTGATAATGAGGTTGAGGAGAGTGGTATTGTGGTTGAGGAGAGTTCTGACGAGAAAAGAGTAGAGATTGAGAATAATCCACCAACACCATTCGAAAGGGAGGTTGTAGAAGTCATAGAGAAAGAAGCACCTATCGTTATTCCAAGTCACTACACCCCACTAATTCCTCGCCTCGAAAAGTTTTATGGAAGTGCAGCACTTCAATCTAAAACTTATGTTGAGGTATTGAAAAATATCCACACCAATGCACAATTATTTAAAGTCTTGCCTCAAAAGAGAAAATTAGAGGACCATGAAATTAAGGATATAATTACTTTTAAGAGGGTAAGGTTAACCCTTGAGGTGGTGGATGAAACCACTAAGCCCAAACTTGAAAAACCGATACTTAAGATAGATCGAGAACCACCACCACAAGTCCAAAATAATGAACCACCACGTAAGAAAGAAGAGAAAAGGTGAGGATATGTGAAATGGCTTGAGAAGTGGCCATAGAAACCAAGATTATTAAAAGTTCGGTCGAGGAGTCATTTTCAAGAGAGCCACCATGAGTGTTTGCACCCGGCCGTTGAGCTATTGATGTTAACCAAAGCGTTATGGGAGGAAACCCACGGGTTTTTAATTTAATGTTTTCCTTTTACTGTGTGAAACCGCAGATAATAAAGAGATGGATTATTTGTCATGTCTAATGCTACTTCAAGGCGAAAAACCTCTAGATGCCAATCTTGGAAATGAGCCAGGTGCCCATGGACATTCCTACGAGTGTCGCTACTACTGGTGACACCAATGATGCAGTAGCATTCACACAGGTTCTATCCTTCCTTTTCCACCTTTTATCAAAACATTGAGGACAATGTGTGGTTTAAGTGTGGGGGAGGAAGATTTACTGCTTTCTATTTTCCATTTTCTAAGTAGCTTTTCCTTTATTGCGAATTTCCATTAAATAAATATTTATGTACCATTAAGTCTTATATGCAAAAAATTTCGACTTCCTCCATTTACTTCACTTTCTTGAGCCATAACAAAAACAAAATTTCAAACGCATATCTCGACACACTCAAAAACTATAAAGGTTGCTTAATTTTAAAGATAAGAAATTGAGTTCGACTAAAGCAAAAACTGTTACCATCCTAACACTTCAGAACCCCAACACGCTAGATCGATGTAAGTACCTATTATACCAATACCTTAAGACTTGGTTTTAAAGTATCCCTGAGTAGTTTATATAAGCAGTCGGCACCGTCTTAAACGTCAAACTACGTGGAGAACCAATGAATATAAGTGATTGATGAAAGATTTTTAAGAGAAATTTTTATTAGGAAATGCACTAACTAAGCTAGATGGTCCTCACCAGATCATTTATCTCAACAGTTGTGGACACTATAAAAATTTTAGAATGCAAATAATCCATTATGAATTGGTTTAGTGGTTCCCGTGCCGAGCTTGGTAGGGACTACGGTCCGATCCCCAATTTGTAATTGATAAAGGAGTACCAAATATAAGTACGTAACTCCTAGCTAAATTACAAGGATCAAATTCACTAACCGCTACTCCACTATGTGCAAAAAGGCAAAGGGCTTAATGTGATTGTGCTCAAATGAAAACGGGTGAAATAAAACAGGAAGAACTAGGTTGAGCTATAATAGTATGACTAGGACTGATTCGCCAATATGGGATTGTCTAGTGTTGATACGATAGCCTTTGGTGTCGAAGTCAAATTTAGGTTATCCAACATAGAACAACTTGAAACCAAGTACGAATTGATATGTGCCTTGAAATCGCGTTTGATAAATGTTTCAAAAGTTCTTTTTATTGTTTCTTGCTTGAGGACAAGCGAAGGTTCAAGTATAGGGGAGTTTGATAACACAAATTTATATAGCATATTTGATTTAAATAGCATAAGTAATGTTAGTATTTTTGTTTAATTATATTGTTTTATTTTCGTATTACGTTAGTATCTCTAATGCTTCAGGTATTTAGATTAAATAGAGATTGCTTGAGAAAAGAAATGAAATTGAGAAGAAATTGATGTAAAAAGGCAAATAAATGAAGAAAGGGGTGATATAGTAATAGGAGGTAGTGAAAAAGAAAAGAGACGATATTTGGAACTAACCCTAAGAACCAACAGCCCAAGGCTGAGACGCTCGTCTCAAGCCATTGAGGCGCCCGCCTCCTAGTCAAAAGGATTTGAGACGCACGTCTCAAATTTCTTCGCCACGTGTCATACCCCAAAATTTTCCCTCCCACTTCTCAAGACAACTCACATATCCATACTCAAGGATTTCACAAAGGTTAACAAGACAAACCCTCTTCTAAGCAATCAAACTCAAACTAAGGTTTGGCCATTCTCAAGTCAAGGTGGGCCTCCAATGATTCAAGTGGTCATCATGCCTCATCATATGCTTCAAAAAATCTCCATGTCAAATTTCAAGCCTTACAAGACAAGTTTGCTCAGACAATTGCTCAGATGGTTGAAAATTAGTTGTATTGGACAAAAAGTCAAATGTGGTCAACATAAACTTCATAATTTTTGGTCAACACCAATATTTTGAAGTAATATTCATCATTTGATCAAGGGTTGATCATGATTGCTCAAAAAAAGTCAAGATTTGATCAAAAGACAAAGTTTCTAAATTACGGTTTTTCAGACAAAAGTCAACAGAACTTTGACCATGCATAACTTTCACATACTTTATCAAAAAAATTTCCACCACAGCTCATTTTGAAGAGAATTCAATTCTCTACAACTTGGGTAGAAAATGCTTCATTTGGAAGCTATGGATCAAAATATTACAGGTCCTTTTAAAAGTCAACAAAAAGTCATCTTTTTGAAAAGAAGTGTTCATGAGCATGGAAACTCCAATCAAGATGAAACCAAAAAAGTTGGTTAGAAGAAACCTTGAGCTTTCTAAAAAGTTCAAGAACACCCAAAAATGTTAAAAATTGAGCAAGATACACATTGTGTAAGTTGAGCATTTTGAGGAGGTGCACAAAAGAAATACTTGACAAATGCAAATATTTTTCAAATGGGCTTATAATTTTATGATCCAAACTAGATCTTAATATTACCCATGGTCTTTATGCTCCTTGCCACGCCTCTTTCCCAATTTATTTAAATTATTTTGAATTTAAAGCATTAAATTCAATTTTAAATTAAATAAAATACAAAGTCAAGGTCTAAGACAAGTTGGGCTTGGTTTCTACTTATCTTGAGGTCCAAGATAGCCCATGCAAGCTATATAATTCATGCAAGAAGCCATAAAGAAGAAAAAATATACTTTTAGAAAGATTTGGTGAATATTGACAAGAGAATATTTTTGCATTCAAGAGAGGATATTTTCTCATTATTTCTGATCAAATCTCATGCTCTCTATATACATGATACATTCACAAGCACAAGAGACGAAACCCTAGCCTCAATCAGCAACCCTAAACTCTCAAAAAAATCATACAAACTTGCAAACTTCGAATCCTATTTTCCAGCCATTTTCAATCCAATCCAAGCACTCAATCATGCTCCTGAGGTGTGATAGAGTAAGTACAGATCAATAGCCATGGTCAAATGCCCCTGAATCGTGCCATACATGAACATACACTTGCATATCTTTTTTAAATTCGTATTTCAATATTTATCGTGTTTTGTCTGAAACTAACCGTTGCAATGTGTTCCTGAGACATCATAGAACAGGTCTGGAAGATCACATGTAGCTTTCCATGGCCAGAACTTGATCTGCCATTGTTAGGGCTTCAAACCTATGGAGTTTCGGATCTAGGAATAGAGACAATATTAGACTAAAATAACACTACCATTGAATTTGTAGCACCCTAAATATATGATATGGACTTTTGTTTCTTTTCAAATGACGCGTTTATACAGGTTTTGGACAAAGCACCCAACCGGAGAAGACAACCGTGAGTCCGATCCGGAGCTTCTGGCTTGAACCAACGAGGGAAAGAACCAGAATACAGGTTAATCCATGTAAATTAATTCATGGATGTATCACCGCCCCAGCGGTTAACCTTGCACGCATTAAGTCACTCGCTTCCAAAGGCACGGGTTCGAACCCTGCCTTTTGCCATAATTTCTAAAGTTTTTACTTTTTTATCGAGTTTCGTGTTTAGAAGCACGCCTCCGAGTTACGCCTAAGCTCCACTGGGTCCTTTCCAGCAGAAAAGTGCCTACTTCTCGTCCCTTCAGAGGCAGATACGTCCAGAAGCTCCAGCTTCTGGACCCCATCACAAGACGCCACGCCTGTAAGTGCCTACTTTTGATCCGTCTCAAGAGAAAGCCCTGTAAATTCCAATTGGCACCTCAGAAACCCAAGTTCCAACTTCTGGGTGCCTCCAGCAAGGGATTGCCCAGAAGCTCCAGCTTCTGGGAGCGTTTCTTCCAGAAGCGCATCTTTTTTTTTCATTTATCTTTTCCATATTTTTATTATTTTTGCTAATTTCATAATTAATTAAAATTAGTAAATTAGGTTAAACAATTAGGATTAATTAGACAACTTCCACTAATTTTTTTCTCGTTTTAATTAATTAATTTAGGTTTAGAATTAACTAATATTTTCTCTAAAATTAATTAAAATCAATTAGACTCGTGGATTATTCTCCATTTTCAAATAAAAATCAAAAAATATTAGGATTAGTTTTCTATTCCGTTATTTATTTTCTCGCATTTTTTCCAATATTATGTAACTGCTCATGGGATGTAATAGTTTAATTAGGTTTACTTTCCGCACTCCTCAATTATGTAACTGCCCCAAAGCCATGTAATAGCGTAGGATTTACTTTCCACACTTTACTTTCCGCAATTTACTTTCCGCAACCTATAAACTGCTAGTAAACTAGGCGTGTATGGCAAGATAAAAACAACATAGATCACTTCTAAATACAAGATAAATTATTTGAATTTAACACACTCTCTTCACACATGCACCCCCTAGGGTATTCTCTCTCGTTGCCTTTCGAATAAATGGTCAAGTCCCTCGAACGTAGAGGTATCCTAGCACAAGTTGCCTACGAAACATATCATCATAGTCCCTTCGATACAAAGATCATAGTCCCTCAATGTTGCCTATGAATACATGATCTCGTCCCTCGATTGTTGCCTATGAAAAGTGATGATCTCCCCTACGAACGTGCTAGAATACTCCTATAAGTTGCCTTCTATGACCATAACGAATGTCCCTTCGAATGTCCCTTTACATCCAACGAATAGGGTTGCCTACCAACTAATGGTATGGATAGCTCTATTCTAAAGGAAAGTAAAATAACAGGGAAATGACCGTTCTGAGTAGGTAATAGACTCCTAATTGCTTGCTCTATCAAAACGCTTTTTTTTACACTTCACACTTTTACAAAGTTAAAACACTTTTCCAAAACGAAACATTTCTGAACACTTCGTATACATTCTAGCGTGAATCATTACGAAGTCAAAACGAAATGCCTTTTCAAAAAACATTTTCAAACACACACAAAGACAACAAATTTTAAAAGTGAGCTAAAGCAATTAAGAGCCCGTAGATAACTACGGATGGAAAGGGTGCTAATACCTTCCCTTTTCATAATCACCTCGCTTACTCAGAATCTAACGAAGGTCTTTTCCTGTTCTTTTCACCTTCCCTTAATTGGATAAAAGAAAAGTCGGTGGCGACTTTGCTATCCACAACATTTGCGATCAAACGCAAAACAATCCAAAGTCGGTTCTCCCACCGTGTTACACCACACAAGACACTCACCACCAACTCAAGGACCCACACTTCTTCTTTCAACTAAATTCTAATTAATGAGATGCACGTCTCAAAGGCTAATTCTCCTTCCTCTTTGCCCATTTCCTCATTTTTCCTTTATTTTCGCCACGACAAATGAAACCCCACTCTCCATGATTTTCCCAACTTCCCATTTTTTCACTTTTTTCTCCACTTTCTCAGTTATCTCCGCTACTTCTCTCATGATAACTTCCCCAATTTCTCACTATATAAAGGAGTTAGCATTCATTTTAGAGGGATCCAAGTTTGTGCGCGAAAGCTACTGTTCATAGTTTTAGGCAAAATCATATTTGTAAAAGTGGTAGTGTCTCACATCGGAAACTAACACACCATTAGTTTTAGGCCAACAATTTATGTACTCTTGGAGCATAATCTTGCCATCATAATAGAAGTTTATTTTAAGTTCTTCATTTCTCGCATTTACACGTTCTTTATTGTATTGCTTATATTACTATTATAATAATAATAATAATAATAATAATAATAATTATTATTATTATTGTCATTTGTTGCTGTTAATTTAATTATCATGTTGCTCTTAATTTCAATCTTCATGTTTAGTTTGTTTATGCTAAATTCTATGTCCGGCTAAATAATTTAGATATCGGTATGTAATCTAATCAAACTAAAGGGATCCAAATAAATCGCCTAATATTATTTTGTTAAAAATATCTTTTCGGTTTTAGTATCCAATTGAATTTATTAAAAGGTTAGAAATCAACAGAGCGAAAGTTTGAGATTTAAAACTGGACTATGGTTGGAAATCAATAGAGCGAGAGTTTGAGATTTAAAACCGGATAGTGGACACTGGGCATTGATTTTAAAGACAGCGAAAGCGTTTTGAAACCGATTAAATCTTATTTATTTTCAAAGAGTGTTTTAAGTTCATGATAGCGAGAGCATACGTTAGGAATTAATTACATGATCCGATTCAATAGAGCGAGAGTTTGAGATAGGATTTTTAAATAAATATTGTTTGTTGAAAAGATTTTTTATCATTTAAAACCCAGGCCGGTAGAACTTCAAATTCTTGAAGTTTGACGAATTACATACTGATATCCATTTAATTAATATTTTTATCTAGATTTAAGTAATTTCTCTTTAATCATCATCCCAAAAGAATTATTAGCCTTAGCTATATATAACAACTTAGGATAACGGTAGATTGATTTATAGTCGATGTGGATTCGATATCTTTTAAAATTACGCGATAGGACTGTGCACTTGAAGTCTCACAATTAATAGACAATAAAGTCGCGATAAGTCATGCCGTTCAGACTGAAGAACGCTGGCGCCACATATCAACGCGCCATGGTAGCTTTATTCCATGACATGATTCACCACGAGATAGAGGTCTACATCGACGACATGATAGCTCGATCAGTAACTGAAGAAGAACATCTTGATAATTTGTGAAAGTTGTTTGATAGACTGAAGAAATACTGACTAAGGCTTAATCCTAACAAGTGCACCTTTGGAGTCAGATTCGGTAAACTCCTGGGATTCGTTGTCAATGGTAAAGGTATTGAGGTTGACCTTCAAGAAATGCCAACTCCCCGTACCGAGAAGGAAGTCAGAGGTTTCTTTGGACGACTAAACTACATTGCCAGATTCATTGCACATCTAACTGCTACTTGTGAGCCAATCTTCAAGTTACTGAAGAAAGATCAAGTATTGGAATGGAACGACGATTTCCTGATAGCTTTTGACAAAATCAAGGAGTACCTACAAAATCCTCATATCCTGATATCACTTGTCAAGGGAAGAGCTCTTATTATGTACTTAACAGTATTAGAGAACTCAATGGGGTGTGTGTTAGGGAAACATGACGAGTCTAGTTGAAAAGAGTATGCAATATACTACCTTAGCAAAAAGTTTACTGACTGCGAAACAAGATACTCACATCTTGAGAAAACTTGCAGCGCTTTGGCTTGGGCTGCTCGCCGACTAAGAAAGTATATGTTGACTCACACTACCTTGTTGATCTCTAAGATGGATTCGATAAAATACATATTCGAGAAACCTGCTCTCTCCGGAAGAATAGCAAGATGGCAAATGATCTTAACCGAATACGACATCCAGTATACTACTTAGAAGGCGATCAAAGGAAGTATAGTAGCCCATCATTTGGCTCATCAAGCCATAAATGACTATCAGTCTATGCATTTTGAGTTTCCAGATGAGGATATTATGTTAGTCACTGATTACGAAGAACCTGGACCAGACGAAGGACCTGAACCAGGATCCCGATAGACCATGGTCTTTGATGAAGCCTCAAACACACTTGGCAGTGGTATTGGCTCCATCATTACATCTCCTACAGGAGGACACACGCCTTTCACCACCAGACTTTGTTTCGACTGCACCAACTACATGGCCGAATACGAAGCATGCATCATGGGTATCAAAGCGGCTATTGACTTAAGAATCAAATTATTACAAGTGTATGGAGACTCAGCTTTGGTTATCAATAAGATTAAAGACGAGTGGGATACGAAGCATCCGAATCTTATTCCATATTTAGATGAAATCACTTTTGATCATATCCCACGAGAAGAGAATCATTTGGCAGACACATTGGCTACCGTGTAATCTATGTTCAAGGTCAGATGGGACAACAAAGCTCCCCAAATTATTATCGAAAGGCTAGACGAACCAGCATATTGTTATGAACTTGATACCAAAGGAACATAAGAGAAACCTTGGTTCTACGAAGTGAATAGGTATCTCGAGGCTCAAGAGTATCCCACAGGGGCATCTGTCAATGACAAGAAATTCTTAAGAAGATCCGCCTCCAAATTCTTCCTCAATAATGGCATTTTATACAAGCGCAATCACGACTTGTGCTTACTCTGTTGTGTAGATCAGAAAACAGTGGAACGAATCATGGAAGAGTTACATGAAGGCGCATTCGGTACCCACTCCAGTGGACATATAATGGCTAAGAAGATTCTAAGAGAAGGTTACTATTGGTCCACCATGGAAGCTGATTGTTACCGCCATGTTCGATGTTGTCACAAATGCCAGATATACGCAGACAAAGGGCATGCACCTCCAGTCCCATTGAATGTTTTGACCACTCCATGGCCTTTCACAATCTGGAGCATTGACATGATTGGAGATATCAAACCCACCGCTTCCAATGGACATTGTTTTATCCTTGTTGGTATTGATTACTTTACCAAATGGATAGAAGCAGCCTGGTTCGCATCTGTTACCAAGAATGTTGTGGCTCGATTCATCAAGCATAATCTTATCTGCCGGTATGGCATCCCCAAAAGGATTATCACGGACAATGGTACCAATCTCAATAACAAAATGATCACCGAACTCTGCACGTAGTTCAGGATTAAGCATCACAACTCTTCTCCATATCGGCCCAAAATGAACGGCGCAGTGGAATCCGCCAACAAGAATCTCAAGAAGATCATACAGAAGATGACATTGACCTATAAGAATTGGCATGAGATGTTCCCATTCGCTCTCCATAGTTATTGCACTACAAGATGAACATCTACAAGGGCAACCCCTTCTCTTGTATATGGTATGGAAGGGCCCTACCCATCGAGGTTCAAATACCCTCAACCGTAGTACTCAGATGCAGAGTTAGACGAAGACGAATGGGTCCAGATTCGCCTTAACCAGATCAACTTGATCGACCAAAAATGGCTCACAGCCATCTTCCATGGACAAATATACCAGAAGCGAATGATCAGAGCAGTCAATAAAAAGGTGAAGCACCGAGTTTACCAAGTCGATGATCTAGTAGTCAAGCGCATCATTCTTCCACAAGGTGACCCCAGGGGAAAATGGACTCCCACCTATGAGGGACCATTTGTAGTCAAAACAGTATTTTTCGGCGGAGCTATGATACTAAGCACTGTGGATAGTGAAGACTTTCTACACCCTGTGAATGCAGACATAGTTAAAAAATACTACGCATAAACGAGACCCGCCAGGTCGACTGGCCTAGGAAAAAATAAGGGCATACTGGTGAACCAGAAAGGTTCGGGCAAAAGTTAAGGATATATATACATAAAATGTACACCCGGAAAGTCAAAAACCTACAAAGGCGGCTTGGGCAAAAAAGGGTATCCCGGTAGACTGAAAACCCGAAAGGGCGGTCTAGGAAAAAGTTAGGGATTTAAGTGTACGAATATGTCTCATCCGGATCACCTACTTATAGACTACACTAATATCAGCTTCAAGATTCTAATGGAATAAATCAGTTCAATCACTTTTTTCTGATATCAAGGAGATGAGATAGTCGAAAATATATGAGTAATAGCATAGTTGAAACTCGACAAGATTGTTTCCACATAGCTTTTTACTATTCTGGCAATTTACTCTTACTAGGATATTTGTCTCTTGTATACAAACTTCCCGATCAGTAGGCCACTATCTAATGCAAATCCTCTTTCTAGTTCCAATTTTTATTGTTTTGTTTTCATAAAGTCCAATGATTGCTTTGAATGATTATATGCATCCGACAATAAGCCTGCTCGAAAACATACGAAAAGCAAACAAACAATAATTGCTATAGGCTCTAGGAATTGAGATGATGACTAAAGTCACCAATACATCCCCACGGAGTCACTTTAACAAGAAGTACATCCACAAGATCATCTCTACAATCCTCGCAGAGCCATCGCTCTCCTACAAAGAAAAATCTTCTCAATGAAGTATTACATTATCATCTCTTCCCAACAAGTGTTCCAACACTTCAACCTCATCACGTTAGTCTCGAGCAAAGTGATCATATCAATTTCATCGCATTAGTCCCCGAGCAAGGATCCTATAAATTTCATCACATTAGTCCTCGAGCAGTGATCCTATCAAACTTTGTCATATTCTTAAGTCATCACGTTACATTGGTCCTTGAGCAGTAACACATCAACCAATTACATTAGTCTCCAAGAAGTAACAGGTTATTCCACATGACATCGTCCCCCAGCAAGGTCTACACACAAGAAATTCATCCTCATCTGAGTATCTCTCAATGATTATCATCCCCCAACAACAACAATATCCAGAATCGAAACTTGGTCAGATAGTGCATCAGAGGAATCTGAATCTCTCTTATTCCCCTGTCAGGATTTTCAACAACTTCATCCCCAAGCAGACATCAAAGATCTCTAGCAGAAAGTTCCTATCTTCTTCAAGATGGATATTTTTTGAAATACCACAGCATCTACATTCATACATTATTCATAAAAATCATAACATGTGCATATATCATTCACGAACATTGTCATATGCTCGCATGCATCATAATCTGCGAAGGACTAACCATATCCTGTCAAGATTTATTTCCCCAGCAGGTAAAAAATGGAAGGTCAAAGATTAATACCCGAAACAAGACGTGAGAACTATCTGAACGACCATACGAATTATTTCCAGGCAATAGATCATGGATTAACACCCAAAACAAGACGGGAAAACTATCCGCATGCTGACAACTATTCATATCAGAAATAGACAAGAAAAAAGTTTTATTCTGACTCTCTCTTATTATCAACTGCCTCGAATGGCATCCTTAAGCCCATCTCCGACTACGCATCTTCATCACCCTAGATGGCATCTTTAAGTCCATCTCCAATATTTCTCTCATCCAAAGACAAACGCAGAGTGTAGCGTACGACTCACTCTCTAGTGTCAGCTTTTCCAAATGGCATCTCTAAGCCCATTCCAGCACATTGTCAACTGACGATCCCATTCCATGCAACAACGAGTGCAAATTTTCAGGTGTACTTGAGTGTTCAATAATCTTCTACCTTCAGTCACGAAGGCAAGCATACCAATCTAACCCTTCCTAGACAAGAAGATTGAACAGGGGCAACTGTTATACCCCAAAATTTGCCATCCCACTTCTCAAGACAATTCACAACTCCATACTTAAGGATTTCACAAGGGTTGACCAGACAAACCCTCTTCTAAGCAATCAATCCAAACTAGGGTTTTACTATTCTCAAGTCAAAATGGATTTCCAATGCTTCAAGTGGTCATCATACCTCATCATATACTTCTAGGATCACCATGTCAAGTTTCAAGCCTTACAAGTCAAATTTGCTCATCCTTTTGCTCGATGGTTGAAAATCAGTTGTAGTGGACAAAAAGTCAACTGTGGTCAACATACAGTCAAACTTCATAATTTTTGGTCAACATCAATATTTTGAAGTAATATTCATCATTTTATAAAGGGTTGATCATGATTCCTCAAAAAAAGTCAAGATTTGATCAAAACTCAAAATTTCTAAATTAAGGTTTTTAGCCAAAAGTCAATGAACTTTGACCAAGCATAAATTTCACATACTTTATCAGAAATTGTTCCACCAAAGCTCATTTTACAGGGAATTCAATTCTCTACAACTTCATGTCTCACAAGCTTTGGCCAAAAATGATTCATTTGGAAGTTATGGATCAAAACATTACAGGTCCGTTTAAAAGTCAACAAAAAGTCATATTTTTGTAAAGACGTGTTCGTGAGCATGGAAGCTTCAATGAAGATGAAACCAAAAGGGTTGTTTAGAGGATATCTTGAGATTTCTAAAAAGTCCAAGAACAGCCAAAAATGTTGAAAATTGGGCGAGATACAAGTTGTGCAAGTTGAGCATTTTTTAGGAGGTGCATGAAGAGAAATACTTGAAAAAATCAAATTTTTCTAAATGGGCCTAACTTTTCTTGGTTCAAACTTGTTTCTTATCTGAATTAGAACCTCCAAGCCCAAGTCCATGCCATTTATCTTTTATTTTTATTTATTTAGGATTTTTATTCATTTAAAACCAATTTAATTAAAATAAAAGATATATAATTAAAATATTAAGTGCAAGGTTGATTTTCTCTCATTCTTGAGGTCCAAGCAAGCCCAAATAGATGGCAATTTCGTGGAAAGCATGATTGGTATGAAGATTGATCAATTTTTGGGAAATTTTGTATTTGATTCTTCAATCAAATATTTTCCAATCAAAGTAAGATATTTTGACATAACTCTTGACCTAATTTCTTCCTCTATATATACATGACACATTCACAAGCCTCAAGAATGAAACCCTAGCCTCAAGAACAAACCCTAAATCTCTCAAAAATTCAAGAAACTTGTAAAATTCAAAACCCTATTTCAAGCCAATTTCAAGCCAAAGAAACCATCCATTCACTCTCCTGAGCATTCCAAGAGTCGATCCCAGACCTTACACGAAGCTAAAGCATCCCAAATCGAGCCATACAATTCACACCGGTTTGGTAAAAGTCTTGATTTCGAATTCTTAAATTTATGCGTTATTAACTAATTTGATGCATCTACATGTGTTCGTATATGTCATTAGAACAGGTTTGATGTGTTACATGCAAGCTTGAATGCAGGAATAAGGATCTGCAATTATTAGGGCAAAAACCATCTGTAGTTTTGAATTCTGATTTACAGGCATTTTCAAGACCAAGAGAATACCACCATCGTGTTCGCACGGTCCCAATTAGTGGATCTGGACTATTGGTTTTGGTGTTTTGATGAATTTTTGTAGGTTTTAGAAGAAACCGTCGATCGGAGAAGGTGGCCAGAGGTGACTTCAGGCACCTCTGACTTTGGCTTGACCGGTGAGGCAAGCGTGGCGTGCTTCAATTGGTTTGTTTGAATTCTTGGGTCCCATCACGCGTGGTATTAGAATTGTTTTGATTTTCAGAAGAAAAAAAACACACATATATTTATCCAGGTACATAAGTGACAGATGTATCACCGCTCCAGCGGTTCAACATGCGCGTGCTAGTCCCTCGCCCTCTCTAAGATCGCGGGTTCGAACTCCACCTTTTGCATTTTTTCACAAAACATTTGATTTTTGCATGATACCACATAAAAACAAATGGAGGCGTGATCTAACACCACGCAGTGGTCCAATGGTAAAATTTTGAATCAAGAACCCAAGGCGTGGTTCAAACCTCAAGAAAGGCCAAACTAATTTTTATCACTGTTTTTCTAACCTTTTCCTTTATTTCTTATTTTTCTAGTTTTATTTTAATTTCTTGCAAAATTAATTAAAATTATTTTCAAAAATCACAAAAAATAATTTAGTTTTAGATTTAGGTTAATTAAATATTTAATTAATTTTTGATATAAAAATAATTTATTTTTCTCACATTTTAAATCATTTTTCATAATTAACTTAGAAATTTGGTTTTCTTAACTAAATCGATTTCAAAATCAAAAAATATTTTTTTCTCTGCAATTAGGATTTACATATTTCTTTTTTGCTGTTAGACGTTTTTTCTGCAATTTATTTCTTTTATTTCGCATTTTAAATATTAGAAATCGATGTATAGGTCGCAAAAATATTTTTGTAATATCGTAGGATTTTGTTTTCTTCCTTTACTTTCCGCACCTCTATTATGTATATGCCCCAACGCCATGTAATAGCGTAGGACTTTTATTTTGTGCACTTTACATTCCCGCAATTTACTTTCTGCACATATTAACTGCTAGTAATTAGGCGTGTATGACAAGATTAACTCAATCAATCTAGATCACTAATTATCAAGATAAAATATCTGAACATAACCCACTCTTCACACATGCACCCACCTTAGGGTATCTCTCTCGTTGCCTTTTGAATAATGGTCATGTCCCTCGAACGTAGGGATATCTTAGCTAATGTTGCACCCCGAATTTCGTCCATAATTTTTCATCTAATTCATTTGCATCATTTGCACCAGTGATTAATAAGTAAATCAATCCATCATCATAATAGATTCATTTACATCATTTTCATCCAATTCATTTACATCCGAAACAATTTTCTACTTTGTGTGTTGCATGTTACATTAGTACACAATTAATTTAGCAATTCAATTAATTTTTCTTTGCATCAAAGTCATTTTAACTATAATTGCATCATTTTTTATTTATTTATCTGTGTGTTTTTTATAATAATATTTAAACAATTAAACGAAATTCGCATTTTTCTTAAATAATTACATTTTTTAATAGAAGTCATATTCTGTTAATAAAAATTTTAGATTATTATTAAAATATTACAATTACACTTTTATTGATTTTGTTCATTACTATTAATTAAATTAGAATATATTGTTACTAAGAATTTATTTACAATTTTTATTTTCCTTTTATAATAAGATAAGAGAGACTACAAAAAAAAAAAAATGTATACATAGTTTTTTTTTAATTATTTTTTTCTAACATTTAGAATATATTATTAAATTAATTTCTTATATAACACTTTTAATTTATTTAGTTCATGTTTAACTTCTCTATTTTTTTTATATATATTTATTTTTCTTTTTTATTTATTCATTAAATGTCAAATGTCCATTATTTTGTTTAGTCAAATAATCTTCTATTTTTTTTCAACATTTATATATTTTATTTATTTCTTTTAAATAAGTAAAAAAAAAACGAGTTTCAAAAGAGGATGTTACGGATCCACTTTTTACTCCACACATTTTTTTTTTTATATTTTTCTTTAATTAGGTAGTTATTTTATTTATTTATTTAATTCAAATAAAAAATTAATTAAAGAGTTTGTTTTTTTAGGATGGACGACACCTCCTTTGTCTATTTATTTATTACTTTTACTATTTTTCTAAACTTTTTATTTATTAATTAATTAATTTTTTTCTTCTTTCTTTAATAATTTATTAATTGCCATTTAATTGAATACATTTCTTTGGCTTTGGCCATAGGTTTAAATCTTTTTTTTTACTTAGCTATTTTTTTTAATTTTTAATTCACACTCCTCTTTTCTATTTTAATTTCTATTTTCTTTTTGGGTTAATACCTATTTTCACCCCTGACATATGGGGTGTATTTGAAAAACCCCCCTGTCAAAAAAAAAGTTTCAATTGTTACCTTGACAAATTTTAAAAGTTTCATTTTTTACCTTTAGGATGCCACATCACCTAAAAGGCTGATGTGGCTTAATTTTTTGTTAAATTTATAAGTTTTTGTTATTCCACGTCACATAATTGCCATTAAAATGACCAGAATGCCCTTATACATAAGTCTCAATTCAGACCCTACGATTAGGGTTTGCTTTCTTCATCTTCATCCTTGCTGAGAGAGGTTGCTGGAGTTTGAATGTTGAAAGGAGGAAACTGGTTGTTGGAAGAAGAGGACGCGAGTGAGCGGAGGTGGTTTGTTGTAGGTTAAAGCGAGAGAAGCGAGAAGGAAGAAAGTCTTGGAAGATTAAGGTGTGAGATACGGAACAGAGTTTGAAGGGTGGATGTGAGGAAATAACGGCAATGGAGACAGGGAGTATGAAGCTGCGATTTTGTTCTTGAACAGAGGGAGTGCAGATGAGCTACGGCTGAGACGAGAATGGAGTGTTGGATGATGATTTAGAAAGGAGTATGTTGCAGAAGGTGGCTGTGAGGGAATACTGAGGATGGAACAAAGGTGATGAGGGTTTCGGAGAAGAGGGAGTTACGACGGAGGGTACGTGTTTAGATGGGGTGTTACGGCAATGGAGTTTTCTAGTGAGATGGAAACGGAGAACAAGGTTGCGGATGTGAGAGTGAAACACTAAATTAAACACACCCATTTCCTTGAGATGAAGCTGTGACCACTTTGCAAGGATGAAGAACCCTAATTTGGAGGGTCTGAATTGACACATGGCTTTGCAAAATATTTTTGGTTTTTAAGATAAATGGAGCTAAGGGCATTCTGGTCATTTTAATGGCAATTATGTGACGTGGAATAACAAAAACTTATAAATTTAACAAAAAATTAAGCCACATCAGCCTTTTAGGTGATGTGGCATCCTAAAGGTCAAAAATGAAACTTTTAAAATTTGTCAAGGTAACAATTGGAACTTTTTTTTGGCAGGGGGGTTTTTCAAATACACCCCATATGTCACGGGTGAAAATAGGTATTAACCCTTTCTTTTTTTAGCATTCTAGAAACCATTTTTATTTTAATATTTATTTTTATTATTAAAAACCAATTGATTAAATGAAAATCTCACTTGTACATTTATAGATTTGTAATTATTCGATTCAATCCCCATTTGTACATATGTATCCCCACTCCCCATGAGTTGTAATAGTTTTAGTAAATATTTTATTGCTTTCATGTAATTATTCATCACTCTCACAAGTCAAAAACATTTTCAAACTAATACTCGATTGCGAGCCATTTTCACTACCTTGAGTCGACAAAGCTTAGAAATGTCGCAACGGCCACACATTTGTGCACACACCACAATTGCTCTTGGGCTTACAATGAGACTTTAATTAATTAGTTAAACATTATTTAATTATCTAATTATGTTATGTAAAATTGATTAGCCCATCTAATTAATTTTATTAATCTAATTACTTGTTTAAATTTCGTTTAATTAGTCGATTAAATTTATTTCGCGCATGCACTTACACAATTGTTAGTTGTTTTATCATTTATGTTAGCCACCTTGTATGGGCTTTTAATTCATTTACTCGCTTTATTTCATGCTTGTATATAATTATTAATCGTTCACTTCCATTCTCACGCCTTGGTCCACATACCATGTTTTCATTCAATAAAGGGCCTCATGGTAGGGAGTAGACACTTGTCTATTCTCTCGAGATTAATCAAGCTTTCTTGGTTAATCATAGCCCAAATCAATTCTCTTCTCAACATTCAAGATCTTTCATAAAACAATGTTTAAACCTCGATCCAACGTCGACTGATTCTTCTCAAAAATATTTTCATAAATAAATAATGTACTTCTCTCTTCCCAAACGTATGGTAGTCAGTCCTGTTTCGACCCTCGATCGTACGTTTGGTTTCTTAAATGAATCTTAATAAGTAAACCCTGTTTCACCTCACTCTTTTCTCAATAAAACTTTTGGGTAGAAAAAGATGATTAGGATGGTTCTGTCCACTCATCTGAGTATTTGGGGCGTTAGCCGTTGAACGCTTATGGTCCAATACTTGTCTCCCACATAAAATCAATTCAAACTCATCAAACCTTGCCCACGTGCAAGTCATTTTTCAAACACCACTCACATGCGACACTCATCGCTCACACGCGATCTTCTTTCGCTCACACGCGAATTGCACTAGTGATGTCTTATCGTCCACGTACGATTAAGCTCCTATTTTCAAAAATAAAATCAACCAACCAACAAATGTTCTCGCAATCGAGAACTACGTAGCTCGACTTTCTCATCGCACTTTGGGAATACGTAGGCACGAGATTCTAACATCTTGGCGAGCACACTTTCAAAAATTAAAACATGTTTCTCTTTTCATTTCTCTCTTTTTTCGCATAATAATTAGAAGATTGCAAATTTCACTTTAAACACACAAACACAGTTAGAACTAAATGGGTCCGATCGAGTACGATGGATGTGAGGGGTGCTAATACCTTCCCCTTGCATAACCGACTCCCGAACTGGCATCTCTTGGTTTCGACGACCATTTCATTTCACATTTTCGTTTCATGGGTTTTATCTATATTTTCCCTTTCCTCATTAGGAATAAATAAAGTTAGGTGGCGACTTCATTGTTTCATCGTAATCGAATGTTTTTCGATAGCGTCAATAGCTAAGACGCTTACAAACATATCATCATAATTCCCTTCGATATAAAGATCATAGCCCCTCGATGACCCTCGGTGTTGCCTACGAATATATGATCTCGTCCCTCGATTGTTGCCTATGAAAAGTGATGATCGTCCCTACGAATATGCTAAGGTATCCCTACAAGTTGCCTTCTATGACCATCCGATGTCCCTTCGAATGTCCCTTTATATCCAACGAATAAGGTTACCTATCAACCAATGGTATGGATAACCTTATTTCTAAAGGAAAGCAAAATAACATAGAAACGACCGTTCTGAGTAGGTAAATAAGTCTCTTTTGCTTGCTCAAATCTATCAAAATACTTTTCACACCGCACACTTTAAATAATATTTTCAAAACACTTTGTATACATTCCAGCGTGAATCATTACAAAGTCTTTTCCAAACACTTCGTATACATTCCAGCGAGAATCATTACGAAGTCAAAGTGAAATGCCTTTTCAAACATCTTTTCAAACACACACACAAAAAGCAATTTATAAAATGAGTTAAGCAATTAAGAGCCCGTAGATAACTACGGATAGATAAGGTGCTAACACCTTCCCTTTTCATAACCACCTCCCTTACTCAGAATCTAATGAAGGTCTTTTCCTGTTCTTTTCGCCTTCCCTTAATTGGATAAAAGAAAATTCGTCGGCGATAAAATGCAAAACAAACAAGTCAGTTCTTCCACCGTATTACACAATGGATCCATAAGAAGAACTTGAGAAACAACTCCATGGAATTATTCATTTTAGCCAATCAAGAACTGAATTATACGATATTCAGCTCTAAAAATTCTACTATTTCGCATCGCAAGGCATGCACAAGTCACAAGACACGTGCAGTTGGGCATTAGCCTATATTGATCAAGCTCCTCCCATAGACTTCTCAATTCTGTGAAGTAATCAGAAACTTTCTTGCTTCCTTATTTCAAATTCAATATTTCTTGATATAATTGTGCAACTCGAATCTTGTCTCCTCTCATGAACTAATCCCTAAGATCATTCCACACATCCACAACATTATCAATGAACACCACACTTTGTGCTATGGAAGGTGTTATTGAATTGGTGATCCATGTATGAAAAAAATTGTTGCATCTTTGCCATGCAATATAGTTGAGATCATCACTATCAGGCACTTCAATCGTTCCATCAACAAACTGAAATTTGTTATTCATTTCCAACGCACTTCTCATCTTCATGGACCAAGAATGATAGTTTTCTCCATATAGCACTGGTGTAACACAAACTGTTGAAGAGTTTTCAGATGGATGAACATAATATGGATCAAGCTGATCCTGCATCTGATTGTTGTTATTCTTTCTTGCATCCATTGCAGAAGCACAAAATCAAAGAAAAAAGTGCAGCAAGATTACGAAACAACGAATCAAGAAAGAAAGAATCATATAAACAATTCATACAAAACTATGTAGAAAACGAACTCCGAGCGGTAGAACGAAAGAAATAAAATGAAGCAAGGATTAAAACCCAAGCCTCACAAAAGATCTTGAAGCATAAGCTTCAAAAACAATCGCAGCGGAAACAAAATAGTCTTAGCCTGCTTCTATTAGAGGATAAAGAGAAGTGGATAACGTGCAAGCAAGAAGATGAGAGTAATAGAATTGTTATTCATTCAATATCTAAAGTTTGTTACAAGTGTCTTATATATAGTTACAAATCGGAACTAACTCTAACTGCCAAAACAGAAAAAGAGAAACTACATAATAGAAGTGTCACTCTCAAGAAGTTCATATCCAGAAGTTTTGTTTCTGGTTCATCACGAGAAGTTCTGTTTCTAGTTCATCACCAGAAGTTCTGTCACAACTTATTTTCTTTCATCTGTTAATAACAAATACCAAAGAGAAATGTAACTATGTCTTTATTGATGAAGATGAAGAAGGTTTTACTTCCATAGGTGAAGAAGTAAAAGAACCAGAAGAAATAAAATGTGAGATGAAGAAGGAGGAAAGCTTCTAGGAAATCCAACAAATTCCACCATAAAAGAAAGCAGACTCTACTACATGTTGAGAATAATTCATGTCCAGAACTTCTGAGGGGAGTCAGAAGTTCGATGATCATTAAGGCTATCCAGAAATTTTGATGTTCTAATGTTCCGGTGCTGTTCAGAAGTTGTTAAACTTCTGAGGTTGTGTCCAGAAGTGTTTAACTTCTGGTTCCTTAACTTAGTTATTAAGTTTAGGTTTAAGGATACTTTAGTATTTGTTAGTTTATACTGTTAGTATATTTTAGCTGATCACCAAGATTAGTTTTTAATTAGGGTTTACTGACATATTTACTTTTGGGCCTTTTTTGTGTATAAATATGTATTCCTATTTCTTTAATAATAACAACAATCCTTATTTCTTTACTCTTTTATTCTTCCATCATTCCAATCACTTTTATCCTTGTGCACCAACAAATTGGTACCTAGAGCTCCGATTAGAAGCCTAGGGAAACAAGGGTGAACGTGAGTTTATGTTGTGTGGTTGATTTTGTTTCTAGGTTTCACGTTGAATCTAGAACAAGAATCATTTTTCTTCGATTTTGTGGGTTGGGAAACATTGTGTGAGTGAATATCTAAGGGTATTGCACAAGGTAGAAGATGAGCAGAAGCGACAACGTGAACACCAAACTTCGGTTTATAGATGGATGATTTAGATGCGTGTTATTTGGAGCTCAAGATGTTCTAGAGCTTGTTCTTGATAGATATATTCCGGTTATAGAAGATGCAAGAAGAGAAGAAAGAGGCGAGAAACAAGAAGAAGAGAGAGAGCTCGTTCTATATCCATCGGTGCGTAGATGTGAATGTGTTTGAGAAGATTGCGATTCTATAACGTCAAAGAGGAATGGGACACACTGGTCAGATGTTACGGTGGTGACACATCAGTGAAGAAGGAGCTTCAGTCCTTGAGAAAGCAATATGAGAATCTCAACATGAAGAATAGTGAGAAAGTTTACGAGTACATTTCAAGGTGATTTTGATCACCAATGAAAGGAAGGCTTGTGGAGAAACACTTTCTGAACAAGTAATCATAGAGAAATTTGTGAGGTCGCTTACTCCTTAGTTTGATTACATTGTTGTTTCCATTGAACATTCTAAAGATCTGGGAACCATCAAAATTGAAGAGCTACAAAGTAGTCTAGAAGTGCATGAGTTGCGTTTGAGTGACAGAACTTCTGAGAGGGAAGTTTAGCAAGCTCTGAAAGCTTCTTTTGTCAAGAAGGACCAGGAGCAGTCTTGGTCAGAGGCCAAGAATAGACGTGGTGATAGATTCCAAAAGTCATAAACTTCAACTTCTAGTGAGAAGAAACATCAGAAGGGAAAAGGGGGGAGGAAATTTCAATTTTACTGTTGTCCATTTTGCTAGAGATTGTTGGCCAAACAAAAAAAGAAATAAAAAGAAGCAAAAATAGCCAGAGGTGATTCAGATGATGAACCTGTTTTATTGATGACTTATGAATCTGACGAGGAGCCTGTGAGGTTGTCACTTTCTGAATCTGAAGGGGATGAAGATGACTCTGAATATTCTGATTGTGAAGGAGTGTCTCTTTATGAGTCAGAGTCAGAAAATGACATTGAAGAGTCAGAATATGGAACTTCTGAAGAAGAGCCAGAAAATGACATTGTAGATTCTGAAGATGAGTCAAAATCTGAGGTTTCAGAAGAAGAGTCAGAGTTAGAAGATGACTCTGAAGCTGAAGACAAGTCAGAATTCGAAGGTGATTCTGAAGAAGAATCAGAAGATGAGTTAGAATCTAATGGAGATTCTACTTTTGAAGATGAGTCAGAACATGAAGGTTCTGAAGATGAGTCAGAACATGAAGGTTTTGAAGATGAGTCAGAACATGAAGGTTTTGAAGATAAGTCAAAACATGAAGGTTCTGAAAATGAGTAAGGACTTGAAAGTTCTGAAGAATAGTTAGAGTTAGAAGATGAAGAATCTTCTAGAGACTCTAAGGATGAGTCAGATAGTGAATCTGATTCTGATCCAGATTTTGATGATGATCCAAAATCTGGTGGAGATCATGTTTCGGGAAGGGAAAACTCTAAAGGTGTAGGTTCTGGAGGACAAGCTTCTAGAGATTATCATGTTTTTGGTGGTAATCATGACTCTAAAGGTGGACCTTCGAAGGAGGAGCTTCTAAGGTAGTCCGACCTCGATGGTAGTCATGATTACGAAGGTGGAACTTACGAAGCAAGAGCTTGAAGGCAATCCAACTTCTACAGGTGATGGTTCTGGACAAGGTCCAAAGGTTAACAAAGGTGGAACTTCTGGTGTAAGTAAAACTTCTGAAGAAAGTCCAAAAATAGATACGGTTCCAGAATCAGAAGGAGATTCTGAACAAATAGGTATTAGAGAAGTTCTCAAGAAGAAAGTGTGGATGAATTCCATGAAAGAAGAATTTGAGGCTTCAGAAGGAATAAAGTCTTGGAAGTTAACCAAGCTTGCAAGGGAGAAGAAAGCCATCAGCGTCAGATGGGTTTTAAAGGTGAAGCTTAAACTAGATGGATCAGTTGGAAAGCACAAAGCAAGGCTAGTGGCCATAGTTTTTCTTCAGAAACCTAGACTAGATTATTTTGAGGTGTTTGCTCATGTAGCTAGGCATGAAGCAATCAGATTGGTGATTGCTTTATCTGCTAACAAAAGTTAGACGCTGATGCATTTGGATGTGAAGTCAGCATTTCTGGACGGTGTCATACCCCAAAATTTTCCCTCCATCTTCTCAAGATATTTCATACATCCATACTCAAGGATTCCTCAAGAGTTGATTAGACAAACTCTCTCCTAGACAATCAACGCAAACTAGGGTTTGATATTCTCAGGTCAAGATGGACTTCCAACATCTCCAATGGTCTTCATGCCTCCTCATATGCTTCAAAGATTCTCCATGTCAAGTTTCAAGCCCCACAAGTCAAATTTCCTCAGACAATTGCTCAGATGGTTGAAAATCAGTTGTATTGGACAAAAAGTCAACTGTGGTAAACATACAGTCAAACTTCATAATTTTTGGTCAACATCCTCATTTTGAAGTTACATTCATCATTTGATCAAGGGTTGATCATAATTCGTCAAGAAAACTCAAGATTTGCTCAAAAGTCAAACTTTCTAAATTAGGGTTTCTAGGTGAAAAGTCAACTGAACTTTGACTGATCATAACTTTCTCATACTTTCTCAGAAATTTTTCCACCACCTCTTTTTTTGAAGGAAATTCAATTCTCTACAACTTCATGTCTCACAAGAATGTCCAAAAAATGCTTCATTTGAGAGGTATGGCTCAAAACATTACAGGTCATTTTCAAAGTCAACAAAAAGTCAACTTTTTGTATTGAGGATATATTGAGAATGGAAACTCCAATTGAGATGAGACCAAAAAGGTTGGTTAGAGGATTCTTAGAGCTTTCCAAAAAGTCCAAGAACACTCAAAAATGTGGAAAATTGAGCAAGATACACCATTCAGAAGTTGGGCAATTTTGGACAATTGCACAAAAGGACATTTTGGTCAAAATGCAAAATTTTCCAAATGGGACTATAATCTTTTGATCCAAACTTGTTCATGACATTATTTGTGACCCATAAATTCTTGGCCATGGCAATTTTCTATTTTTATAATTTATTTTTGAATTTTAAACCATTTAATTCAAAATTAAATTATATAAAATATGAAAATAAGATATTTTTTCAAATGGGTTGGATTTTATCTTACTTGAGGTCCAAGATAGCCCACCAAGCATACCAATTTCGTGATAGCATGCATATGGAAAGAAAAAATCAAATTTTCAAGGAAATTTGATTTTATTTGAATAAGAAAATTTTGCATTGATTATCATATCTTTTTCACTCTCTTTGCACTCTCAATCCTTCTATAAATACCAAGCATTATGCACGACCACACGAAACCCTAGCCCTTACAACAACCCTTATTTTGTCAAAATTTTTCCAAGAATTGTCAAAAATCGTGTTTCAAAATCCAGGCACTTTCAGCCTTCAAAAATCATTCCATCGTGCTCAGGAGGTAAGTTTGAGTAAGTACACACTCTTGCCAATGGTCAAAGCAAGCTAAATCGTGCCCTATACATGCATACATATTCTATTTTTTTTATTGATTTCGCATTTTACTATTCTGCGTGCTTTAATCGTTTCTAATGGTTTGAATGTGTTCATGAGGTTCTACTTGACCGATCTGGGCAATCGTTTGAGAGGTTGAACGCCAAAATCGTGTATTGCCATGTTTAGGGTTTCCAAGCTGTGAAGCTTCAAACCGGCTTGTACAGGCCGATCCAGTCAAAACCGATGCCACCAATGGACTCAGAAGGTCCGATTTAGGTGGTCAAGGTCTTCTTTTTCCTTTTATTCGCGTTATTTTGCAGGTTTAAACATCCTCCTCGCTGGAGAAGACGACCGGAGCTAGGGCTCCGGCGTCGTTGACGTTGGCTTGACCGGTGTGGGTATGCGTGGCGCAATGGCGCTTCCTGATTCGTTCCCTCATTCCAGATGGGGTCCACGCGTGGCTGACTGTGTTTCAAACTTTTCCCTGACGCGTCATCACATATATTCAATTGTTTTCAACCTTTCCAACACCAGATGTCAAGTGGTCTAGTGGTTAAGGCGCTTCCTGTGCATAGATTCTCTCCATGGTCCCTTGTTCGAACCTTGCACGGACCGTTTGCATTTTCTTTTCAAACTTAACATATTTTCATATTTTCTATTTTCTTATTTATTTAATATTTGCATCAATTTTAATTCTTTTCATATTTTTATTTCATGCATTAAAAATCATCAAAATATTTTTTCCTTTTGCATTTATTTTCTGAAAATACTTATTTAATTTATAAATTAAAAAATATAATTTTGCATGCATATTTATTTTTATTCATAATTTAGCATTTAAATCACATTTAATTAGTTTTTTAATTATTAAATTGCATCTAAAAACTCCCAAAAAATTATTTTAGCATATTTATGTTATTTCCAGCATGTCATATTTTTCTCATTCAAAAACTTGCATTTCTACTAATATTTTCTTCTTATTCAATTTCATCGTATTTTCCGATTTTCTTATTTTTTCACAGGTTGTTCCGTTTCAGACGGTTTCTTTTATTGTTTTCTTTTTCCAATAATGTAACTGTTTATGGGATGTAATAGTTTAAATTAGGTTTTTATTTTCCGCAAGTTTAAATTATGTATCTGCCCCAAAGCCATGTAATAGCGTAGGACATTTATCTTTCCGCATCTTTACATTCCGCATTTTAATTTCCGCACCCTATAAACTGCTAGTAATTAGGCGTGTATGACAAGATAAAATTGAACATAGCCCATTAATTTTCAAGATAAAATATCTGAAATCAACGCACTCTTTTCACACACGCACCCCTTAGGGTAATTCTCTCTCGTTGCCTTTCGAATACAAATGGTCAAGTCCCTTGAACGTAGAGGTATTCTAGCACCGTTGCCTTCAAACAAATCATCATAGTCCATTCGATACAAAGATCATAAGACCCACGATGTCGCCTCCGAATACATGATCTTCACCCTCGATTGTCGCCTACGAAAGATGATGATAGTCCCTTCGAATGTGCTAGGATACTTCCTACAAGTTGCCTTCTATGACCATCCGATGTCCTTGAATGTCCGCTTACATCCAACAAATAGAGTTACCTACCAACTAATGGTATGGATAGCGCTATTCTAAAGGAAAGTAAAACGACACGAAAACGACCAATTCTGAGTAGGTAATAAGACTTTTAGTTGCTTGCTCAAATCAAATGCTTTTCACACCTCACACTTTTGTCAAAGTTCAAACTCTTTTCAAAACGAAACATTTCCAAATACTTTGTATACATTCCTACATGAATCATTACATAGTCAAAGCGAAATGCCTTTTCAAAACATTTTTGTCAAACACACAGAAAGCACATTTTTAAAGTGATCTAAGAGCAACTAAGAGCCCGTAGATAACTACGGATGGAAAGGGGTGCTAATACCTTCCCTTTTCATAACCTTCTCCCTTACTCAGAATCTAACGAAGGTCTTTTTCTGTACTTTTACCTTCCCTTAATTGGATAAAAATAAAAGTCGGTGGCGACTCTTGCTATCCGCACATTTGCGATACAAAAATTTACAAAGTCAGTTCACCGTGTTACAGAACTGGCGACTCTGCTGGGAAACACCCTAAAAAGAGATAATGCCTTAAGGATTTCTAGATCACCTTTATTGCTTTTTGTTTGACTTGCTTGCTTTATCTTTAAGGGTTGCTTGGGTATTATATTGTTGGGGGATCTTATACCTGGATCCGGGTTTCCTTTTAGGTAAGTAGCAATAAATCGTCGCGACCGTTAGACGTATATCGAAACGGTCAACATGATGGCTACGTTAGCGTGACACTTTGGATGTCCTGATACTCTTCATTCCCAAGTTGAGGATAGTATTTGGCTTCTGCGTGGTGTCATCAAGCGCTAACTAAACTTTTAGAACCTTAATTGACCCATCTTGGCCATTAGAAGGTAGTGAGATGGCCGGCTTTGGTGCAGACTAAGGTTGGTTGATACTCGATGTTACGCTCATTGAGATCAGACTTTTGGGATATTTTCGGTCGACCACTTGGTAGTCGTATTGAAATAAACGCCTACGAGAAAGATCAATGATGTGAGATTCCTAGAACCCGGCTACTATTATAGGACAGGATGAACCAACTCAAACTTTTGGTGGGGTAATCACCTATACCTCTTGCAAGCCTTAAGCCTAGGCTCATTGTGTGAATTGTTTGTGTGTGCTAAACATGACATCATGACATCATTCGCATTGCATATCATTTCTAACTATTTCAAGGACTTAGGGATTTATCTTTGCTCTGTTTTGTAGGGGATTATGGCTTCTAGAAAGACTATCCGAATCAACTTCATGGGTATACCTTCTCAACTCAAAGAATTGGTTTCAGAAATTCCCGACCATGCTCAATTCATCAAAAGACATGGTTATCTACTTGATTTGGTTATCTCGGTTTTGAAGAAGATATGATGCATGTCTATTCGGTTCTTGATCAAAACACCATTGCTTTACATTCCAGTTATCAGTTGGTTCCTACCTTGGAAGAGTTCTCTAAGCTACTTGGGATACCTATTCTTGATCAAATGCCATTCACGGTCTAGAAAAGGTTCCTAAATGCGAAGACATTACATCGACCTTACATCTTAAGCGCTCGGACATTGAAGCCAATTGGGAAACCGAGTGGAGTTAAGGGTTTACTTTCCAAGTTCCTAATTAAGAAAGCAGGAATTCCTCAAAGTTATGAGTTTCCATGAATTTGAAGACATTGTGGCCTTGCTAATTTATGGTTTGGTTCTATTCCCTAACTCAGACCAATTCATAGATGTCAGCGCCATCAAGTTGTTTCTTACCTGCAATCCAGTGCCTACCTTACTTGGAGACATCCTACATTCTCTCCACACTCGTACTACTAAGAGACAAGGAACTCTCATGTGTTGCATACCGTTACTTTCAAGGTGGTTTATTTCGCACCTTCCTCCATCAGTTTTGAAGAACGAGCAAAGGTTGAAGTGGTCTCAAAGGCTAATGTCACTCTCCCATTCAGATATCCGTTGGAATCTTTTCTCTCAAAAGGACTTCACCTTCATTGAGCGTTGTGGAGAATTCCCTAATGTACCACTACTTGGTATAAGGGAGGTACTTACAACCTTCCTTAGCTCTCGTCGGTTTGGTTTTGCTCGAAGAGATGGTCCACATGATATGCTTCTCCAAGATGTTGTGTTCGACTACAACCACGATCTCGAGTGCAAGCGAAGGTTCATACACGCTTGGGGCATGGTAAAGAAGGCGATATCAAGACTTTGGGGCACCAAAACTCTATTCCTTGGGAACCTTACCTCAAATGGGTGTGAGCTCGAGCTCAAAACCTCATGATGGAACCTTAATTCTACCGTAAT
The DNA here is from genome assembly GCA_021764765.1 of Vicia sativa. Classification (NCBI taxonomy): domain Eukaryota; kingdom Viridiplantae; phylum Streptophyta; class Magnoliopsida; order Fabales; family Fabaceae; genus Vicia; species Vicia sativa. Next base: position 308,409,584 of record CM038792.1, read on the forward strand.
TATGGAACTGTTGCTATAGGTGGCGTACCTATCTTGTTCTCTATCCGACATGCCTACTGATTTTGAAGACTTGAAGAGATCTGGATTCAACTCAAGGAAGAGGGATACCTTTGAAGCTTCGATTATGCAAGTGAGAAGAAAATGCTAGAGTTGACAAAGCTACTTCACGAGGAGGCGAAGCATCAGCGCTACCTCGGCACCAAGAGGAAGCGCCCATGGGAGACTTAGAGCTTTGGGATTTTATGCTTTTCTTTGTTCTTGTCTTGAACTATCTTTTGTACTTAAAAGAAAAAGAATAATAAAGAGTACTAATAAATGTTTGCTCATTGCTTGTTTAACAAATTTAAATCTCTAAGGTCCTTGAAAACATTGCATTGCATTCGCATAAACATCGCATAGCATAGCATAACATTGCATCACAGGTACATTGAAGATTGGTTTTCTCATTTGCTCGCTATTTATTTTAGCGAAATGGCTCTTGAGCAGTCTGTCAAAGATCTCAAGCTCGAATGCTCGGTTTCAGTGGATGTTCACCGGTTTGGTCCAAGGCCAAGAAGATCTGAAGAAGCTCATCAACAAGAAGAAGAAGGTTGTTGGTCTTCTCAACATGGGCAGACGCTACAAAGGAGGTGCTAGAGTGGTTAGTCGAATTGAGCTCTCTGAAGGAAGTGTCAAGAAGGAGGATGAGCAAAGTAACAAGGGTGATGGTGAAGGTAGTCGGCATGAGCACGGAAAAGTCTATGATGATGGCCAATACTCAATGAAGATGACAAGTACAAGCAACTTGAAGACCGTTTGAATCTTTGTGGAAAACACGAAGATGTCGGGCTGAATTTTGATGATCTGAGTCTTGTCCACAGTGTTGTGATTCCTCCTAAGTTCAAAGTTCCAACTTTTGCTAAGTATGATGGCATGTCTTGCCCTAAGCATTTGAAGTCCTATGTCCGGAAGATCAACCCCTGCGGATGATGAAAGTTATGGATGCACTATTTTGAAGAGAGTTTGTCGGAACCAGTTGGAATGGTACTATCGGCTAGAGAATGACCTTATCCGTACTTGGGTGATTTAGCGATGCTTTCTGAACGATATGAGTACAATCTTGAATTGACACCCACTTGCATGCAACTACAAAGTATGTCTATGGGTCGTGATGAGAAGTTCAAAGTATGCTCGAAATGGAGAGATCTAGCGGTGAGTTCAACCACCCTTGTCCAATAGGGAGTTGGTTGATATGTTTATGGGCACAGCAGCCCATTCTTCAATCATCTAATTGGAAACTCTTGACCGGATTCACGTGATATTAATGACGGCGTATTGGTGGTATCAAGTGGAAAGATTGGTAGAGACATCTTCAAATCTGCAAAGAGATCTTTTGGTGGTAAGAAAGAAGTCAATCTTGTGTGGTCGGAAAAGCGAGCCAAGACCGACCGCTTTCAATCTGTGGGCGGTTGTGATCTCGATCCTACATCAGCGCCTCAGCGAGACAACGCAGCGTAGGCGAGCAGCGAGGCGGTTCTGAAGATTAACATGCCATTGTCATGAGCCTTGCAACACATGTTGAAAGCGGTGATTACTTTGAGGATCCTCCTCAAAACATCAACACTTCCTCTCAGAGATACAATCCTAATGCTAAGTGTGCTTACCATTCCAATAGCCGGGACATAGTCTTGATGATTGTTGGGCTCGAAGAACAAAATTCAAGATATGATTGAAGCTAAGCGATTGAGTTTGAACCTCTTGTTGAGACTCGAATGTGATCAGCGCCTATGCCTAATCATGACAAGAGTTCCAATCTTTGTTGGTGGCGATACTTATGTTTTCAACATAGATGACTTGACCATTCCTCGATGGTATTAAGAAGAATTTGCTACAAGCTGGTGTCAACCCAGGATGCCTAGAGAATTGCCGTTGGTTCCCATCTGCGCCTGATGGTTGTCCTTGGTTGAGAAGACGTGTTCAGTGCATGATGGACAGCCGTGAGATACTATTTCTGAAACCACCTGTGCAGAAGCTGTGTGATGAAATGTCTAAGTTGAAGATCGAAGATGTTAATGAAGTCGTACCATCTGTGTGGGATACCTTGGGGAAACCAAATGGAAAGTATGATTACATGGTGAAGTACACTGTCCCTGAGAGCTACAAAATTCCTATTGAAGATGTTAAAGCAACCGGATGGGGTGACGATTTCCCAAAAGACTATGCTGATGTTAACACTATAAGAATTTCCTCTGCTGATCCTGTGCCTAGAGTGGCGCCTCTCATCATTACTTCTCCAAGACCAGTTCCATATTCCTCTAACAAGGCTATCCTTTGGAACTATGGGTGATGTTTACTATCATGGCGTCAAGCAAGACCCTCGACCATTAAAGATCTTACAATTGAAGCTACCATTCGACATTGACAACATCACGGATCAAGTAAGGTGACCCGAACCGGAAGAGTTTTCTCTCGGATATCTCTCCTCCAAAGACACATGACTCAACTCGCATTCCGGCTATTCAATCCGTTACCCAAGCTAGAGGAAAGAACCGGTGACTCATCCTGCTTTCGGAAGTACCAAGGAAGTTCTTGAAGACACCTCCAACAAGAAATGGAGGAAATTTTGAAGATCATCAAGAAGAGTGACTACAATGTTGTGGAGCAGTTGGGACGAGACTCGTCCAAGATATCCATGCTTGCTCTGCTCTTGTGCTCCGAGGCTCATGCTAATTCCTTGGTAAAGTTTGAAGAATGCTCATGTGCCGCAAGACACTACCAACCAGTTTGAAGTTTGTATTGCTAGCTGGCTGCCAACAACGACCTTGGCTTCTCGATCTTGATTTTACTCATGGGAAAGAAACACAACAAAGCCTTGCACATCTCTGTTGAATGCAGGGCACTACATATCTCATGTCTTGGTGGATACCGGTTACGCTCTGAATATCCTCCGAAGACTACTTTTGATCGGCTTGATGTCGAAGGGTTGGTTACGAGACCCGTGACATAATTGTGAGCTTTTGATGGTTCTAAGCGAGCAGTGCTTGGAGAGCTCACTCACTGTTAAAGTCGGATCCCGGACTTTCGACTCCACTTTCTTTGTCATGGACATTAGTCCGACTTACTCTTGCCTACTCGGACGCCCTTGGATACATGGGGCGGGCGTACCTCTACCCTACATCGAAGTTGAAGTACCCGTGAGAGGAAAGTTGTTCTGATGTGCGGTGAAGAAGAATATATGGTCGGTCATCTGGTCATTCCGATACCTTGAGATGGAAGGTGAATTCTTTGAGACTCCTGTCAAGCTTTTGAAACAATACCAGTCATGCTGTTGACTCTCCTGCCTCTGAAGTTACACAAGCTCCGCCTAGGATGGCCTCGTGAAAGATGCTCAAGCTGCGTTGAAGAAGGTAGTTCTATTTGAGGTCGACTCCGATCTTCCTTTCCGTCACAATGGTTTAGGCTTCGCCATCAAGGGTCGAGAAGATGACACGCCCGAGCGTGCCTGCCAACTTCCTTTCCGCATCAGCCAGTGGAATCCATGCTATAGAACAACGACAATGACTTTGACATCAGCAAGTGGATCTTCCATCTTGGACAATGGGCTCAATAATTGGAAGGCGAAGGCGTCATACCTATCTCCTTTAGTCGGGAGTAATTGATCTTGTTTTGTTTTGCTTTTCGTATGTCTTTATGTTTTGAACAATAAACTTTGAAAGCCTAGTGCCTTGCAGGGCATCATGGCTCGTTCGAGGTTATTATCATCGTTTGCGTATTTTCATTTAATAAATTCGTTGCACTTTTGCATTCGATTGTTTGTTTTCTTTCTTTACTTTATCACCCTTCAAAAGCTATGTGGTTCTTACACACCCACGTGATACACTGAGAATCACTCGAATCTAGATTAATACTGACTATGCTATTGCTAAATATGACTTGATAATCCGATCTACCAAGCCGAAGGCGAAAGTGAGGAAGATTGTGAAGTGCCGGAGAACTTGTCCATTGCTACAGCAAGAAAAGCGAGTTATACAGACCACGAAGAGCAAGTTGAGGTTGTGAATTTGAGTGCGATGAAGGCAGAAAAGAGATCAAGATAGGAGCGGGTCTTGAGAGCAGTGTTAAAGAAAGATTGATTCGGATGCTCGAGACTATATTGAGGTTTTGCTTGGTCATACAAAGACATGCGGTTTAGACATTGATATTGTGGTACATCGATTGCCAACAAAGAAGGTTTTCTCGATGAAACAGAAGGTTAGTCGCATGCGTCCGAGATGTCGAGAGAAAATCAAAGCTGAAGTTATGAAGCGATTCAACGCCGGTTTCTTAGCTGTTACTTCCTATCCACAATGGGTTCTGAATGTGGTTCCTGTACCTAAGAAGGATGGAAAATGCGAATGTGTGTGGATTACGAGAGATACGAACAAAGCAAGTCCGAAGGCGATTTTCCGCTTCCTCATATTGATGTTACGGTAGACAACACCGCTCAGCATAAGGTTTTCTCTTTCATGGATGGTTTCTCGGTTACAATCGGATCAAAATGGCTCCACGAAGACATGGAAGACTACTTCGTTACGGTGGGGCACTTTACTGCTACAAGGTTATGCCGTTCGGATGAAGACGCGGGTGCCACTTATCGGTGTGCTATGGTGACATTATTTCATGACATGATTCATCACGAGATAGAGGTCTATGTTGATGACATGATAGCTCGATCACGGTGAAGAAGAACATCTTGATCATCTACAAAAAGCTGTTTGATAAATTTGAAGTCTGATGAGACTCAATCTAACAAGTGCACTTTTGAGTCGGATCCGGTAAACTCCTAGGGTTTGTTGTCGATGGGTAAAGGTATTGAGGTTGACCCTCCAGGTTAAAGCTATTCGGAGATGCGGCTCCCTTGAGAAGGAAGTCGGAGGTTTCTTGGGCCGATTGAACTACATTGCAGATTCATTGCACATATAGCGCTACACAGAGCCAATCTTCAAGTTACTAAAGAAAGATCAAGTAGTGGAATGGAATGGCGTTTGCGGATCGCTTTTGACAAAATCAAGGAGTACCTACAAAATCCTCCTATCCACGATGCACTTTAAGGAAGACCTCTTATCATGTACTTGCGGTGTTAGAAATTCAATGGGGTGTGTGTTGGGGCAACATGGCGAGTGCAGTCGAAAAGAGCATGCAATATACTACCTTAGCAAAAGTTTACCGGTGAAACAAGATACTCACAGCTCGAGAAAACTTGCAGCTTTAACTTGGCTGCTCGCCGACTAAGGCGGTATATGTTGACTCACACTACTTTGTTGATTTCCAAGATGGATCCGATAAAATACATATTTGAGAAACCGGCTCTCTCGGGAAGAATAGCAAGATGGCGAGATGATCTTGACGAATCGATATCGGTACACTTCTCGAAAGATCAAAGGAAGTGTAGTAGCCGATCATTTGGCTCATCAGCCGTAGATGACTATAGTCTATGCGTTCAATTTCGGCGAAGATGTTTTACTAATTCTTGATTGTGAAGAACCGGGCCAGACGAAGGACTGAACAAGGATCCCGATGGACCATGGTTTTGATGGAGCCTCAAATGCACTTGGCAATGGCATTGGTGCCATCATTACATCCCTACGGAGGATATCGCCTTTCACGCTTGATTATGTTTGATTGCACGAACAACATGGCGAATCTGACGTGCATCATGGGTATCAAGTGCTATTGACTTAAGAATCAAGTTCTTGCAAGTGTATGGAGACTCGGCTTTGGTGATCGGTCAGATTAAGGCGAGTGGGATCAAGCATCGAACCTCATTCCGTATCGAGCATGTTACGAGTTTGATCCCTACTTGAAGAGATTACTTTTGATCATATTCCACGAGAAGAATCGGTTAGCGAGCGCATTAGCTACTATGTCATCTATGTTCAAGGTCGGATGGGACAACGAGGCTCCCAATCATCATTGAGAAGTTTGACGAACGATTATTGTTATGAGCTTGATCGAGAAGAAACCTTGGTACTATGGCGTGAAAAGGTATCTTGAGACTCGGGAATATCCAGGAGGGCATCATCAATGATAAAAGTTCATGAGAAGATTTGCATCCAAATTCTTCCTCGTGCGACATCTTATACAAGCGCAATCACGACTTATGCTTACTCCTTTGTGTAGACGAGAAAACGATATCGTATCTTGGAAGAGTTACACGGCGCATTTGGTACCCACTCCAGCGGACACACCATAGCTAAGAAGATTTTGAGAACAGGTTACTATTGGTCCACCATGGAGGCGATTGTCACCTATGCTCGATCTTGTCACAAGTGCGGTTATCGAGACAAAATGCACGTACCTCGGTACCTCTGAATGTTTTAACTTCTCCTTGGCCTTTTGCAATGTGGGGCATTGACATGATTGGAGAAATCAAGCCCACGACTTCCAATGGACATCGTTTCATCCTTGTGGCAATTGACTATTTTACCAAGTGGGTAGAAGCGACCTCGTTGCATCATTACCAAGAATGTTGTGGCTCGATTCATCAAGCATAATCTTATCATCGATATGGAACTCCGAAAGGATTATCACGATAATGGTTCTAATCTCAACAACAAGATGATCACCGAACTCTGCACGCGATTCAAGATCAAACATCATAATTCTTCTCCTTATCGGCCTAAGATGAATGACGCTGTGGAAGCCGCCAACAAGAACATTAAGAAGATTATCTGAGAAGATGACGGTGACTTACAAGGATTGGCATGAGATGTTACCATTCGCTCTTCACGGTTATCGCTTTCTGACGAACATCAGAGGGCAACCCCTTCTCTCTTGTATGCGGTATGGAAGCAATCCTACCCATCGAGGTTGATTCCCTCGACGAGTCCTCCGGGGCGAGTTGGCGAAGCGATTGGATCTAGACTCGCCTTGATCAGATTAACTTGATTGATGAGAAGCGACTCGTGTCCATTTGCCATGGACGGATCTATCGAGCGAATGATCGAGCATTTAACAAGAAGGTCAAGCAAAGTCTACCAAGTCGGTGATCTAGTAGTCAGCGCATCATTCTTCCACAAGGTAATCCCGGAAATGGACTCCCACCTCGAGGGACCGTTTGTAGTCAAGGCAGTATTTTCGGTAGACTATGATACTTAGCACCATGGATGGTGAAGACTTCCACACCACGTGAGCGAGACATAGTCAAAAATACTATGCATGAAGAGACCCGCTAGGTCGTGACCTAGGCAAAAATAAGGGCATCTGGCGAACCAAAAGGTTCGGGCAAAAGTTAAGGATATATACAAAACATGTACACCGTGAAGTCGAAAACACGAAAAGCGGCTTGGGCAAAAAGGTATCGAAAGAAGGGAGGCAAAAGTTAGGGATTTAAGCGTACGACTATGTCTCTTCGGGTCACACCTTCGGACTACTATCAACATTCAAGATTCAAATGGCGAATCGGTCTACTCACTTTCTCGACATCAAGGAGATGAGATAGTTGAAATATATGAGTACTAGCATAGTCGGAACTTAACGAGATTGCTTCCACATAGCTTTTACTTTTTGTGTATAAACTACTTGGCCATGCCACCTTTCAAATGAATACAAGTTCTTTCTCTTTACATTTTTCACTATTGTCGTTTGCAATAAGTCCAACATTTGTTTTGAATGACTATCGCATTTGACAATAAGAATCTGTTCACAAACATGCGAAAGTGAGCGAACAAAAGTAATCACTCTGAGCTCCAAGAATTGAGATGACAACAAAGGTCACCAAAACATTCCCCAGAGAACATAATCCCCTTGAGGTGTCACTCACTAAACCTCCCCAGTGGAGTATATGTTAATCCACAGTAATTCCACTCAATGAGCAATGTTACATCGGTCTCAAGCGGTAACACTTCATCCCGGCCGAGGTATTTGTCATCAATGAATATCTCTCAACAATTCCCCTTTTCTCCGGGTATCGGACTTGAGACTTGGTCGGATAGTGCAGGAGAAAATCTACACCTTTATTCCCCAGTCGAGAGATTACAACGGCTCGGATCCCACCGGTCTCCCAACAACCATCAAATGCTCTCGGTGAGATCTACACTCAAAATCCCGATGGCGCCTCTAATTCTTCCCAACAGGATTTACATACAAGATCCCCAGCAGTTGCCTCCCGGACTCTCCCGGCGGGGTCATGTATGGGATCTCCAACAACGAGTTTCTCAATCTCTACCTTCCTCAACAATATCTAGGCCCAAGACTTGGTCGGATAGTGCATCGGAGGATCGAGTTCTTTTCTTCTCGGGATCTCCATCCCAAGCGGTCGGGAATCCTCAAGCAGAACATCCGCATCTTCTTCAAGATGGATATGTTTTGAAATACCACAACATCTATCATTCATACATTACTCATAAAGTCATAATTCATGCATATGTCATTCATATACATTGTCATGCATCATACTTTGCATAAGACTAACAAATATTCTATCAAAGTTTCTCTTGTTTTTCCAAAGCAGTGAAAGTCACCAGCATAAGCGGTCGAGTTAAGCCCGAATCTCGGCGGAAAACTATCGAAAGACCGCCCTAGTTGTCCTCCGACGGTTGGTCGAGGATTAAGCCCGAATCTCGGCGGAAAACTATCGAGCGACCGCCCTCTTTGTCCTCCGACAACGGATCCAGGATTAATACCCGAAGCTAGACGGGAAACCCTATCCGGACGATCACAAGTTATCCTCCGATAACAGGCAGTGGATCAATACCCGATGCACAATAGGGACGATATCCACACTTTGCCAAATTACTATCCCCTCAGAGTAATCAGCACAAAGATCTATTCTGACTCCTTCTTATTATCAGCGGACTCTGAGTCTAGCGTCGACTCGGTTGCCTGGATAACATCTGAAGCCCGTCTCGACTATTTGTCAACATTTCTCCCTTTCAGAATGCTGCATATTTGGTTAAAAACCAATACAAATCAATAGCTTCATTCAAAGATGAGCACGAAGTCTAACGTACGACTCCCTCCGGATGGCATCTTAAGCCCATCTCCATGTTCCTTCCGAAACAACTACGAGCCTGGCGTCGGCTCACTCCCGCATCGACCTTTCGGATGGCACCTCAAGCCCATCCCCGACGATTCTCCTCCTATCAACAACCTCGAGTCTAGCACATGACTCATCCCCCAGCGAAATCTCCACTTTCTCCAAATAGCATTTATAAGCCCGTTCCGCATCGTCGATAGCGGTGAGTGCAAATTTTCGGTGTACTCGGTGTTCAATCATCTTCTACCTCCGGTCACGAAAGGCAGGCGTGTCAATCTAACCTTCGAGTATAAGAAGATTGAGCAGGGGCAGGCTGTCATACCCCAAATTTGCCCTCCATCTTCTCAAGATATTTCATACATCCATACTCGAGGATTCCTCGAGAGTTGATCAGACAAACTCTCTCTGACAATCAACCCAAACTAGGGTTTGATATTCTCGGTCAAGATGGACTTCAACATCTCCAATGGACTTCATGCCTCCTCATATGCTTCAAAGATTCTCCATGTCAAGTTTCAAGCCCCTGAAATTTCCTCGGACAATTGCTCGGATGGTTGAAAATCGGTTGTATTGGACAAAAGTCAAGTGGTCAACATCTGATCAAACTTCATAATTTTGGTCAACATCCTCATTTTGAAGTTACATTCATCATTTGATCAAGGGTTGATCATAATTCATCAAGAAAACTCAAGATTTGCTCGAAAGTCAAACTTTCTAAATTAGGGTTTCAGGTGAAAAGTCAAGCGAACTTTGGTGATCATAACTTTCTCATACTTTCTCGAAATTTTCCACCACTTCTTGTTTTAAGGAAATTCAATTCTGTACAACTTCATGTCTCACAAGAATGTCCAAAAATGCTTCATTTGAAAGGTATGGCTCAAAACATTAGAGGTCATTTTCAAAGTCAACAAAAGTCAACTTTTGTTTGAGGATATATTGAGCATGGAAACTCAATTGAGATGAGACCAAAAGGTTGGTTATAGGATCCTTAGAGATTTCCAAAAGTCCAAGAACACTCAAAAATGTGGAAAATTGAGCAAGATACACCATTCGAGAAGTTGGGCGATTTTGAATGATTACACAAAAGGACATTTTGGTCAAAATGCAAAATTTTGAAATGGGCCTATAATATTTTGATCCAAACTTGTTCATGACATTATTTGTGACCCATAAATGCTTGGCCATGGCAATTTTCTATTTTATAATTTATTTTTGAATTTTAAACCATTTAATTCAAAATTAAATTATATAAAATATGAAAATAAGATATTTTTTCAAATGGGTTGGATTTTTATCTTACTTGAGGTCCAAGATAGCCCACCAAGCATACCAATTTCGTGATAGCATGCATATGGAAAGAAAAAATCAAATTTTCAAGGAAATTTGATTTTATTTGAATGAGAAAAATTTTGCATTGATTATCATATCTTTTTTCACTCTCTTTGCACTCTCAAATCCTTCTATAAATACCAAGCATTATGCACAACCAAGCACACGAAACCCTAGCCCTTACAACAACCCTTATTTTGTCAAAATTTTTCCAAGAATTGTCAAAAATCGTGTTTCAAAATCCAGCCACTTTCAGCCTTCAAAAATCATTCCATCGTGCTCAGGAGGTAAGTTTGAGTAAGTACACACTCTTGCCAATGGTCAAAGCAAGCTAAATCGTGCCCTATACATGCATACATATTCTATTTTTTCTTGATTTCGCATTTTACTATTCTGCGTGCTTTAATCGTTTCTAATGGTTTGAATGTGTTCATGAGGTTCTACTAGACCGATCTGGGCAATCGTTTGAGAGGTTGAACGCCAAAATCGTGTATTGCCATTTTTAGGGTTTCCAAGCTGTGAAGCTTCGAACCGGCCTGCACAGGCCGATCCAGTCAAAACCGATGCCACCAATGGACTCAGAAGGTCCGATTTAGGTGGACAAGGTCTTCTTTTTCCTTTTATTCGCGTTATTTTGCAGGTTTGAACATCCTCCTCGCCGGAGAAGACGACCGGAACTAGGGCTCCGGCGTCGTTAACGTTGGCTTGACCGGCGTGGGTATGCGTGGCGCAATGGCGCTTCCTGATTCGTTCCCTCGTTCCAGATGTGGTCCACGCGTGGCTGACTGTGTTTCAAACTTTTCCCTGACGCGTCATCACATATATTCAATTGTTTTCAACCTTTCCAACACCAGATATCAAGTGGTCTAGTGGTTAAGGCGCTTCCTGTGCATAGATGCTCTCCATGGTCCCTTGTTCAAACCTTGCCTGGACCAGATTTGCATTTTCTTTTTCAAACTTAACATATTTTCATATTTTTCTATTTTCTTATTTATTTAATATTTGCATCAATTTTAATTCTTTTCATATTTTTATTTCATGCATTAAAAATCATCAAAATATTTTTTCCTTTTGCATTTATTTTCTGAAAATACTTATTTAATTTATAATATTAAAAAATATAATTTTGCATGCATATTTATTTTTATTCATAATTTAGCATTTAAATCACATTTAATTAGTTTTTTAATTATTAAATTGCATCTAAAAAATCCCAAAAAATTATTTTAGCATATTTATGTTATTTCCAGCATGTCATATTTTTCTCATTCAAAAACTTGCATTTCTACTAATATTTTCTTCTTATTCAATTTCATCGTATTTTAGATTTTCTTATTTTTCACGAGGTTGTTCCGTTTGACGGTTTCTTTTATTGTTTTCTTTTTCCAATAATGTAACTGTTCATGGGATGTAATAGTTTAAATTAGGTTTTTATTTTCCGCAAGTTTAAATTATGTATCTGCCCCAAAGCCATGTAATAGCGTAGGACATTTATCTTTCCGCATCTTTACATTCGCATTTTAATTTCCGCACCCTATAAGCTAGTAATTAGGCGTGTATGGCAAGATAAAATTGAACATAGCCCATTAATTTTCAAGATAAAATATCGAAATCAACGCACTCTTTTCACACACGCACCTTAGGGTAATTCTCTCGTTGCCTTTCGAATACAAATGGTCGAGTCCCTCGAGCGTGAGGTATTCTAGCACCGTGCCTTCAAACAAATCATCATAGTCCCTTGATACAAAGATCATAAGACCCACGATGTCGCCTCCGAATACATGATCTTGACCCTCGATTGTCGCCTCGAAAATGATGATAGTCCGCCGAATGTGCTAGGATACTTCCTACAAGTTGCCTTATGACCATCCGATGTCCCTTGAGATGTCCGCTTACATCCAACAAATAGAGTTACCTACCAACTAATGGTATGGATGGCGCTATTCTAAAGGAAAGTAAAGCGACAGCGACCAATTACGAGTAGGTAATAAGACTTTTAGTTGCTTGCTCAAATCAAATGCTTTTCACACCTCACACTTTTGTCAAAGTTCAAACTCTTTTCAAAGCGAAACATTTCCAAATACTTTGTATACATTCCTACATGAATCATTAAAAGTCAAAGCGAAATGCGTTTTCAAAACATTTTGTCAAACACACGAAAGCACATTTTAAAGTGATCTAAGAGCAACTAAGAGCCGTAGATAACTACGGATGGAAAGGGTGCTAATACCTTCCCTTTTCATAACTCCCTTACTCGAATCTAGCGAAATTCACGGCAGCGGATACTTGATGTCACGAGAGAATGTTATGACACGATATCGACCTTTGCTTTGACAATTCACACAGTAAATATAAAGCGATAAATAACACAATAAATTGTTCACCAGTTCGGTTCTAACAAACCTACGTGCGGAGCTACCAAGCGGGAGGAAATTCACTATTAGTAGTATCAATTCGAGTTAAACTCGGCCGTTTACAACTCCTCACTTAATCCCTACCCAATGACACTTCAACCTAAGTCCTACTTAGATCGAGTTCTACTCACTCCCCTCAATCACCACGGTGATATCAACCTATTGACTAATTGAATTGTGAAGACACACTTCAATAAAATATCTTGATCTTGCTTCAAGCTTCAATCAAGAGACAAACACTCGTGCTTTAAAGCTTTGGTGATAAACTACCCTTACAACAAATCCTAGTCAATGCACTTATCAATTGATAGTTGCTTGGCTCACAAGAAAACTAGAATTACACATACCAGCATTACTAACCTTAACGATTACAGACAAAAACTTCAATGTCTTCAATGGAATCCAGGCGTGGCTGTAGAATAAGGGTTGAATTCTTTATATAGAAGCAATTACGAATCTTGATATTGGGCTTCCATAAAGATAGCTAGGGTTCATAATTTTCTCCTAAAACATGGTTTGTTTCACAACCAATTTAGGTTTAATCAAGATTAACCTAGCAGCCACGTGAGCATGCTTTCTAATAACGAGAAAGACATAAATAAAATGCTCAACAAACTTCACGAAAAATCTCGGGAAAAGCGATTACGAGCAGAATGTCTGCGAATGTCATAACATACATCATGACATCGATGCATTTCTGCAATTTCGGCCTGACTTTAGCTTCCATTAATTGTACTTTTACCATCCTTGTCGATGGGATTTATCTTCAATCTCTGAATGTCATGACATCTATCAAGACATTTCTAAAGCCTAGTTTTACCAAAATTGATGCCAACTTAAAACACTAACAAACTCCCCTTTGGCACATTTTGGCTAAAACTACTAGACCTATCAGTACAAAATGCGTGAAGACTAACAACCTAGTTCTAAGTTTTCCTAAGCTTCCTAAGCTTCAAGTAACTAGAACTAAGAAGATAAATTCTACCCATACACATGTCCCACAATTTTCCCACAATTGCCCACAAACAAAATTTAAACAAGCAGGCCATAAAATTTTAGGCCATACAATCCCCCATCTGTTTCCCAAACATTAATACTTCCCAGTATTTCTTCTTCTCCCCTTTTTAGCCATAAAGGGCCAAAGGAAACAATACAATTGCCCCAAACAATGAACATAAAGGAGTATCGGAAGGAAAAGCGACATAAATATTCAAGGGTTACATATCATCAACACAGTTGGAAACAACAGACAAGAAGGAAAATTTGAGAATAAAAACCATCGGTGCTCTCTTCTCTGAAGAAGCAGCATGGAAGAAGCTTCTTGAGATCCTTCTTTAGCGGCGGTTTCTTGATCGACATCGGCATCCCCATGACATCCATCTTTTCACGGATGGCTCATCAATGATCCTTTCTTCCTCGACCTCTGTGTCTTCTTCTTTTCAAGAGTAGAGATCGAGCTTGTCCTTCCTTGCTTCAAGTTCCCTAGGTCTCCTTTAGCAGCTATGACATCGCCTTCGAGAATTTGCTTTGACATTTGATGTCTCGGTGATGTCATGACAATGTCGAACATGCTTCCTTGAAATAGCTTGTAGTGGAAGCCAAGGCGGGAACTCTTTTGCGGTATCTCTATTTCCCGAATGTCGGGTATTGATCGGTTATAATACCACACAAGAGAGATGGAAATGCTATTGGTCCCTTAATTGCATAGCTCTCGGCATGTTTAAGGGTTTGCTCGAAGATATAAGTGCCATAGTCAAACTTTGTTTTAGTGCCAACACATAGATAAATGCCCGGACCAATGGAGATGGTGGACTTGTGATTTGTGGGAACCAGTTGGCTGCACCTATCTTGTGCAAGATGGCAAATTTGACACTTAACTTGCTAGCGATAAGCTTTCCCTTCACGGCCGGTGTTTTACTTGGCGATGGTTGTTTGGCATACTTTATTATCAGTCTCTTCTAGCTCAGGTTGAGCATTATCGATCTTCCCAAATAAGTGTTGATTATACTTGGGAAAACTTTACTTTTCTTCCTCATACACGATGGAAGTCTTACGATCTCCCATCGGCCGATCAATTATCGGGTTCACAATGAACTCTTTCACCAAAGCATCATAACAATTAGAAAACTTGACCACAGTTTTCATCAGCCCAGCTTCCTTGATTAGCTCCATAACATCTTTGCATTCAAGGGCACTATTGTTCAATTCTCTTTCTAGAGCAATTCTTTTGAGACACACATACTTCCACTGCTAGCACTCTCGGGGTGGTGGAAGGAAATGTTGTCAATTGCCACCGAGGACAATAGGCAATTTCCCAAGAGACAGCCTCTTTCTTGAGTGAATGTCAGAGACATTCTCTGTAGCATCAAGGTCAGAATCATCATGTTCTGATGGCTCAGGTGCCTTCCTCTTCTTCACCATTGAGGTGCTCTTTGCCTTAGATGAACCACACATACTCTTCATCTTATTCTTCCCTTTGGAGGTTTAGCCTTCTCTTTACCGGTTTCATCAACGATCTTGTTCCGGCCTTAGGAGACTTATGAGAAGCTGAAACCTTCTCTGAGCAGGGCTTTGAGCGCTTTTTCTTCCCTTTCCTAGTCATTACCCTTCTAGCAATCTTTGGGATTAACCTTGGCTATGAGGTCATTATCGGAGAAGTCCTCATCTAGGTTGATGACGTGAGACACCATATTTTGATTGGTGTTCTTCTCGGAGAATCTTCAAGAATGCCATCGGATATGTTGTCGTGAGGCAGCGAGGGCTTTATCGAACCACTATGATCAGAAGATTTCTCAGAACCTCATAAATCTCATTCACATTTTCGCGAGAGATTCTTTATCATCGTTACATCCTTGAGGAGTTTGGATCGGGAGGATTTACATCATTTTTAGGGGAATCAACATCATCACGGATGTCTTGACATTCTCATTGACATACGGATCAGCTAAGCTAGGGCTAGCGGACTTATGATTCGAGGCTGAAACCCGAGCACGGACCTATTCTCATTTAGGATATCGGACACTATCCTAGCTATAGCCTCATGCACGACCTAGTCCCAGGAGAGGAGGATGATGGAATGGAAGTCTTACCAGAGGGGATGCTGTGCCCTTCTTGCATTTCTTGTGCGTAACTTCTTGACTCTTTACGGGTCGGTTGCCGAGTCTGTGATGGAGTAGCTGTAATGCTTGACTTGCATGGTTTCGATTTTGACCTAACTTCATTCATGGAAGGAGATGAAGATCGATTGTTGAGATGATGAGGAGGATGAAGACATTTTTGTGATGGTTGTTGTGGGAGTGAGGCGAAATTGGCAAGGGATTCGAGTTTCTTTTAGAAGAAGTAAAGGGGATGCTACTTTCAAATGGAGAAACTCTTATATATGGATGTCTCTTCCTATTCTTGGACTTTTTAAAATGAGGATGAAAATACCTAAATTGCCCACTTATAAGTAATTGAAATACACAATCCCTTTCATCCCTTCTTTGTTACCCTAGTTAATTGCTACAATTCCTCATATTGACACATACCCAATTTGTCCCTTAAGGTCTTAAATTGGTGGCCTCGGTGCAATGTCACGGTTCAATGTCATGACATCACGTATGACATTGTACTCAATCGATATCTGCTTCATCGGATCATCTTATAGCAATTGCTATCGGTGCTATGTGTTCGACTCTAGCATTGTATAGGAACACAGTTTGTTTCTTCTGATCCAAGAAATAAGATTGCTTCTCAAGGGACACATCCAACAATCCTTTTACACAAGCTTTGATCAACTCCTTTTCCACTTGTTCTTTTGGACACCTTCAAAAGAGGAAGGGTGATAGTCCTAGTGTGGCTGTCATTCTTCATTCCAAGCTTCTTGACACAATTCTTTGCACACTTGTTACGAAAGAAGTGTTGAGTCATCCATCATTGTGTCTGAGACTTCTTTAGATACCAAGTGATTACCATGGATTGAAGTCACCATGCTATTTCCTCCTTTGACAATGAGGATTTCATCCAATACTTTTCTCCTGCAACATTTCACAGTAAGACACTTGGTCAACCTTTCATGCCAGAACCTAGTGCTTTGCTTTAGTACTTCAGGAGTGATCAAATGTTTGGACATTGAGTGTGACATTCTGATTTCCTGTCCAGCCTGACAATTACCACAGATTTTCCCTTTTCCCATGTGAATTCTTGGTAATCTTCTGACTCCCTCTATGGAACTGATCCTTCCCATCCCTACGAGGTGTGGTGATCGGTTTCTTTTCCAACTTCACTTTCTCTTCATCTTTGTCTATTGAGCACATAGATGGCAGAGTGGGGTTCTCAGATTCCCACAAGTAGCAGTTGTCCTTTGATCTGACTCCTCTCATAATCACTGCTTGTTCATCATTAATCACAAGACATTCAGTCTTAGTAAAGTTGACTATGAATCCCATATCACATAGCTGACTTATGCTAATGAGATTTGCAGTCAAACCTTTTACCAGCAGTACTCCATTCAGGTTTGGAACTCAGACGGTTTGAGTTTCAACACCTTTGATTTCTCCTTTAGCTCCATCCCCAAAGGTAACAAGGCTGGTAGAATGAGGCTTAACATCATTGAGAAGATTTTTGTCTCGATCATATGCTTGGAACACCCAGTCAAAGTACCAATCTTCCTTGGAAGGTACTCTAAGAGAAGTGCTATCGGTGTAGTCTTCTTCTTCTTCCACTTGTGAGTGTGATGCCTTGTTGGACTTGGGTTTCACATAAGGAACTTGATTAGGATACCCATGTAGCCTATAGCGGTGGACTTTATGTGGCCAAACCTTCCACAATAATAACATCTCCATCTTTGAAACTTTTGGATCGGGTTTCTATGATTTTGATGTTGAATCCAATGTTGTGACATACTGCTTTGACATTGGTTCATTAGGTCATTCTTCCTTTTGTTATAGACAAACTTCTTAGTCTTCATATACCTGTGGACACATTCACGGCTTGTGATATGACATCTTCTTTGTCATTGACTTCCAGTTTGTTCCATTCTGGTTTATTGCAAATCTCTTTGCGGTCACATGCTGAGCGGACACATTTCTGTTTTGGGTTGTGACACCTTTGACATTGTTTTCCTATGTCTCTTCTTCTTAATGTCACCAATTTGCTTTTGACCACATATCCTAGACCATGCTTATTTCACGCATTACATCCAAGTGAAGAATTTCTTCCAACTTATCGATTACGGATGTCAACATTTTGTGAGACTTAGACATCGATCAAGTTTGGAATTCACATAACAATATCACTATTGAGGTGATTTATAGTGGTGTGTTTTCCTCTTTCTCACCTTCAACTTCACATTCTCGACTTCCAACTTCTCAATCGACTTTTCGCTCCTCATTTCTTGACATGCTTCACCATTTTTATACGACTTCACTGTAGTTTTCGAAGCTCTTCAAATGTCACTTCCTCATCACTAGGATCCATATCGAGTTGTACACTCCGGGAGAGTAGTGACAAGTTTGGCACCTTCTTCCTCAGATTCACTTCACGAATCACCATCGGACCAAGTGATGACCATTCCTTTCTTTTGTTTCTTTAGAAAGGTGGGACATTCGACTTTAATATGTCCAAATCCTTCACATTCATGACATTGGACTTTCTTGCTTTGACTTCCTTTTCTTGACACGGATCTTCTTTGAGTCATAAGATCTGTTGATGTCGATGGAATGTCCTTGACATTTGACCTTGACCTTGGATCAATTCTCTTGATGAGCTTGTTGAGTGTCTTCCAAGCATAGCTATGGCTTCAGATATCTTCTCTTCATCACCCTTCTTGCACTCCTCTTCAGTATTGGATACAAGGGCTATGCTTTTATTCTTCTTATCAGTATTCTCACTGATTCCCATCTCAAAAGTCATAAGAGATCCAACAAGTTCTTCAACCTTCAAGTTGCTGATGTCCTGTGCCTCCTCTATTGCAGTTACTTTCATTGCAAATCTCTTAGGCAAGGATCTGAGAATTTTCCTTACCGACTTCTCCTCGACATCTTTTCACCCAGAGCTCCTGAGGTGTTGGCTATCTCCAAGATATTCATGTGGAACTCATGAATAGTCTCATCTTCTTTCATCTTCAAATTTTCAAATCTGGTAGTGAGCATCTGGAGTCTTGACATCTTCACCTTGGATGTCCCCTCATGAGTAGTTTTGAGGGTGTCCCACACATCCTTGGCCAGCTCACATTGATGAACGGTCTGAAGATATTTGTCAATACCATTAAATAAAGCATTCGATGCTTTAGAATTCCCAGACTCCTCTTCCTCTTTGCTCCATTCTTCCTCGGGTTTCAAGGCGGTAGTCCCATCTTTCTCAAGCTTGGTGGGATGTTTCCATCCTTTATGACTCTCAAGCCTTGATGTCCAGATCTTAGGAAGGCAACCATACGAGGCTTCCAATACTCATAATTAGACCCATCCGAATGGGTGGTCTACCTCCAAATCTGCTTCTTTATCCATTATGCGAAACTATTATCCTAGATCTCACCGGAAATAACAAGCGGGGTGCACCTTTGATACCAATTGAAATTCTGGCGGCGGATACTTGATGTCACGAGAGAATGTTATGACCACGATGTCGACCTTTGCTTTGACAATTCACCGGTAAATATAGAAAGCGATAAATAACACAATAAATTGTTCACCGGTTCGGTTCTAACAAACCTACGTGCGGAGGCTACCAAGCGGGAGGAAATTCACTATTAGTAGTATCAATTCGAGTTAAACTCGCCGTTTACAACTCCTCACTTAATCCCTACCCAATGACACTTCAACCTAAGTCCTACTTAGATCGAGTTCCTACTCACTCCCCTCGATCACCGCGGTGATATCAACCTATTGACTAATTGAATTGTGAAGACACACTTCAATAAAATATCTTGATCTTGCTTCAAAGCTTCAATCAAGAGACAAACACTCGTGCTTTAAAGCTTTGGTGATAAACTACCCTTACAACAAATCCTAGTCGATGCACTTATCAATTGATAGTTGCTTGGCTCCTGAAGAAACTAGAATTACACAATACCATTACTAACCTTAACGATACATAAACAAAAGCCTTCAATGTCTTCAATGGAATCCGGAGGCGTGGCTGTAGAATAAGGGTTGAATTCTTTATATAGAAGCAATTCTGAATCTTCAGTATTGGGCTTCCATAAAGATAGCTAGGGTTCACTTAATTTTCTCCTAAAAACATGGTTTGTTTCACAACCAATTTAGGTTTAATCAAGATTAACCTAGCAGCCACGTGAGCATGCTTTCTAATAACAGAAAGACATAAATAAAATGCTCAACAAACTTCCTGAAAAATCTCAGGAAAAACTGATTCTGCAGAACAGAATGTCACACTGAATGTCATAACATCTGTCATGACATCGATGCATTTTCTGAATTTCCAGCCTGACTTTAGCTTCCAGTTCTGTACTTTTACCATCCTTGTCCAGTAGGATTTATCTTCAATCTCTGAATGTCATGACATCTATCAAGACATTTCTAAAGCCTAGTTTTACCAAAATTGATGCCAACTTAAAACACTAACACTAACGAAGGTCTTTTTCTGTACTTTTACCTTCCCTTAATTGGATAAAAATAAAAGTCGGTGGCGACTCTTGCTATCCGCATATTTGCGATACAAAAATCTACAAAGTCAGTTCACCGTGTTACAGACGGTCCATTACAAGAGGAGGTATATGTGTCACAACCTCCTGGCTTCGTGAAAAAGAATCAGGAAGGGATGGTGTACAAGTTACACAAAGCTCTGTATGGATTGAAAGCACCCAGAGCTTGGAATCAGAAGATTGATTCATTTTTGAAGAAGCAAGGGTTTCAGAAATGTGAGATGGAGTATGGTGTTATGTGAAACATTCTGGAAGCAATATGATTCTAATGTGTCTTTATGTTGATGACATATTGCTTACGGGGAGTTGCAACTAGAAGAAACCTGCAGATTTTCCGATGAAGGATGTCAAGATTGAACACCTTATCCGTTTGAGGGATGGAATTAGTGTTGTAGATTTTGATGGATATAAATTAACGGATGGTGGTGTAGATTTTGGGATTTTTTGTAATTAAATTTCAATCTCGTTTTATTTTTTTTCGATAACATGTTTAAAAGCGATTTTTCCTATAATACATCCCAAAAATGATATTCTGGTTTTGTTAGATGTTAGGAGCCTCTAGGAATTTTTCTCATAATTTTTAGATATTTTTAGGTCTTTATCCAATTTTTCTTTTGTGTGAATACAAAGATGTATAATTGTTTGCTAGTTCACCTAGTTAGGAATCGATTTCTTTACATATAATGTCTAATACTTTTTCTAACCTTCAACTAACTTTTTGATTAGCATATGGACATTTTTAGGTAGTTGATACCTTGGTTTAGGATTGATAATTGAGTCATATGATTAGGGTACCATGAGAATTAACTCTTAGAGCGACGTTTGATCATTTTGACTTAATTTTGTGCATAGTTTTGCTTTAAGCATGATTTTTATTGTGCACTTTGTTTGGGATCATTTAATATGATTTAGCTACTGACTTGTGAAGTTCTATATCTATTTTAATTCAATAATTGCTTAATTCTCAAGTTTCGGTTATGTTGTATGGTTTAAAAGCATGTTTCTCCTTTGTCATTTGAATCGACTAATTGTAGGAGTATAATACCATGTGTTTCTTAGAAATTTTAGGACATTTTCTCCCATTTAATTGTAGATAAATGTAAACCTCATATTAGGACTTCAAAGCTAACCTTTAGTAGTTCAATTCCTAGGAACTAGTTAGATATTTGTATAGTTCTTCTAGGTTGCCCTTGCATGTTTGATTTGAAATCTATTCCTCTATCTTTAGAGATGTTTAGGAAAGCTTTAGAATAAGTAGTTGCTTCCCCTATTAAAATTTACACTTCATGCCTCGATTCCTTTGTGAATAATGCATTCTTTGGCCATTCTTGTATATATTTTTGATTTCTAACTACTATAGGTCTCTAATTATGTTTAACATTTCATTTGAGGACTATTGTGATGGAATTAGCTCGATTTTGATACCGTTCATGGGTTATTTTGCATTATGCGTGCGTGGCTTCCGATTTTCCATTCTCAAGTTTCTATACATGTTTACAATCCATTTCTTCACATTTGGATCATATTTTGACTTGTGATGTGAGTATGCAATTATATTCCCGCCTCCTTGTTATTTTTGATATGCTTGTTGACTTGTGCAAGGTACATTGAGTATATTTTGGTTAGGTACCTAATCTTGGTACACTAACACACCGCTTCTCCCGTGGTTCTATTTGCCTTTTAAACGCATTTTGCTTTGTGTTTTCACATATTTTGAGAAACATATATTCTGTTATTTTGTCTGGATATGTACCTTTGGCAGGTGTTCTATTTGTTATGAGGACGTATCTGCTATACGGGCATGTTGCACAATATTGGCTTATGGATTATATTAATCGAGCTATTTCTGATTATTGCTTTGTTGATGGCAGTGTACTCAAAGTTTTCCGAAGTATTTTTAACTTGCAGTGCTCTTCGGATTTTTATTATCCGTTTGGTATTAACTTTACTTTGTTTATCCCATTCTTTTACCGCTTTTCTAGAGAGCATGAGAAGTAGGGTTTTACCGCTTTCCTTGCGATGAGAAGTAGAAATATAGATGCATGATGGGGCTTCCGTAGTTGGATCATGTTCAGGAACCCCTCTAGTTTATTTAATAACCCGTTTAGGGCACTTCTGTTTGCTAATTGTGTTTGGTTTGTTTAAAGTCCTCTTCCGTGCATAGGGAGGCGATTTTCATTGTGTGTTTACAATTGTGCTTGCATAGGTCAGAAGTGGTTAAAACACCCGATGTGGCACCACCAAGAAAAGTCTCGCTTTTTATATTTCCTGATATCGAGTCATTGATATATGGGCAACCGGAAAGGGTCGGCAGTCGTCCCCCGCAGTTCTAGTCTGTGTCTTGTATGGTACACGCGAATCGTGTTACTATTCCTTTATCAAGTCAATAACAAAGTGGCCAGAGTCCCCTATTCTAACTCTTCACTCTTTCCTGGGGTTCACATTTATTGCAAAACTCGCATCATTTGCTTTGTAGGTTATGCCTATGCTTGTTTGACATTTGTTTGCGCATTGCATTGTTTGTGTGCTTCTGCCAAAGCACTTGTTTGCTTCATCCCTTTTGTCGTCATCGACTCTACCTTAGGTAGCGATTCGAGATAGACATAGATTTAGTTTTTAAACCTTTCCTACTCCCTTTTGTCGTCTTTGACTCCACCTTAGGTAGCGATTCAAGATGGACATAGATCTAGGTTGTAAACCTTTGCCATATTCCCTTAGGATTCTCTCGACTCTATCTTAGGTAGTGATTTGAGTTAGACCTTAGGTTTTAATCCATGTATGACAACATTTGGGGTAGAATTAGATAGTTTCCCTTGATTGTTTTCTTCTTTTGCATCTTTGCATGTAATAAAACTAAAACTTGTTTTCTTTTCTTTTGAAAAAATACCTAATAATGGTTCAAACTCCTTTTTCAAGGTAAAATCAACCAACCAATACAATCCTTTTTTTCCTATAGGTTTTCTTTTTGTGCTTAAAACTCTTTCTCAAAAGTAAAAAACACAAAACCCACCAAAACAAGTGAGCCGAACTACGGAGCTCTAACTTTCCCATTGCATGAGGAAATAGGCAAGCATCTTGTCACGGGGCTCGATCGAGCAAACTTTGTAAATACTTCCTTCTTTTCCCCGTGTTTTCTTTAGTTTGTTTTCTTTCACATGCATACTCTTTTAGCATACAGATATAGCGATTAAGCAGTAAATAAATACAAACACACCCATTAAGTAGAAAATAGAAGTGGATACCATAGATTACTACGGACGTGTGGGGTGCTAATACCTTCCTTTCGCGTAATAGACTCCCTTACCCTATCTCTCGGTTGCAAGACCATGTCTTATCCCTTTCAGGTTTTCTCGATGCGTTTACCATTCTCCTTTTGCGAGATAAAAAACGTTCGATGGTGAATTCATTGATATAGTTATCGGATGATGTTCAGCCGGTTGTTTCAGTTGGAGACTTCACTGGGGATCGTCTAGACCTCTTGCTGGTCCTATCAGGAGTCGATCCTAGCTTTTATTTTCTTATCTATTGGGTGTTTATTTATTTACATGATTTATCGTATCATCCTTTGTATACTTGTATTGCATCATATGTTACATTTTATTGCTTTCATATATCCTGTACATTGTCTGCTGCTGTGCTGAGATATTGGGGTGGGATTTTCAAGAGGTAAAAGGTCCATTACCCAGGCCAGAGACATATAGGATAGACAGATGTTCATGTGAAATCATGCGTTCCTTTGACCCGTGTGAGGACACATGAAGTACCACATTCAGCCGAGGTTCTCCCGATACTTCCATTGTTCTACATCCCTTATGCATGGGTACGGTATTAAACGGAGGATTATAGACTCTGGGTGCCACTTAGGGACCACCTGCTCTATTTAGAATTACCCTAAGGCGGGGATGGGAAAAATCATTATAACAGGTACAAATGGTGACTATGTTTTGATGGTGACTATTTATGTTGATGGTGATTATATTGGTCCTTCTGTGACGTTCTGTTATTGATGGCCGTGTGCCTTATGATACTTGGTTCTTGACACCTAGTTTTTTGGTATTTTCTATGATATTCTGAAATGATGTCGGACCTTTGATCCTGTGATATTCATATTATTCCGAGATTATGCAGCCATTATTCAGTAGATTGTACAAATGCTACCCGTTGTTATGCTGAAATTGTGAACCCATGGTTAATGCACTTGCATTGTAGCATGTTTATTCTTCAAAAGAAATGTCAGAAAAAACAAATGTATACATATCTAACATGCATATTCATTCATTGCATGCATTCATAACAGTTACTCAAAACTTGGGGATTTCCGTTATTCAAACCTAGTATTTTCTTGCAGAATTGCAAATCTTGACTTTTTACCACTCTACGATCAGAATTAAGTGATGGAACAACTTTGTGGGGAATTGGATGAAATGAAAGAACATATGGGATTTTTGATGCTAGAGATGCAAGATTTGGTCAATGGACAAGAACTCTTGAAAAAGGAGAACCATTAGTTGAAGATTCAGCTGAGTTTGGTTATGGAAATTCTGAATAATGTGTTGAAAAAGGAAGACAAACCTGCATCCACTTCCGCAACAAGAGTTTCTATTCCTCCCTATACTTTGGGGGCTTCCCCGAGTCTTGAATCATGGCTTACATCTCCTCTTCTACTTTGTGTTTCAGGCTCTTCCCGTCTACAACCACTTTATGTTGCTCAGAAAGATCCAAAGGGTAAAGCTCATCAACTAGGGTCATCACAACCTGAGAGGCAATTTGATCCCATTCCGATGTTATATGCTCAATGTTCGTGTTAAAAAGTGACGCGCGAGGGAATCAAATATGAATTCGGATTCTCTGGATCAAAACGGTTTACTCTTTTGATTTGTTATAAAGATGCCGCGAGCATCAAGCTTTATTATTTTCAATACAAGAAAAATGATTATGAAAAAGGGGAAAGCTGCAATACCCTCAATTGATATGATATGCATTACGACTAGCGCGAACTAGACGCAACGCATTGGGGAGATTTCGGGCAAGGGGGTTTGTTATATAAAGGGAATAGATGTGGCACCCTAAATATATGTAGTTATCTATAGCTTTATATATGAATAGTTTGATATGTTTGTGTGTTTTAATTGCTATTTCTATTGTTGGGAAAGTTTCTCCTTTGGATTTTAAGAAAGGTAGTTTATGTGGGATTCTAGGTTTTATTATTATTGTGCTCGCAAAGATCATTGGGATCTTCTGCATACATATCCCTTAATGGGAATCAGAGCATCTGTAGCTCGGATCTAAAGGGATCTATGGTTTTGTTTGGTTTGAGGGAGAAAGAATTTTGCTCGCCAAGGATGAGACCTTGTGCCTACGTATTCTCAAAGGGATGTTGAGAAAGTCAGAGCAATCGTAGTTCCCACTTATGCTAGTGGAAGCAAAGGGATGATATTAAGAGACAAAGACAAATGTCATCTTAATGAAAAATGTATCTAATCTATTTCATCACATACATTTTGAAGGGTTTGATTGATTAAAATCTTTCATCGTAAGTTATAGGTGTTTTGCTTGAGTGTACAAGCGTTACCACTTACGAGTTAAGAACGATGTTTGAAACAATGATTGAATCTTTTAATTGTAAGCATTGGGTGTTTTACTTGAGTGTACAAGCGTTACCACTTACGATTAAGAGATGTTTTTGTTTGAAAAGTGTTTGAAAAGTTTTTGATTGTATGTGATGTGATAGATGAGATACTTCTTCCATAGAGATGATAAATGTCTAAATCTCGAGGAGAAATTGATTGGATTAGGGGGATGCTTTTAAGAAGCACGTGGGTCCTTGTATTGTAAGCCCAAGAGGAGGCATTCCGAGGGTCATCGAGGGTCCTTGTATTGTTAGCCCAAGAGAAGGCATTCCGAGGGTCATCGAGGGTCCTTGCATGAAGCTCAAGAGGAAGCTATAGGGTATGGCTGGCTTTGGCTTTAAGAGTGGTTTCACCGGGAAAACATCCTCTTAGGATTTCAAGAGTGATTTCACCAGGAAATCATCTTCTCAGGGTTCTATCCTAGCGCGGGTGATTCTTTGTATTGGAAGCCCAATAGGAGGCTGTTAAGAGATTTCCCTGGTCTCTTTCTTGTTTGATGCCCAAGAGAAGGCTAAACTCAACGAGGGAGTTCTTTTGAACGAAGCCCAAGAAGAGGCTAACTCAGCAGGGGAGTTGTGTCTTATATGAAGTTTTGAATGGTTTTTGAAAATGTTTTAAATGTTTTAAGTTTGCTAGAAACTTGAGAAAAAAGATTTTTTGGTCCTAAGGAGGTTTGAACCTTGGACATTTGGCTTAGAAAAATGAAGATTTTCCAATGAGCTATTTGTTAAACTTTTCATTTAATCACCTTGTTTAGAAGGAATTTTGAAAAAAAGAAAGTTTTGAAAATGTCCAGAAATTGGACTTCTGAAGGGTTTAGAAGTTGACTTGCTTCTGGAGGATCAGAAGCTAGCTGGCTTCTGGAGCGTGAGAAAGAGATGCTCGAGCGTGAGAAGGAGCTCTTGGCTACAGTTTCTGGGGCGCTTTGGGCTTAGCATGTTGCTTCTGGCTGCTGGAGAAGGCTTGCTTCTGAGCTAGAAACATTAGAAACTTGAGGTTTCTAAGGATAGAAGTACTTCTGAACATAGTGTAAATGGAGAGTTTCTGGGGGCAGAAGCTTCAGAAGCACTTCTAGAGGCTGAGCCCCAGAAGGAATTCTAGAAGAACAAGTTCCAGAAACCTTGTGTTTCCTTTTAATAAAAAAGGGTTCCAGGGGGATTCGAACCCTGGACCTTTGGCATGGCAAGTGATTTGAAAAGCGCGCTGACTACCACTGGGGTGCCTATACATCCGTTTATTTAACTTAAACTAGAAATATATATTTTAAACCCAGCTTTAGAAATTTCTAAAACCAACGTCATCTTCTTCGTGAAGCAGCGCGAACATGGCCATGGCTTCAAATTCAAACTTCTTCATTTTTTGATCAATTTTAAAAGTTCA
Organism: Vicia sativa; assembly: GCA_021764765.1. Classification (NCBI taxonomy): domain Eukaryota; kingdom Viridiplantae; phylum Streptophyta; class Magnoliopsida; order Fabales; family Fabaceae; genus Vicia; species Vicia sativa. The sequence continues at coordinate 308,436,974 of CM038792.1, forward strand.
AAAATACCATTTTGTCTAGATTTTTGCCACGATTTTGAACATGTATTTTGTTATCATTATTAATCAAAGATGAACGTGAATTTTGTTAATCCCAATTTGAACCCTAACTGAAAAAGATGATTAATTCTCTAAACTCAGTTGATTTTAGTTCAAATTAAAGACCCAGATAGCTTTAGTGATTGAATGTCTACATTTTCCTTTTCAATTTTAAAGCTAAAAAGTCATGAATGGAGGAATCAAAGTTTGAGAAACTCACCTCTTGGTATGAAATACCAGTTCGAGCTAGGCAACTTCTAGGTGCAAAGTAAGGATTGCTTTAGCTTCCTTGAACCTCCCTGAGTGTGTTTCAATCCTTAGTTTGTTCTGAAACCTTTTGAATTACTCCAACCAAGTCAAGTTGCAAGTGGCTGGTTTTTGAATGGAGGATGATGATGGTGATGTTACAGAACTTGTTTAAGGGCTTGGATCATCTCTATGGGATGTATGGAAAGTATTTGAATGATAAAAACTGAAAACGCACGAGTGGATTTCAAGTTTGCAAGTTTAGGCTCAAAACTTGCACCAATGAAGTTTTGTGTAGAAAATTGTTTCTTGGCTTGTTTCTTGATGGTTTTAAGTTTTAAACTACTTCTAAATGATGTTTAGAACATGTTAGAAACTTAAATTTACTCAGATTTTGCAAGGTTTGAAGATTGCAAAAATTCTCTCTTGAAACTTTGAAACTTGGAATTTAAGCAAGAAAGAGTGAAAGCTTGATTATGATAGCTTTGGAGTGATTTGAAAATGAGGAAATGACCTCTATTTGTAGGCCAAGAAATCTAAATGACATGGCATGGCTATCATTGAGAGAAAACTTGCAACTTGCTTAAGAGGTAAGAAGGAATCTTTTGCATTTAATGCAAAAGTTACTTTCCTAACCATGGTAAATTTTTTCTCTTTGATTCAATCCACTTCTCAATCATTCAAAACTGATATTTATCAGTTATAATCTACCTCTAGCTTGTGACAAGGCTTCTAGAAGGGAGATTTGTTAAAAATGACTTATAATTTTGAAGCATGAAATTCCATGGTTTTGGAGCTCTATGTTTCAAAATCAAAAGTATAGCTAGACAAAGTGTTTTTGCAAGTTCTTGGAAATTTTGGAAAACTTGTAACAAGGGCTACAACTTTCATGTTTTGAGTTTTTTTCTGAATACAAATGGATCTAGCTGAAAAATGGCCTAGAAAGTGGGAAAAAACCATGTTTCTTAACACTTGAAAATTTTTCAAAGTGTTAGAAATTTTTCAAATCTTGACTTTTTGTTGACTTTCTCACATTTCTTGATTTTTTATGATCATGATGGATTATTTGAAATTTTTTTATGATTGAAAAAGTTTGGTCTTGAAAAAGTTGATCAAAAGTCAAAGTTTGACTTTTTTGAGGAGATAAATTTTCATCAGATGATTCAGAATTTTTCTGATGAAGAAACATGGACTTTTGAAATGTTTTGAATCAAGAAATTAGGTCAAAATGTTGCATTGAAGATGTTAAGATCAATCTCCAAGAAAATAGGTCATTCATTGAGCAGAAAGTCAATGATTCACTATCCTCGATTAAAACCCTAATTGGTCGATTCACGGTAGAGCATGAGAAAAAGTTGGGAATCTGAAGATCAAATGTTGATGATTGATTAAGATAGATCAATTGAGGTGAGTGGAAACTCAAACCCTAATTGATCATATCTTGAACAGATGAAATTTTGAAGAAACCCTGACTTTGACTTCTAGAAGCCACGCACGATCTATTATGTTCTGAAACTGTTAGTAATGCAGTAATGCATATGTAAGGTGGTATCTTAGGTCAAAAATTGGGGTATGACACTCAGTTACTTCCTCAATTGCTTAAGTTTCAGTTGGTTGAGCTTAGAATTTTCACAATATATGGAAAGCTTCCGCCTGATTATGATGAAAATTCTAGGTGTGATTTCCATTCTGGGGCACCTTGTCATGATACGGAGAACTGTATGGCATTGAAACATAAAGTTCAGGATTTACTTGATGAAGGGAATTTCTGTTTACTCCCACGAGTTTGAGTGTGCAAATCAATATTACCCTGATTGCTTATGTGACTATTATGGCTACTGTTGTGCCTCAAAAGCGAACTTATGCTTCCAAGCAGGATAATCAACAACTGTCGAAGGCGCCAAGGAAGTTTTATCCTCTACCGATGTCTCATATTGAATTGTTTTCCCATTTTCAACGGTTGAAATTTATTGAATTGCGTACTTTAAGGATTAATCCTAATAAGTTTCCAAAAAATTTCAATGCCAATGCTCGGTGCACCTTCCATTCTAACGGGCAAGGGCATACTATTGAGAATTGCATGGCTTTAAAGCACGTGCTACAAGACCTACTTGATTCTGAGGCTTTTAACTTTGGACCAACACCAACATCTAATGCTACTCAACAACCATTACCAACTTATGTTGATGCTACTGTCAATGCTATTGTTAAGGATGGAGGTTTGGACCTGGTTAAAGATGTAAATATGCTGATAGCTCCTTTATCCTCTGTGAAAGAGAGTTTGTTGAGAAAGGGTGTATTCCCAGGTTGTGGTATTGACTATGAATATTGTATGATCCGACCAGAAGGTTGTAACGCCTTGAGAAATAAAGTGCATGACCTGCTTGATGCAAAGGTTATCTATTTTACACTAGACAGTTAGATTTGGGTGCTTCCTTGACTCAATGGATGTCAAGACTTCAAAATGCATTGTCTGAAGAAATAAGTCCATTCAGAGACTACTCTCCTCAATGATGGAAATTTCCAGTTTTATTTTGCATTCTCATTTGTAATATTTATTGTTTGTTCATTACTTAATTGTATGCAAAACTTGTTCATTCTTGAATATTAATCATAATGCATTGAATATGTTTATCTTGAATTGATCCATTCGTTAATTGTTTTTAAATGCTTTTGATGCTCAACTCTTGTGAATAAAGCAAAACCTCTGTAGGGAGGATGATGAACAATATACCAAGAATCTCAAACGGGATTGCTTTTGAATAATTTTTTTGCTGATGATGTGTAGGCATTGTTTCAAACCCCCAAACACTAGAGATATAAAGGAGATAGACCCTCGTTAACCCCCTTTGAGCCTTGAAGTAGGTGTTTCTTTTCTATTCAGAAAAAATCTACATTTTTAACCCGGGGCAGGGCAATGTTCAATTAACCTGATCGAGCATTTAAATCTCATCAGGAGTGTACATTCAAGGATCAACTGTAATTGTTATCCTTCTTTTATCAAGAGGTCAAAGAAAATGGTAAAACCCCAATGGGTGTTCCTCGTCCATCAAAGAATAAGGTAGTCACACCTTGACAAAGAGTCGAATGACTTAGTTTCACACGACTTGTTCAAAAAAAAAAGAAAGAAAAGAAAGACTATGATATTACAAATCAAAGAATAAGGTCGTGTGATCAAATACGGAATGAAAGAGGTGAGTGACTACCATGTCCGAAAGTAAGATACCTCGTTGGTTCCCCAATTATTGTAAACTCCCTATGAAATATGGGTGCTCGTATTGAGTTAATTGAACGTAGGGATAGAGAACATCATGAAGAATGGGCGGGCACCAAATATTTTGAGCCTTAAATCCTTTTTCTAAAACTGTGAACCAGGCCACATTACAACCCTTGAAAGTCCTAATTGAAGCATGGGTTATTTTGAAAGCTAAACTGTAACGAGAGTACAGTATCCTGACTCCTAGGAGGCTTGCTAAAATTTGGAGTTGGTATCACTCCACTTTTTTACTTTCTTTGAACAAAATTCAATGTTTTGACATCTTTTCAATAAATATTTTTAATTTCAAGACAAGCATATGATTTGCATTAGAATTATCATTCATAGAATAAAACATTCTTTGCATATGAATAAGTGATTAAACGTTAAGTAAGCTTGCATAATGAGCATCAGATGAAAAACTTGATTATCCCGAAAGACAAATTGCTTCAGGGATATGTTGAAGATCGAGCCATTTTTGAAGAGTAATCTTAATATGGGGCATGTCTTCTATTGAATCCGTTGAGTATAAGAAGACTAGTTTGTCAAATGATTTGAAATAGGCTGTGTGGAAGTTTTGATTGCCTAAAAGTTTCTATTGAGCTATTGCATATCACTTTCAGTTGTTCCCAAGAGGTGGATTACTTAAAATGTCTGCCTGAGCATGAAGTAGATCATATTTAGAAGCATAATTGTGTGTTAGCCTATATTCCAGATATAAGACAATTTCCCTGATGAGGTTTGGTCTTCAAAATCTATGAGTCTCTCATCTCTCCGACAACACAAGGTGAAGAATTGGATTATCAAAACCCCGCGAAGTAGGGGGAGGTATCCCAATGATGGTACTCTTTTGAGAAAAATCATCTCAGTGTTCGATTGCCCTGAAGGGTGAAGAAACATGTTAATGCTCTGTGAAGTTAGTTATGATTAAACTGGGGCAGTTACGTCGAGATTCTGATAATCTCTCAAAGCGATGATCAATCCGGTGAAGTTATGTCGAGATTCAGAAATCCCAATTGATGAGTAATCTGGGGCATTCATATCGGGATTATATCCCTCAAGGTTTCCATCAAACTGGGGCAGTTATGCCAAGGTTGACCAGTCCCTCCAAGAATATGTTGATCAAAGGAGGATCTTTTTAGAATCCAAAGATGTAGGGGCAAGTTGTCTCTCTGTAATTCTCTCCGTGTTTGGAGACATTGTTATGACTTGCAACTTGCAGGTACGTGATGGGTTATTAGTGTGATGTCCCTTTTCCCCAGTGAAGAGTACACCTTAATCCAGGTTTCTCCCCTATGAAGTCAATTCTCAAGAAGAATTCATTTCCGGAAGGTCCTGATGGATTGATTTTGTTACCGGTCATTCGTGCTTTGACATATTGATATTGTCATACTCCCTAGTATAAGTCTCGATGTTGGTTGAGGCTTATCCCCAGTGAGGTCGATTCTCAAGCAAAATTCATCGCCAGAAGGGCCTGATAGGTTGATCAGTTCCCCAATGATATACACTTCGACATATTGACATTATCATAATCCCCAATGAATGTTGATAGGGATTATCCCCGGTGGAAGCTTCCTTTCAAAAAGACAGGTCCTAAGATCTTTGATAGGGTATCATCCTAAAGCAGGACGTAAATCCCCAGTGCAACTCATGGGTACCGATCTCAGATAACTCCCAAGTGAGGTTGTTGATACCTATTCTAGGATAAATTCCCCAGTGAATGTCCATCCAATTCTCAAATCATCCCCAATAAGAAGGTTCTAGCCTTTAGGCTCAATGAAGATGGTGTTTGAACTGTTGACTGAGGGTTGATATCCCTAGTGAGTATGCTTGGTAGATGAATTGTTATCGTATTATCCAATGAATAGTGCCTTGCCACATCAAAGTTCCTATTATGAATCGTTCCCCGGTCAATTGATTCTATTCCCTGGTGTAAGTCGCACTCTACTGTGTGAAGTTATTCTGAGCATCTTCGAGAGTTTTGTTCTTAGATTAGCAATGTTGGGGCAACAATATTTTCCCCCTAGTGGAGTTGGATATCTGAATGTATCCCCTAATGGAGCTTTCTATCCGAATTAGATTTTTCTTTCCCTAGTGAAGATTAATCATTCATCTGTTCCAGTATTTTTACACCGATGTGCATTCCCCAGTCAAAGTCTTCCCAGTGTGGTATTGCTATTGAGATCTTTATTCTTGGAGACAAAAATTGTTATGTTCTCCCTGGTGGATTCTTGGTTTAAAAGCTTCATATCCCCACAGGAGGATTGATTCCCCGATGAAGTCTAATGCCATTTGATTTATTCAAGATGTTAATGATTACTCGCAGATGTTTGCGAATTTCCCCATGAAGTCTCCAAATTCCCCAGTGCATGTAGGAGAATTATCTAAAGATGTTTTCTGAATCCTCAGTGAAGGGTAACTACTCTCTCCGCAGGAAGTCAAGATTTGGTTGAAGTCCAATTTATCTCTCCTCAAGTTAAGAATGCTTCCCATATTGGAATAGCAATTTATGCGTATGTATTTTTATGCGTAGTATTTTTTGACTATGTCTGCGTTCACAGGGTGTGGGAAGTCTTCACCATCCATGGTGCTAAGTATCATAGCTTCGCCGAAAAATACTGTCTTGACTACAAACGGTCCCTCATAGGTGGGAGTCCACTTGCCCCTGGGATCACCTTGTGGAAGAATGATGCGCTTGACTACTAGATCACCAACTTGGTAGACTCGGTGCTTGACTTTCTTGTTAAATGCTCTGATCATTCGCTTTTGATAGATTTGTCCATGGCAAATGGACGCGAGTCGTTTCTCATCAATCAAATTAATCTGGTCAAGGCGAGTCTGGACCCAATCATCTTCGCCTAACTCTGCGTCCTGGAGGACTCTGGTTGAGGGTATCTGAACCTCGATAGGAAGGACTGCTTCCATACCGTACACAAGAGAGAAGGGGGTTGCCCCTGTTGATGTTCACGCTATAGTGCGGTAACCATGAAGAGCAAATGGTAACATCTCATGCCAATCTTTGTAAGTCACTGTCATCTTCTGTATAATCTTCTTAATGTTCTTGTTGGCGGCTTCCACTACGCCATTCATCTTAGGCCGATAAGGAGAAGAGTTGTGATGCTTGATCTTGAACTGCGTGCAGAGTTCGGTGATCATCTTATTGTTGAGATTGGAACCGTTATCCGTGATAATCCTTTCAGGAGTGCCTTACCGACAGATAAGATTATGCTTGATGAAACGAGCCACAACATTCTTGGTAACTGATACGAACGAGGTTGCTTCTACCCATTTGGTAAAGTAGTCAATTGCCACAAGGATGAAACGATGTCCGTTGGAAGCGGTGGGCTTGATTTCTCCGATCATGTCAATGCCCCACATTGCGAAAGGCCAAGGAGCTGTTAGAACATTCAGAGGTACTGGTGGTACGTGTACTTTGTCGGCATAAATTTGGCATTTGTGACAAGATCGAGCATAGCGGTGGCAATCAGCTTCCATGGTGGACCAATAGTAACCTGTTCTCAAAATCTTCTTAGCCATCGTATGTCCACTGGAGTGAGTACCAAATGCGCCTTCGTGTAACTCTTCCATAATACGTTCCGCTGTTTTCCGGTCTACACAGCGGAGTAAGCACAAGTCGTGATTGCGCTTGTATAAGATGCCATTGCTGAGGAAGAATTTGGATGCAAATCTTCTCATGAACTTCTTATCATTGATGATGCCCTCAGGATATTCTTGAGTCTCAAGATACCTCTTCACGTCATAGTACCAAGGTTTCTCTTCTGTATCAAGCTCATAACAATACGCTGGTTCGTCAAACTTCTCAATGATGATCTGGGGAGCCTCGTTGTCCCATCTAACCTTGAACATAGATGACATAGTAGCTAACGCGTCTGCTAACTGATTCTCTTCTCGTGGAATGTGATTGAAAGTGATTTCTTCAAAGTAGGGGATCAAACTAAGAACATGCTCTCGATACGGAATGAGATTCGGATGTTTTGTATCCCACTCGCCCTTAATCTGACTTATCACTAAAGCTGAGTCTCCATATACTTGCAAGAACTTGATTCTTAGGTCAATAGCAGCTTTGATACCCATGATGCACGCTTCGTATTCGGCCATGTTGTTAGTGCAACTGAAACAGAGTCTGGCGGTGAAAGGCGTATGTCCGTCTGTAGGGGATGTAATGATGGCGCCAATGCCATTGCCAAGTGCGTTTGAGGCTCCATCAAAGACCATAGTCCATCGGGATCCTTGTTCAGGTCCTTCGTCCGGGCCGGGTTCTTCACAATCAGTGACTAGTAAAACATCTTCATCTGGAAATTAACGCATAGGCGATAGTCATCTACTTGATGAGCCAAATGATCGGCTACTACATTTCCTTTGATCGCTTTCGAGAAGTGTCTTGGATGTCATATTCGGTCGGATCATTTGCCATTTGATATTCTCCCGAGAGAGTGGTTTCTCAAATATGTATTTGATCGGATCCATCTTAGAAATCAACAAGGTAGTGTGAGTCAACATATACTATCTTAGTCGGAAAGCAAAAAGCGTTGCAAGTTTTCTCATTGTGAGTATCTTGTTTCACGATCGGTAAACTTTTGCTAAGGTAGTATATTGCATGCTCTTTTGACCGACTCATCATGTTGCCCCAACACACACCCATTGAATTCTCTAACAGCAAGTACATGATAAGAGGTCTTCCTTCGGGCATCGGGATAGGAGGATTACATGGGTATTCCTTGATTTTGTCAAAAGCGATCTGGCAATCGTCGTTCCATTTCACTACTCGATCTTTCTTCAGTAACTTAAAGATTGGCTCACAAGTAGCAGTTAGATGTACAATGAATCTGGCAATGTAGTTCAATCGGCCCAAGAAACCTCTGACTTCCTTCTCGGTGCGGGGAGCTGGCATTTCTTGAATTGCTTTAACTTTGGCGGGGTCAATCTCAATACCTTTACCGCTGACAACAAACCCTAGGAGTTTACCGGATCTGACTCCAAAGGTGCACTTGTTAGGATTAAGTCTCAGTCTGTATTTCTTCAACCTATCAAACAATTTCTGTAGATGATCAAGATGTTCTTCTTCGGTCTGTGATCTAGCTATCATGTCGTCGATGTAGACCTCTATCTCATGATGAATCATGTCATGAAATAATGTCACCATAGCATGCTAATAAGTGGCGCCCGCGTTCTTCAGTCCAAACGGTATAACCTTGTAGCAGAAAGTGCCCCACTGTGTAACGAAGGTAGTCTTCTCCATGTCTTCAGGAGCCATTTTGATCTGATTGTAATCGGAGAAACCATCCATGAAGGAGAAAACCTTATGCTGAGCGGTGTTGTCAACCAGAACATCAATATGAGGTAGTGGGAAATCATCTTTCGGACTCGCTTTGTTCAGATCTCTGTAATCCACGCACATTCGTACTTTACCATCCTTCTTAGGTACAGGTACCACATTCGCAACCCATTGTGGATAGGAAGTAACAGCTAAGAAACCGGCGTTGAACTGCTTCATAACTTCTGCTTTGATTTTCTCAGACATCTCAGGACGCATGCGACGAACCTTCTGTTTCACTGGGAGAAAACCTTCTTTTGTCGGCAATCGGTGTACCACAATATCAATGTCCAAACCTGGCATGTCTTCGTATGACCAAGCAAAAACCTCAATATAGTCTCGTAGCATCTGAACCAGCCTTTCTTTAACACTGTTCTCAAGACCTACTCCTATCTTGATCTCTTTTTTGTCTTCATCAGTACCCAAGTTCACAACCTCAACTTGCTCTTCGTGTGCTGTATAACTCGTTCTTCTTGCTGTAGCAGTCTGACAAGTTCTCCTGGCAGTTCACAATCTTCCTCACCTTCGTCTTCGGCTTGGTAGATCGGATTATCGGAAGTCATATTTAGCAATAGCATAGCTGTTATCAACGAGATTCGGAGTGATTCTGCAGTGTATCACGTGGGTGTGTGTAAGAAACACATAGCTTTTGGAAAGGGTGATAAAGTAAAATAAAGAAAGAAACAATTGAATGCAAAAGTCCAACGATTTTATTGAATGAAAATATGCAAATGACAGATAATAACCCTCACAAACGAGCCATGATGCCCCGGGTAAGGCACTAGGCTTTAGAGTTTTATTGTTCAAAACATAGAAAAATACGAAAAGCAAAACAAAACAAGAGCAATTACTCCTGTCTAAAAGAGATTGGGATGACGTCTTCAGTCTTCCAATTGCTGAGTCCGTTGTCGGGAGTTGGGAAGATCCACTTACTGATGTCGAAGTCGTTGTCATCGTCTTCTATAGCATGGATTCCACTCTGGCTGATGCGGAAAGGAAGCTGGCCGGCACGTTCGCGGCGTATCATCTTCTAACCTTTGAGGGTGAAGCCTAAACCAGTCTTGTCAGATTTGAAAGGGAGATCGGGGAGCTGACCCCAAATAGTACTACTACCTTCTTCAACAGCAGCTTGAGCATCCTTCAGCGAGGTCATCCTAGGCGGAACTTGTGTAACTTCAGGAGTGATGGGAGAGTCAACAGGCATGACTCTGGGTATTGTTTCAAAAGCTTGACAGGGAGTCTCAAAGAATTCACCTTCCATCTCGAGGTATCGGAATGACTGTAGATGACTGACCATGTATTCCTCTTCACCACATAATGTAACAACCTTCCCTTTCACCGGGTACTTCAGCTTCTGATGCAAGGTAGAGGTAACAGCACCTGCCCCATGTATCCAAGGGCGTCCAAGTAGGGAAGAGTAAGCTAGACGGATGTTCATGACAAAGAAAGTAGAATCAAAAGTCTGGGAACCGACTTTAACAGGCAGAATGAGCTCTCCAAGTACTGTTCACTTAGAACCATCAAAAGCTCTCACAATTATATCACTGGGTCTCAGAACCAACCCTTCGATATCAAGTCGATCAAAAGCAATCTTCGGAAGGATATTCAGAGCAGAACCGGTATCCACCAAAACATGAGACAATATAACGCCCTTGCATTCGACAGAGATGTGCAAGGCCTTGTTGTGTTTCTTTCCGGCAGGAGTCAAATCAGCATCAGTGAAACCAAGGCCGTTGTTGGCAGCCAGGCTAGCAATACAAATTTCAAACTGGTCAGTGGTAGTGTCTTGCGGTACGTGAGCATTCTTCAAAAATTTCACCAAGGCGTTAGCGTGAGCCTCGGAGCACAAGAGCAGAGCAAGCATGGAGATCTTGGACGGAGTCTGTCCCAACTGTTCCACAACATTGTAGTCACTCTTCTTGATAATCTTCAGAATTTCCTCCATTTCTTGTTTGGAGGTGTCTTCAGCAACTTCCTTTGGCACTTCTTGTTGAGCAGGATGAGTTACTGGTTCTTGGGGAATGGATTGAATAGTTGGAATGCGAGCTGGAGTCGCGGTGTCTTTTGGAGGAGAGATTTCTGGAGATAAAACCCTTCTGGTTCTGGTCACCTTACTTGATCTGGTGATGTTGTCAATATCAGGAATGATAGCTTCAACTGTAAGATCTTCAATGGTCAGAGGGTCTTGCTTGACGCCATGATAGTAAACCTCAGCTCCATAATTCCAAGGAATAGCTTTATCGGAGGAATATGGGACTGATCTTGGAGAAGTAATGATGAGAGGTGCCACTCTAGGCACAGAATCGACAAAGGAAATCCTTATGGTATTAACATCAGCATAGTCTTCTGGGAAATCGTCACCCCATCCGGTTGCCTTAACATCTTCAATAGGAATTTTGTAGCTTTCAGGAACAGTATACTTCACCATGTAATCATACTTTCCACTTGGCTTCCCCAAGGTATCCCACACAGACGGTACGACTTCATTCGCATTGTGAATCTTCAACTTAGACATTTCTTCACACGGCTTCTGCACAGGTGGTTTCAGAAATAGTATCACACGGTTATCCATCATGCACTGGACACGTCTTCTCAACCAAGCACAACCATCAGGCGCAGATGGGCACCAACGACAATTCTCTGGGCATCCTGGGTTGACACCGGCTTGTAACAAATTCTTCTTAACAGTCATCAGAGGAATAGTTAGGTCTTCTATGTTGAAAACATAAGTATCCTCACCAACAACAATGGAACTTTTGTCATGGTTAGGCATAGGCGCATTGATCACATTCGGAGTCTCAACAGGAGGGTCAAATTCAATCTGCTTAGCTTCAATCATGTCTTGAATCTTGTTCTTCAGAGCCCAACAGTTGTTAGTGTCGTGCCCTGGGCTATTGGAATGGTAAGCACACTTAGCATTAGGATTGTATCTCGGAGAGGAAGTGTTGACATTCTGAGGAGGATCCCTCAAGGTAATCAGCTCTGCTTTCAACATGTGTTGCAAGGCTTGCGACAATGGCATGTTGATCTTAAAGCCTTCGTGGGGCGTTACGGCTACGCGCTCTCGAGGTTGTCTTGATGTAGGATTGCATCACACCCCCACATTGAGCGGTCGGTCTTGGCTCGGCTTTTCGACCATACACATTGGCTTCTTTCTTAGCACCAAAAGATCTCTTGCGACATTTGAAGATGTCTCTACAGAATCTTTCCACTCTTGATACCGACTTCAATATGCTCTTTGTCAATATCATTTCGGTGAATCCGGTGAAGAGTTTCAATCGATGATTGAAGAATGGGCTGTCGGTGTTCCCATAAACATATCAACCAACTCCCTATTGGACAAGGGTGGTGAACTCGCTGCTAGATCTCTCCACTTTTGAGCATACTCCTTGAACTTCTCATCACGACCCATAGACATGCTTTGTAGTTGCATGCGAGTGGGTGTCGATTCAACATTGTACTCATCTTGCTTGTAGAAAGCATCCTAAGTTACTCCAAGTACGGATACGGTCATTCTCTAGTCGATAATAACACTCTAATTGAGTTCGGACAAACTCTCTTGAAAATAGTGCATCCACAACTTTCTCATCGGTGGGGGATCTTCCGACATAGGATTTCAAATGCACTTAGGGCAAGACATGCCATCATACTTAGCAAAAGTTGGAACTTTGAACTTGGGAGGAATCACAACACGGAACAAGACTCGGATCATCAAAATTCAGCCGGACATCTTGGTTTTCCACAAGATTCAGCGGTCTTCAAGTTGCTTGTACTTGTCATCTTCATCGAGTATTGGCCATTATCATAGTCTTTCTCGGGCTCATCGACTACCTTCGCCATCACCCTTGTCACTTTGCTCATCCTCCTTCTTGACACTTCCCTCCGAGAGCTCTATCCGACTGACCACTTTAGGACCACCTTTGTAGCGTCTGCCCATGTTGAGAAGACTAACAACCTTCTTCTTCCTGTTGATGAGCTTCTTCAGATCTTCTTGGCCTTGGACCAAGCTGGTGAACATCTCTCCGAGCATTCGAGCTTGGAGATCTTTGTGATGTTCAAGAGCCATTTCTACTAAAATAAATAGCGAGAGAATGAGAAAACCAATCTTCAATGTACCTGTGATGCAATGTTATGCTATGCTATGCAAAGTTTATGCGAATGCAATGCAATGTTTTCAAGGACCTTGGAGATTTAAATTTGTTTAAACAAGCAATGAACAAACATTTATTAGTACTCCTTTTATTCCTTTTCTTTTTAAGCACAAAAGATAGTTCAAACAAATAAAAGAAAACATATAAATCCTAAAGCTCTAAGTCTCCCATGGGCGCTTCCTCTTGGTGCCGAGGTAGGCGTTGATGCTTCGCTCCTCGCGAAGTAGCTTTGTCAACTCTAGTACCTTCTTCTCGCTTGCATAACACTGAGCTTCAAAGGTATCCCTCTCTTCTTTTAGTTGAATCCAGGATCTGTTCAAGTCTTCAAAATTAGTAGGCATGTCCGGATGGAGAACGGTATAGGGTACGTCACCTATAGCAACAGGTTCCATAATTACTGGTAAAACAGGCGTGAATGGCATCATGAGGTTTTGAGCTCGAGCTCGCACCCATTTGAGGTAAGGTTCCCAAGGAATGGAGTTTTGGTGTCCCAAAGTCTTGGTATCAGTCTTCTTTACCATGCCCCAAGCGTGTATGAACCTTCATCGGTAATTCTGGAGATCGTGGTTGTAGTCGAACACAATATCTTGGAGAAGCATATCATGTGGGCCATCTCTTCGAGCAAAACCAAACTGACGTAGAGCTAGAGAAGGGTTGTAAGTAATACCTCCCCTTATACCAAGTAGTGGTACATTAGGGAATTCTTCACAACGCTCAATGAAAGTGAAGTCTTTTTGAGAGAAAAGACTCCAACGGATATCTGAATGAGAGAGCGACATTAACCTTTGAGACCATCTCAACCTTTGTTCATTCTTCAAAACTGATGGAGGAAGGTGCGAAATAAACCACCTGGAAAGTAATGGTACACAACACATGAGAGTTCCTTGTCTTTTAGTAGTGCGAGTGTGGAGAGAATGTAGAATGTCTCCAAGTAAAGTAGGCACAGGATTGCGGGTAAGAAACAACTTGATGGCGTTGACATCTATGAATTGATCCGAGTTAGGGAATAGAATCAAACCATAGATTAGCAAGGCCACAATATCTTCAAATGCAAGGAAACTCATAACTTTGAGGAATTCTCGGGCTTTCTTAATTAAGAACTTGGAAAGTAAACCCTTAACTCCACTTCTGGTTTCCCGATTGGCTTCAATGTCTGAGCGCTTAAGATGTAAGGCTGATGCAATGTCTTCATACTTAGGGACCTTTTCCAAACCGGTGAATGGCATTTGGTCAAGAATAGGTATCCCAAGTAGCTTAGAGAACTCCTCTAAGGTAGGGACCAACTGATAATCTGGGAATGTAAAGCAATGGTGTTTCGGATCAAAGAACTGGAAAAGGACATGCATCATATCTTCTTCAAAATCGGAGATAACCAAGTTAAGTAGATAACCATGTCTTTTGATGAACTGGGCATGATCAGGAATTTCTGAAACCAATTCTTTGAGCTGAGAAGGTATACCCATGAAGTTGATTCGGATAGTCTTTCTAGAAGCCATAATCCCAAAAAGCGAGCAAAGATAAATCCTAGGTCCTTGAAATAGTTAGAAATGATATGCAATGCAAATGATGTCATGATGTCATGTTTGGCACACACAAACAATTCACACAATGAGCCTAGGTTTAAGGCTTGCATGAGTTATAGGTGATTAACCCACCAAAAGTTTGAGTTAGTTCATCCTGTCCTATAATAGTAACCGGCTTCTAGGAATCTCACATCATTGATCTTTCTCGTAGGCGTTTATTTCAATACGACTACCAAGTGGTCGACCGAAAATATCCCAAAAGTCGATCTCAATGAGCGTAGCATCGGTATCAACCAACCTTAGTCTGCACCAAAGCCGACCATCTCACTACCTTCGAATGGCCAAGATGGGTCAATTAAGGTTCTAAAAGTTTAGTTAGCGCTTGATGACACCACGCAGAAGCCAAATACTATCCTCAACTTGGGAATGAAGAGTATCAAGACATCCAAAGTGTCACGCTAACGTAGCCATCATGTTGACCGTTTGATATCGTCTAAGTCGCGATGATTTATTGCTACTTACCTAAAAGGAAACCCGGATCCGGGTGTAGGATCCCCCATAAATATAATACCCAAGCAACCCTTAAAGATAAAGCAAGCAAGTCAAACAAAAAGCAATAAAGGTGATCTAGAAATCCTTAAGGCATTCTCTCTTTAGGGTGTCTCCCCGGCAGAGTCGCCAGTTCTGTAATACGGTGAACTGACTTTGAGATTTTTGTATCACAAATGTGCGGATAGCAAGAGTCGCCACCGACTTTTCTTTTATCCAATTAAGGGAAGGTAAAAAGTACAGAAAAAGACCTTCGTTAGATTCTGAGTAAGGGAGAAGGTTATGAAAAGGGAAGGTATTAGCACCCCTTTCCATCCGTAGTTATCTACGGGCTCTTAGTTGCTCTAGATCACTTTTAAAATTGTGCTTTCTGTGTGTTTGACAAAAATGTTTGAAAAGGCATTTCGCTTTGACTTTGTAATGATTCATGTAGGAATGTATACAAAGTGTTTGGAAATGTTTGTTTTGAAAAGAGTTTGAACTTTGACAAAAAAGTGTGAGGTGTGAAAAGTATTTTGATAGAGCAAGCAACTAAAAGTCTTATTACCTACTCAGAATTGGTCGTTTTCGTGTTATTTTACTTTCCTTTAGAATAGCGCTATCCATACCATTAGTTGGTAGGTAACCTATTCGTTGGATGTAAGCGGACATTCAAGGGACATCGGATGGTCATAGAAGGCAACTTGTAGGAAGTATCCTAGCACATTCGAAGGGACTATCATCATTTTTCGTAGGCAACAATCGAGGGTCAAGATCATGTATTCGGAGGCGACATCGTGGGTCTTATGATCTTTGTATCGAAGGGACTATGATGATTTGTTTGGAAGGCAACGGTGCTAGAATACCGCTACGTTCGAGGGACATGACCATTTGAATTCGTAAGGCAACGAGAGAGAATTACCCTAAGGGGTGCATGTGTGAAAGAGTGTGTTGATTTCAGGTATATTATCTTGGCATTATGAGTGAGCTATGTCCATTTTATCTTGCCATACACGCCTAATTACTAGCAGTTTATAAGGTGCGGAAATTAAAATGCGGAAAGGTAAAGTGCGGAAATATAAATCCTACGCTATTACATGGCTTTGGGGCAGATACATAATTTAAACTTGCGGAAAATAAAAGCCCTAATTAAAACTATTACATCCCATAAGCATATACATTATTGGAAAAAGAAAAAACAGTAAAAGGAATTGTCTGAACGGGATAACCTGTGAAAAGATGAGAAAATCGGAAAATATGAGGAAATCGAATAAGAGGAAAATGTTAGTAAAAATGCAAATTTCTAGATGAGAAAAATATTTCATGCTGGAAATAACATTAATATGCTAAAATAATTTTTGGGATTTTTTGGATGCAATTTAATAATTAAAAACTAATTAAAAGTGATTTAAATGATAAATTAGGAATAAAAATAAATATGCATGCAAAATAATATTTTTTAATTTTATAAATTAAATAAACATTTTCTGAAAATAATGCAAAAAGAGAAATATTTTTTTGGAGTTTTTAAATGCATGATAAAAATTATTGAAAAGAAATTAAAATGCATGAAAATATTAAATAAAAGAAAATATGAAAATAAAACAAAATGTGAAGTTTGTAAAAAGAAGAAAAAGCATTGGTCTTGCCAGGATTCGAACTGGGGACCTTGCCTTCAAACCTCCACGCCTTTACCATCTGAGGTAGCACGCGTCACTGTTTGGAAATCGAAGCGAGTGGAATGTAAACATGTGTCGCTCCCTGACTGCCTCCATCACGCGCCAAGCTTCGTCTTCCTCGTTTTGAATTTTTGAAAATCCTGCGTCGGCCTTGGCTCGACGCTATGGCCCTGGCTAAATCAAAAATCACATACAGATAATATAAATGAATTCTAAAACCATAGATCGATTGGAAACATCATTCCGAATGCAATGGTATTGGTCTCGAGGTCCAATTTTTCCGTTTTAAGGAAACCCTAAATCGTGATCAAGAACCCTAATCATGGCATATCCTATTTCCGGTCATAGAAATACAATTAACCTACCCAAATTGCTTGCAAACTTCTCACTAATCACAAAAACAACAATAAAACATGTTAATAATGCATGATAATTGAAATACAATTTTGAGGAAAACTTGACAAACCGAATTCTGATTTGCTCGATTCTTGATGGTTTTCAATGATGTAAAGGTCTGGAATCACTCAAGGGATATCAAGGAATGCAATGGACACCTCAAAACCAATTGAAACAGGCTGGAACTAGGGCTGCAGTTTGCTTCTATTGCACGGATTTTTTGAGCTTCAATAGGGTTTCTCCAACCAGTTTTTCTACCCTAATTCATGTAGCATGTGTTGTATATATATAGTAGATGGATTCAGGGTTGATTTGAGAAAGAATCAATCATCAATTAATGCAAAACAAATTTGATTTTGTACAAAATCAAATTTCTCTTTTTTTGATCAATTTTCAATCCAATCTTGCCATATCCAACCAAATTTCGAAATTTGCTGGCTTTATTGAGTTGCTTGGATCTCAAGGAAGAGAGAAATCAAATTTGCATTTAATTTTGATTTTATACTTTATTTTTGAATTTATTTTGTATTTAAATGAATAAATTCCAAATTAAATAGAGAAATAAAATAAAAATTCGTGGCATTGGTCTTGGATATTCCTAATTGCATAAGGAACAAGTTTGAATAAAGAAAAAGTAAGCCCATTTGCAAAATTTTTGATTTTTTGAAGTATCTCTCTTTGTGCATCTCTTCAAAATTGCCCAACTTGTGAATGGTGTATCTTGCTCAATTTTCCACATTTTTGAGTGTTCTTGGACTTTTTGGAAATCTCTAAGAGTCCTCTAACCAACCTTTTTGGTCTCACCTCAATTGGAGTTTCCATGCTCAATATATCTTCAAAACAAAATGTTGACCTTTTGTTGACTTTGAAAAGGACTTGTAATGTTTTGATCCATACCTCTCAAATGAAGCATTTTTTGAACATTCTTTTGAGACATGAAGTTTTAGGGAATTGAATTTCCTTCAAAACAAGAGGTGGTGGAAAAATTTTTGAGAAAGTATGAAGAAGTTATGATCAATCAAAGTTTGGTTGACTTTTCTGAGAGAAACCCTAATTTAGAAAGTTTGACTTTTGAACAAATCTTGAGTTTTCTTGATGAATCATGATCAACCCTTGATCAAATGATGAATGTAACTTCAAAATGAGGATGTTGACCAAAAATCATGAACTTTGACTGTATGTTGACCACAGTTGACTTTTTGTCCAATACAACTGACTTTCAACCATCTGAGCAATTGTCTTAGGAAACTTGACTTGTGAGGCTTGAAACTTGACATGGAGAATCTTTGAAGCATATGAGGAGGCATGATGAACATTGGAGATGTTGGAAATCCATTTTGATCTGAGAATCACCAAACCCTAGTTTGGGTTGATTGTCTAGGAGAGGGTTTGTCTGATCAACCCTTGAGGAATCCTTGAGTATGGATGTTTGTAGGTTTTTGTATCGCAAATGTGCGGATAGCAAGAGTCGCCACCGACTTTTCTTTTATCCAATTAAGGGAAGGTAAAAAGTACAGAAAAAGACCTTCGTTAGATTCTGAGTAAGGGAGAAGGTTATGAAAAGGGAAGGTATTAGCACCCCTTTCCATCCGTAGTTATCTACGGGCTCTTAGTTGCTCTAGATCACTTTTAAAATTGTGCTTTCTGTGTGTTTGACAAAAATGTTTGAAAAGGCATTTCGCTTTGACTTTGTAATGATTCATGTAGGAATGTATACAAAGTGTTTGGAAATGTTTGTTTTGAAAAGAGTTTGAACTTTGACAAAAAAGTGTGAGGTGTAAAAAGTATTTTGATAAAGCAAGCAACTAAAAGTCTTATTACCTACTCAGAATTGGTCGTTTTCGTGATATTTTACTTTCCTTTCGAATAGCGCTATCCATACCATTAGTTGGTAGGTAACCCTATTCGTTGGATGTAAGCGGGACATTCGAAGGGACATCGGATGGTCATAGAAGGCAACTTGTAGGAAGTATCCTAGCACATTCGAAGGGACTATCATCATTTTTCATAGGCAACAATCGAGGGTCAAGATCATGTATTCGGAGGCGACATCGTGGGTCTTATGATCTTTGTATCGAAGGGACTATGATGATTTGTTTGGAAGGCAACGGTGCTAGAATACCTCTACGTTCGAGGGACATGACCATTTGAATTCGTAAAGGCAACGAGAGAGAATGACCCTAAGGGGTGCATGTGTGAAAGAGTGTGTTGATTTCAGATATGTTATCTGGAAACTTAGTGGGCTATGTTAAATTTTATCTTGCCATACACGCCTAATTACTAGCAGTTTATAGGGTGCGGAAATTTAAAATGCGGGAATATAAAGTGCGGAAATATAAATCCTACGCTATTACATGGCTTTGGGGCAGATACATAATTTAAGCTTGCGGAAAATAAAAGCCCTAATTTAAGCTATTACATCCCATAAGCAGTTACATTATTGGAAAAAGAAAAACAGTAAAAGAAATTGTCTGAAATGGGATAACCTGTGAAAAATGAGAAAATCGGAAAATACGAGGAAATCGAATAAGAGGAAAATGTTAGTAAAAATGCAAATTTTTAGATGAGAAAAATATTTCATGCTGGAAATAAAATTAATATGCTAAAATAATTTTTTGGGATTTTTTGGATGCAATTTAATAATTAAAAACTAATTAAAAGTGATTTAAATGATAAATTAGGAATAAAAATAAATATGCATGCAAAATAATATTTTTTAATTTTATAAATTAAATAAACATTTTCTGAAAATAATTCCAAAAGAAAAATGTTTTTCGGTATTTTTAAATGCATGAATAAAAATTATTGAAAAGAAATTAAAATGCATGAAAATATTAAATAAAAGAAAATATGAAAATAAAACAAAATGTGAAGTTTGTAAAAAGAAGAAAAAGCATTGGTCTTGCCAGGATTCGAACTGGGGACCTTGCCTTCAAACCTCCACGCCTTTACCATCTGAGCTAGCACGCGTCACTGTTTGGAAATCGAAGCGAGTGGAATGTAAACATGTGTCGCTCCCTGACTGCCTCCATCACGCGCCAAGCTTCGTCTTCCTCGTTTTGAATTTTTGAAAATCCTGCGTCAGCCTTGGCTCGACGCTATGGCCCTGGCTAAATCAAAAATCACATACAGATAATATAAATGAATTCTAAAACTATAGATCGATTGGAAACATCATTCCGAATGCAATGGTAGTGGTCTCGAGGTCCAATTTTTCCGTTTTAAGGAAACCCTAAATCGTGATCAAGAACCCTAATCATGGCATATCCTGTTTTCGGCCATAGAAATACAATTAACCTGCCCAGATCGCTTGCAAACTTCTCACTAATCACAAAAACAACAATAAAACATGTTAATAATGCATGATAATTAAAATACGATTTTGAGGAAAACTTGACAAACCGAATTCTGATTTGCTCGATTCTTGATGGTTTTCAATGATGTAAAGGTCTGGAATCACTCAAGGGATATCAAGGAATGCAATGGACACCTCAAAACCAATTGAAACAGGCTGGAACTAGGGCTGCAGTTTGCTTCTATTGCACGGATTTTTTGAGCTTCAATAGGGTTTCTCCAGCCAGTTTTTCTACCCTAATTCGTGTGGCATGTGTTGTATATATATAGTAGATGGATTCAGAGTTGATTTGAGAAAGAATCAATCATCAATTAATGCAAAACAAATTTGATTTTGTACAAAATCAAATTTCTCTTTTTTTGATCAATTTTCAATCCAATCTTGCCATATCTAACCAAATTTCGAAATTTGCTGGCTTTATTGAGTTGCTTGGATCTCAAGGAAGAGAGAAAAATCAAATTTGCATTTAATTTTGATTTTATACTTTATTTTTGAATTTAATTTGTATTTAAATGAATAAATTCCAAATTAAATAGAAAAATAAAATAAAAATTCGTGGCATTGGGCTTGGATATTCCTAATTGCATAAGGAACAAGTTTGGATAAAGAAAAAGTAAGCCCATTTGCAAAAATTTTGATTTTTTTGAAGTATCTCTCTTTGTGCATCTCTTCAAAATTGCCCAACTTGTGAATGATGTGTCTTGCTCAATTTTCCATATTTTTGAGTGTTCTTTGACTTTTTAGAAAGCTCTAAGAGTCCTATAACCAACCTTTTTGGTCTCACCTCAATTGGAGTTTCCATGCTCAATATATCTTCAAAACAAAATGTTGACTTTTTGTTGACTTTGAAAAGGACCTGTAATGTTTTGATCCATACCTCTCAAATGAAGCATTTTTTGAACATTCTTGTGAGACATGAAGTTGTAGGGAATTGAATTTCCTTCAAAACAAGAGGTGGTGGAAAAATTTCTGAGAAAGTATGAAGAAGTTATGATCAGTCAAAGTTTGGTTGACTTTTCTCAAAGAAACCCTAATTTAGAAAGTTTGACTTTTGAGCAAATCTTGAGTTTTCTTGATGAATCATGATCAACCCTTGATCAAATGATGAATGTAACTTCAAAATGAGGATGTTGACCAAAAATCATGAAGTTTGACTGTATGTTGACCACGTTGACTTTTGTCCAATACTTGATTTTCAACCATCTGAGCAATTGTTTGAGGAAACTTGACTTGTGAGGCTTGAAACTTGACATGGAGAATCTTTGAAGCATATGAGGAGGCATGATGAACATTGGAGATGTTGGAAATCCATTTTGATCTGAGAATCACCAAACCCTAGTTTGGGTTGATTGTCTAGGAGAGGGTTTGTCTGATCAACCCTTGAGGAATCCTTGAGTATGGATGTATGGAATGTCTTGAGAAGATGGAGGGCAAATTTGGGTATGACTGCCCTGTTCAATCTTCTTGTACTGAAGGGTTAGATTGGCATGCGTGCCTTTCGTGACCTGGAGGTAGAAGATGATTGAACACTCGAGTACACCTGAAAATTTGCACTCGCGGTTGGCTGATGACGCGGGAATGGGCTTATAGATGCCATTTGGAGAAGCTGGAGACTTCGCTGGGGGATGAGTCGCACGCTGGACTTGAGATGGTTGATAGGAGACTTGACGGGGATGGGCTTAAGATGCCATCTGGAATGATTGATGCTGGGGAGTGAGCCGTACGCTAGGCTCTATAGATGTTCTTGATAGTGGAAAGAGCATGGAGATGGGCTTAAGATGCCATCCGGAGAGAGTCGTATGTTAGACTTCGTGCTCATCTTTGAATGAAGTTATTGGGTTGTATTGGTTTTTTAACCAAATATGCAGCATTCTGAAGGTGGAGAAATATTGACAAGTAGTCGGAGATGGGCTTAAGATGCCATCCAAGGCAACTGAGTCGTACGCCAGACTTTGTAGTTGCTGTTGATAATAAGAATGAGTAAGAATAGTTCTTCGTGCTGACTACTCTGGAGGGTAATAGTTGGCAAAAATGTGGATATCTTCCCTATTGTGCATCGGGTATTGATCCACTGCCTGTTATCGAAGGATAACTTGCGATCGTTCGGATAAGGTTTCCCGTCTAGCTTCGGGTATTAATCCTGGATCCGTTGTCGGAGGACAACGAGGGCGGTCGTTCAGATAGTTTTCCCATCTGGATTCGGGTCTTAATCCTGGACCAGTTGTCGGAGGACAACTAGGGCGGTCTTTCAGATAGTTTTCCCGTCTGGATTCGGGTCTTAATCCTGGACCTGTTTGCGTCAGAAGCGATTTTCACCTGTTTTGGAGAAAACAAGAGAAACTTTGATAGAATATTGTTAGTCTTATGCAAAGAATGATGCATGACAATGTGTATGAATGACATATGCACATATGAGAAATGTATGAATGATAGATGTTGTGGTATTTCAAAACATATCCATCTTGAAGAAGATGCGGATGTTCTGCCTGGAGATTTCTGACTTCTGACTTCTGTCTGGTCTGGGGACGGAACGGGTGGAGATCCTGAGAAGAAAGAAACTTTGATTCCTCCGGTGCACTATATGACCAAGTCTTGAGGCTAGATATTGTTGAAAACCCTGCTGGGGAGAGTCTGGGAGGTACTCTACCGGGGATTTTGAGTGTAGATCCTGCCGGAGAGCACTTGGTAGCTGCTGGGAGACCGGGTTAGAAGAATCTGGAGCCCGTTGGAGTCTCTGACTGGGGAATAAGAGGTGTAGGTTTCCTCCGGTGCACTATCTGACCAAGTTCTGGGTTTGGACACTGTTGCGCTGGAGAAAAGGGGAATGGTTGAGAGACATCCGCCGGGGATAAATACCTCGGCCGAGGATGTGGTGTTATTGCTCGAAGATGGGTGTGGCCCGATTAGGTTGAGTGGAATCACTGCTTGGGGATCCTCCTCTTCTTTGTTGGGGAAGATTTTGTGGTGAGTGACATTTCTGTGGGGATCACGCTCTGTGGGGGAAATGCATTGGTGACTTTCGTCGTCATCTCAATTCCTGAAGTCTGTAGCAATTACTTTCGTATGTTCTTTTCGCATGTTTGTAAATAGATTCTTATTGTTAGATGCATATAATCATTCAAAGCAAACATTGGACTTTATGCAAACAACAATAGTGAATAGAAAGAGAAAGAAACTTGTATTTATTTGAAATACGGTGTATGGCCAAGTAGTTTGTACACCAGAAAAGCTATGCGGAAACAATCTCGTTAAGTTCCAACTATGCTAGTACTCATATATTTCAACTATCTCATCTCCTTGCTGTCAGTAGAAAGTGAGTGAATTGATCTTCGCCATTTGAATCTTGAATGCTGATAGTAGTCTGGAAGTAGGTGATCTGGAAGAGACATAGTCGTATGCCTAAATCCCTAACTTTTGCCTAGACCGCCCTTTCGGGGTTTTCAGTCTACCGGGATACCCTTTTTTGCCCAAGCCGCCTTTTCAGGTTTTCGACTTGCCGGGTGTACATGTTTTGCATATATCCTTAACTTTTGCCCGAACCCTTTTGGTCCGCCAAGATGCCCTTATTTTTGCCTAGGTCAGTCGACCTAGCGGGTCTCTTTTATGCGTAGTATTTTTTGACTATGTCTGCGTTCACAGGGTGTGGGAAGTCTTCACCATCCATGGTGCTAAGTATCATAGCTCCGCCGGAAAATACTGTGTTGACTACAAATGGTCCCTCGTAGGTGGGAGTCCACTTGCCCCTGGGATCACCTTGTGGAAGAATGATGCGCTTGACAACTAGGTCACCGACTTGGTAAACTCGGTGTTTGACCTTCTTGTTAAATGCTCTGATCATTCGTTTTTGATAGATCTGTCCATGGCAAATGGATGCGAGTTGTTTCTCATCAATCAAATTAATCTGGTCAAGACGGGTCTGGACCCAATCGTCTTCGCCTAACTCTGCGTCCTGGAGGACTCTGGTTGAGGGTATCTGAACCTCGATAGGAAGGACTGCTTCCATACCGTACACAAGAGAGAAGGGGGTTGCCCCTGTTGATGTTCACGCTATAGTGCGGTAACCATGAAGAGCAAATGGTAACATCTCATGCCAATCTTTGTAAGTCACTGTCATCTTCTGTATAATCTTCTTAATGTTCTTGTTGGCGGCTTCCACTGCGCCATTCATCTTAGGCCGATAAGGAGAAGAGTTGTGATGCTTGATCTTGAATTGCGTGCAGAGTTCGGCGATCATCTTATTGTTGAGATTGGAACCGTTATCCGTGATAATCCTTTCAGGAGTGCCATACCGACAAATAAGATTATGCTTGATGAAATGAGCCACAACATTCTTGGTAACTGATGCGAACGAGGTTGCTTCTACCCATTTGGTAAAGTAGTCAATTGCCACAAGGATGAAACGATGTCCGTTGGAAGCGGTGGGCTTGATTTCTCCGATCATGTCAATGCCCCACATTGCGAAAGGCCAAGGAGCTGTTAGAACATTCAGAGGTACTGGTGGTACGTGTACTTTGTTGGCATAAATTTGGCATTTGTGACAAGATCGAGCATAGCGGTGGCAATCAGCTTCCATGGTGGACCAATAGTAACCTGTTCTCAAAATCTTCTTAGCCATCGTATGTCCACTGGAGTGAGTACCAAATGCGCCTTCGTGTAACTCTTCCATAATACGTTCCGCTGTTTTCCGGTCTACACAGCGGAGTAAGCACAAGTCGTGATTGCGCTTGTATAAGATGCCATTGCTGATGAAGAATTTGGATGCAAATCTTCTCATGAACTTCTTATCATTGACAGATGCCCCTGCGGGATATTCCTGAGTCTCAAGATACCTCTTCACGTCATAGTACCAAGGTTTCTCTTCTGTATCAAGCTCATAACAATACGCTGGTTCGTCAAACTTCTCAATGATGATCTGGGGAGCCTCGTTGTCCCATCTAACCTTGAACCTAGATGACATAGTAGCTAACGAGTCTGCCAACTGATTCTCTTCTCGTGGAATGTGATTGAAAGTGATTTCTTCAAAGTAGGGGATCAAACTAAGAACATGCTCTCGATACGGAATGAGATTCGGATGTTTTGTATCCCACTCGCCCTTAATCTGACTTATCACTAAAGCTGAGTCTCCATATACTTGCAAGAACTTGATTCTTAGGTCAATAGCAGCTTTGATACCCATGACGCATGCTTCGTATTCGGCCATGTTGTTAGTGCTACTGAAACAGAGTCTGGCGGTGAAAGGCGTATGTCCGCCTGTAGGGGATGTAATGATGGCGCCAATGCCATTGCCAAGTGCGTTTGAGGCTCCATCAAAGACCATAGTCCATCGGGATCCTTGTTCAGGTCCTTCGTCCGGGCCGGGTTCTTCACAATCAGTGACTAGTAAAACATCTTCATCTGGAAATTCGAACTGCATAGACTGATAGTCATCTACGGCTTGATGAGCCAAATGATCGGCTACTACACTTCCTTTGATCGCTTTTTTGAGAAGTGTACTGGATGTCATATTCGGTCAGGATCATTTTCCATCTTGCTATTCTCTCGGAGAGAGCTGGTTTCTCAAATATGTATTTGATCGGATCCATCTTAGAAATCAACAAGGTAGTGTGAGTCAACATATACTGTCTTAGTCGGCGAGCAGCCTAAGCCAAAGCGTTGCAAGTTTTCTCGAGCTGTGAGTATCTTGTTTCACAGTCGGTAAACTTTTTGCTAAGGTAGTATATTGCATGCTCTTTTCGACTAGACTCGTCATGTTGCCCTAACACACACCCCATTGAATTCTCTAACACTGTCAAGTACATGATAAGAGGTCTTCCTTCGGCGGGCGGCATCAAGATAGGAGGATTCTGTAGGTATTCCTTGATTTTACCAAAAGCGATCTGGCAATCGTCGTTCCATTTCACTACTTGATCTTTCTTCGGTAACTTAAAGATTGGCTCACAAGTAGCAGTTAGATGTGCAATGAATCTGGCAATGTAGTTCAATCGGCCCAAGAAACCTCTGACTTCCTTCTCGGTGTGGGGAACTGGCATTTCTTAAATTGCTTTAACTTTGGCGGGGTCAACCTCAATACCTTTACCGCTGACAACAAACCCTAGGAGTTTACCGGATCTGACTCCAAAGGTGCACTTGTTAGGATTAAGTCTCAGTCTGTATTTCTTCAACCTATCAAACAATTTTTGTAGATGATCAAGATGTTCTTCTTGATCCGTGATCTAGCTATCATGTCGCCGACGACCTCTATCTCATGATGAATCATGTCATGAAATAATGTCACCATAGCACCGATAAGTGGCGCCTCGTTCTCAAACGGCATAACCTTGTAGCGAAGTGCCCCACGTAACGAAGGTAGTCTTCTCCATGTCTTGAGAGCCATTTTGATCGATTGTAACGGAGAAACCATCCATGAAGGAGAAAACCTTATCTTGAGCGGTGTTGTCAACCGAACATCAATATGAGGAAGTGGAAATCATCTTTGGACTCGCTTTATTCATCTACGTAATCCACGCATTCGTATTTTACCATCCTTCTTAGGTACAGGTACCACATTCGCAACCCATTGTGGATAGGAAGTAACAGCTAAGAAACCGGTGTTGAACTGCTTCATAACTTCTACTTTGATTTTCTCGACATCTCGGGACGATGCATTTAATCTTCTGTTTCACCGAGAAAACCTTCTTTGAATCGGTGTACCACAATATCAATGTCCAAACTGGCATGTCTTTGTATGACCAAGAAAAAACCTCAATATAGTTTCGTAGCATCTGAACCAGCCTTTCTTTAACACTGTTCTCAAGACCTACTCCTATCTTGATCTCTTTTTGTATTCATCAAGACCCAAGTTCACAACCTCAACTTGCTCTTCGTGGTGTATAACTCGCTCTTCTTCTTTGTAGCTTGACAAGTTCTCCGGCACTTCACAATCTTCCTCACTTCGTCTTCGCTTGGTAGATCGGATTATCAAGTCATATTTAGCAATAGCATAGCGTTATCAACGAGATTCGAGTGATTCTCTGTATCACGTGGGTGTGTGTAAGAAACACATAGCTTTTGAAGGGGTGATAAAGTAAAAGAAAACAAACAACAATTGAATGCAAAAGTCCAACGATTTTATTGAATGAAAATATGCAAATGACAGATAATAACCCTCACAAACGAGCCATGATGCCCCGGGCAATGCTCTAGGCTTTAGAGTTTATTGTTCAAAACATAGCAAATACGAAAAGAAAAACAAAACAAAAGCAATTACTCCTGACTAAAGGAGATTGGTATGACGTCTTCAGTCTTCCAATTGCTGAGCCCGTTGTCTGGAGTTGGGAAGATCCACTTGCTGATGTTGGAGTCGTTGTCGTCGTCTTCTATAGCATGGATTCCACTGCGCGATGCGAAAGGGCGGCACGTTCGCGGCGTATCATCTTCTGACCCTTGATGGTGAAGCCTAAACCAGTCTTGTCAAATTTGAAAGGGAGATCAGGGAGCCGTCCCCAAATAGCACTACCTCCTTCTTCAACAGTAGCTTGAGCATCTTTCAGCGAAGCCATCCTAGGCGGAACTTGCATATCTTCAATAGTGACAAGAGAGTCAACAGGCATGACTCTGGGTATTGTTTCAAAAGCTTGGCAGGGAGTCTCGAAGAATTCACCTTCCATCTCGAGGTATCAGAATGACTGTAGATGACTGACCATGTATTCCTCTTCACCACATAATGTAACAACCTTCCCTTTCACCGGTACTTGACCGATGCAAGGTAGAGTCCCATGTATCCAAGGGTGTCCAAGTAGGCAAGAGTAAGCTGGACGGATGTCCATGACAAAGAAAGTAGAATCAAAAGTATGGGAACCGACTTTAACAGGCAGAATGAGCTCTCCAAGTACTGTTTGCTTAGAACCATCAAAAGCTCTCACAATTATATCACTGGGTCTCAGAACCAACCCTTCGATATCAAGTTGATCAAAAGCAGTCTTCGGAAGGATATTCAGAGAAGAACCGGTATCCACCAAAATATGAGACAATGTAGCGCCCTTGCATTCGACAGAGATGTGCAAGGCCTTGTTGTGTTTCTTTCCGTGAGTCAAATCAAGATCGAGAAACCTAGGCCGTTGTTGGCAGCAGGCTAGCAATACAAATTTCAAAGCGGTCATGTCTTGCGGTACGTGAGCATTCTTGAAATTTCACCAGGCGTTAGCATGAGCCTCGAGCACAAGAGCGAGCAAGCATGGAGATCTTGGACGAGTCTGTCCCAACTGTTCCACAACATTGTAGTCACTCTTCTTGATAATCTTGAATTTCCTCCATTTCTTGTTTGAGGTGTCTTGAACTTCCTTTGGCACTTCGGTTGAGCGGGATGAGTTCTTGGTTCTTGGGGAATGGATTGAATAGCGGAATGCGTGAGTCGCGGTGTCTTTTGGAGGAGAGATTTACGAGAGAAAACCCTTCCGTTCGGGTCACCTTACTTGATCCGGTGATGTTGTCAATATCAGGAATGGTAGCTTCAACTGTAAGATCTTCAATGGTCAGAGGGTCTTGCTTGACGCCATGACAGTAAACCTCAGCTCCATAATTCCAAGGAATAGCTTTATCGGAGGAATATGGGACTGATCTTGGAGAAGTAATAATGAGAGGTGCCACTCTAGGCACAGAATCGGCAGTGGAAATCCTTATGGTATTAACATCAGCATAGTCTTCTGGGAAATCGTCACCCCATCCAGTCGCCTTAACATCTTCAATAGGAATCTTGTAGCTTTCAGGAACAGTATACTTCACCATGTAATCAAACTTTCCACTTGGCTGCCCCAAGGTATCCCATGCAGACGGTACGGCTTCATTCGCATTGTCAATCTTCAACTTAGACATATCTTTACACAGCTTCTGCACAGGTGGTTTCAGAAATAGTATTTCACGGTTATTCATCATGCACTGGACACGTCTTCTCAACCAAGCACAACCATCAGGCGCAGATGGGCACCAACGACAATTCTCTGGGCATCCTGGGTTGACACCGGCTTGCAGCAAATTCTTCTTAACATTCATCAGAGGAATGGTCAAGTCATCTATGTTGAAAACATAAGTATCCTCACCAACAGCATGGGAACTTTTGTCATGGTTGGGCATGAGCGCGTTGATCACATTCGGAGTCTCAACAGGAGGGTCAAACTCAATCTGCTTAGCTTCAATCATGTCTTGAATCTTATTCTTCAGAGCCCAACAATCATCAGTACTATGTCCTGGGCTATTAGAGTGGTAAGCGCGCTTAGCATTAGGATTGTATCTCGGAGAGGAACTATTGACATTCTGAGGAGGATCCCTCAAGGTAATCAGCTCTGCTTTCAACATGTGTTGCAAGGCTTGCGACAATGGCATGTTGATCTTCGTGAACCGCCTTCGTGGCGTTCGCCACGTTGTCTCGCCGAGGTTGTCTTGATGTAGGATTGAGATCACAACGCCCCCACGTTGAGCGGTCGGTCTTGGCTCGGCTTTTCGACCATACACATTGACTTCTTTCTTAGCACCAAAAGATCTCTTGCAGATTTGAAGATATCTCTACGAATCTTTCCACTCTTGATACCACTTCAATACGCTGTCAATATCACCGGTGAATGGATGAAGAGTTTCAATCGATGATTGAAGAACGGGCTGTCGTTGTTCCCATAAACATATCAACCAACTCCTATTGGACAAGGGTGGTGAACTCGCTTGCTAGATCTCTCCACTGAGCATACTCCTTGAACTTCTCATCACGACCCATAGACATGCTTTGTAGTTGCATGCGGTGGGTGTCAATTCACATTGTACTCATCGCTTGTAGAAAGCATCTGCTAAGTTACTCCAAGTACGGATACGATCATTCTCTAGCTGATAATACCACTCTAATTGAGTTCCGGACAAACTCTCTTGAAAATAGTGCATCCACAACTTTCTGTCATCAGTGTGGGGATTGATCTTCTGGACATAGGATTTCAAATGCATCTTAGGGCAGGACATGCCATCATACTTAGCAAAAGTTGGAACTTTGAACTTGGGAGTAATCACAACACCAGGAACAAGACTCAGATCATCAAAATTCAGCCCGGACATCTTCAGGTTTTCCACAACATTCAGGCGGTCTTCAAGTTGCTTGTACTTGTCATCTTCATCAGAGTATTGGCCATTATCATAGTCTTTCTCAGGCTCATATTGACTACCTTCGCCATCACCCTTGTCACTTTTCTCATCCTCCTTCTTGACACTTCCCTCAGAGAGCTCTTTCCGACTGACCACTTTAGGACCACCTTTGTAGCGTCTGCCCATGTTGAGAAGACCAACAACCTTCTTCTTCCTTGATGAGCTTCTTGGATCTTCTTGGCCTTGGACCAAGTGGTGAACATCTCTGCCGAGCATTCGAGCTTGAGATCTTTGATGATGTTCAAGAGCCATTTACGCTAAAATAAATAGCGAGAGAATGAGAAACCAATCTTCAATGTACCTGTGATGCAATGTTATGCTATGCTATGCAATGTTTATGCGAATGCAATGCAATGTTTTCAAGGACCTTAGAGATTTAAATTTGTTTAGACAAGCAATGAACAAACATTTATTAGTACTCCTTTTATTCTTTTTCTTTTTAAGCACAAAATATAGTTCAAACAAATAAAAGAAAACATATAAATCCTAAAGCTCTAAGTCTCCCATGGGCGCTTCCTCTTGGTGCCGAGGTAGGCGTTGATGCTTCGCTCATCGTGAAGTAGCTTTGTCAACTCTAGCACTTTCTTCTCGCTTGCATAACACTGAGCTTCAAAGGTATCCCTCTCTTCTTTTAGTTGAATCCAGGATCTGTTCAAGTCTTCAAAATTAGTAGGCATGTCCGGATGGAGAACGGTATAGGGTACGTCACCTATAGCAATGGTTCCATAATTCGGTAAAACAGTGAATGGCATCATGAGGTTTTGAGCTCGACCTCGCACCCATTTGAGGTAAGGTTCCCAAGGAATGGAGTTTTGGTGTCCCAAAGTCTTGGTATCGTCTTCTTTACCATGCCCAAGCGTATGAACCTTCGCTTGAATCGAGATCGTGATTGTAGTCGAACACAATATCTTGGAGAAGCATATCATGCACCATCTCTTGAGCAAAACCAAACTGACGTAGAGCTAGAGAAGGGTTGTAATACCTCCCTTATACCAAGTAGTGGTACATTAGGGAATTCTCCACAACGCTCAATGAAAGTGAAGTCCTTTTGAGAGAAAAGACTCCAACGGATATCTGAATGAGAGAGCGACATTAACCTTTGAGACAATCTCAACCTTTGTTCATTCTTCAGAACTGATGGAGGAAGGTGCGAAATAAACCACCTGGAAAGCAATGGTACACAACACATGTGAGTTCCTTGTCTTTTAGTAGTGCGAGTGTGGAGAGAATGTAGAATGTCTCCAAGTAAAGTAGGCACAGGATTGCGGGTAAGAAACAACTTGATGGCGTTGACATCTATGAATTGATCCGAGTTAGGGAATAGAATCAAACCATAGATTAGCAAAGCCACAATATCTCCACTTCTGGTTTCCCAATTGGCTTCAATGTCTGAGCGCTTAAGATGTAAGGCTGATGCAATGTCTTCGTACTTAGGGACCTTTTCCAAACCGGTGAATGGAATTTGGTCAAGAACAGGTATCCCAAGTAGCTTAGAGAACTCCTCCAAGGTAGGAACCAACTGATAATCTGGGAATGTAAAGAAATGGTGTTTCGGATCAAAGAACTGGAAAAGGACATGCATCATATCTTCTTCAAAACCGGAGATAACCAAGTCAAGTAGATAACCATGTCTTTTGATGAACTGAGCATGATCGGGAATCTCTGAGACCAATTCTTTAAGCTGAGAAGGTATACCCATGAAGTTGATTCGGACGGTCTTTCTAGAAGCCATAATTCCCTACAAAACAGAGCAAAGATAAATCCCTAGGTCCTTGAAATAGTTAGAGATGATATGCAATGCAAATGATGTCATGATGTCATGTTTGGCACACACAAACAATTCACACAATGAGCCTAGGTTTAAGGCTTGCATGAGGTATAGGTGATTACCCTACCAAAAGTTTGAGTTGGTTCATCCTGTCCTATAATAGTAACCGGGATCTAGGAATCTCACATCATTGATCTTTCTCGTAGGCGTTTATTTCAATACGACTACCAAGTGGTCGGCAAAATATCCCAAAAGTCGATCTCAATGAGCGTAGCATCGGTATCAACCAACCTTAGTCTCACCAAAGCCGCCATCTCACTACCGCTAATGGCCAAGATGGGTCAATTAAGGTTCTAAAAGTTTAGTTAGCGCTTGATGACACCACGAAGCCAAATACTATCCTCAACTTGGGAATGAAGAGTATCGGGACATCCAAAGTGTCACGCTAACGTAGCCATCATGTTGACCGTTTATATACGCCTAACGGTCGCGATGATTATTGCTACTTACCTAAAAGGAAACCCGGATCCGGTGTAGGATCCCCATAAATATAATACCCAAGCAACCCTTAAAGATAAAGCAAGCAAGTCAAACAAAAGCAATAAAGGTGATCTAGAAATCCTTAAGGCATTCTCTCTTTAGGGTGTCTCCCGGAAGAGTCGCCTCGTAACACGGTGAACGACTTTGTAGGTTTTGTATCGCAAATGTCGGATAGCAAGAGTCGCCACCGACTTTTCTTTTATCCAATTAAGGGAAGGTAAAACGAAAAAGACCTTCGTTAGATTCGAGGGAGAAGGTTATGAAAAGGGAAGGTATTAGCACCCCTTTCCATCCGTAGTTATCTACGGGCTCTTAGTTGCTCTAGATCACTTTTAAAATTGTGCTTTCTATGTGTTTGACAAAAATGTTTGAAAAGGCATTTCGCTTTGACTTTGTAATGATTCATGTAGGAATGTATACAAAGTGTTTGGAAATGTTTGTTTTGAAAAGAGTTTGAACTTTGACAAAAAAGTGTGAGGTGTAAAAAGTATTTTGATAAAGCAAGCAACTAAAAGTCTTATTACCTACTCAGAATTGGTCGTTTTCGTGTTATTTTACTTTCCTTTAGAATACCTCTATCCATACCATTAGTTGGTAGGTAACCCTATTCGTTGGATGTAAGCGGGACATTCGAAGGGACATCGGATGGTCATAGAAGGCAACTTGTAGGAAGTATCCTAGCACATTCGAAGGGACTATCATCATTTTTCGTAGGCAACAATCGAGGTGTCAAGATCATGTATTCGGAGGCGACATCGTGGGTCTTATGATCTTTGTATCGAAGGGACTATGATGATTTGTTTGGAAGGCAACGGTGCTAGAATACCTCTACGTTCGAGGGACATGACCATTTGAATTCGTAAAGGCAACGAGAGAGAATAACCCTAAGGGGTGCATGTGTGAAAGAGTGTGTTGATTTCAGATATGTTATCTTGAAAGTTAGTGGGCTATGTTCAATTTTATCTTGCCATACACGCCTAATTACTAGCAGTTTATAGGGTGCGGAAATTTAAAATGCGGGAATATAAAGTGCGGAAATATAAATCCTATGCTATTACATGGCTGTGGGGAAGATACATAATTTAAACTTGCGGAAAATAAAAGCCCTAATTTAAGTTATTACATCCCATAAGCAGTTACATTATTGGAAAAATAAAAACAGTAAAAGAAATTGTCTGAAACGGGATAACCTGTGAAAAGATGAGAAAATCGGAAAATACGAGGAAATCGAATAAGAGGAAAATGTTAGTAAAAATGCAAATTTTTAGATGAGAAAAATATTTCATGCTGGAAATAACATTAATATGCTAAAATAATTTTTTGGGATTTTTTGGATGCAATTTAATAATTAAAAACTAATTAAAAGTGATTTAAATGATAAATTAGGAATAAAAATAAATATGCATGCAAAATAATATTTTTTAATTTTATAAATTAAATAAACATTTTCTGAAAATAATGCAAAAAGAAAAATATTTTTTTGGTGTTTTTAAATGCATGATAAAAATTATTGAAAAGAAATTAAAATGCATGAAAATATTAAATAAAAGAAAATATGAAAATAAAACAAAATTTGAAGTTTGTAAAAAGAAGAAAAAGCATTGGTCTTGCCAGGATTCGAACTGGGGACCTTGCCTTCAAACCTCCACGCCTTTACCATCTGAGCTAGCACGCGTCACTGTTTGAAAATCGAAGCGAGTGGAATGTAAACATGTGTCGCTCCCTGACTGCCTCCATCACGCGCCAAGCTTCGTCTTCCTCGTTTTGAATTTTTGAAAATCCTGCGTCGGCCTTGGCTCGACGCTATGGCCCTGGCTAAATCAAAAATCACATACAGATAATATAAATGAATTCTAAAACCATAGATCGATTGGAAACATCATTCCGAATGCAATGGTAGTGGTCTCGAGGTCCAATTTTTCCGTTTTAAGGAAACCCTAAATCGTGATCAAGAACCCTAATCATGGCATATCCTGTTTCCGGCCATAGAAATACAATTAACCTGCCCAGATCGCTTGCAAACTTCTCACTAATCACAAAAACAACAATAAAACATGTTAATAATGCATGATAATTAAAATACGATTTTGAGGAAAACTTGACAAACCGAATTCTGATTTGCTCGATTCTTGATGGTTTTCAATGATGTAAAGGTCTGGAATCACTCAAGGGATATCAAGGAATGCAATGGACACCTCAAAACCAATTGAAACAGGCTGGAACTAGGGCTGCAGTTTGCTTCTATTGCACGGATTTTTTGAGCTTCAATAGGGTTTCTCCAACCAGTTTTTCTACCCTAATTCGTGTGGCATGTGTTGTATATATATAGTAGATGGATTCAGAGTTGATTTGAGAAAGAATCAATCATCAATCAATGCAAAACAAATTTGATTTTGTACAAAATCAAATTTCTCTTTGATCAATTTTCAATCCAATCTTGCCATATCCAACCAAATTTCGAAATTTGCTGGCTTTATTGAGTTGCTTGAATCTCAAGGAAGAGAGAAAAATCAAATTTGCATTTAATTTTGATTTTATACTTTATTTTTGAATTTAATTTGTATTTAAATGAATAAATTCCAAATTAAATAGAAAAATAAAATAAAAATTCGTGGCATTGGGCTTGGATATTCCTAATTGCATAAGGAACAAGTTTGGATAAAGAAAAAGTACGCCCATTTGCAAAAAAAATATTTTTTTGAAGTATCTCTCTTTGTGCATCTCTTCAAAATTGCCCAACTTGTGAATGGTGTATCTTGCTCAATTTTCCACATTTTTGAGTGTTCTTGGACTTTTTGGAAAGCTATAAGGGTCCTCTAACCAACCTTTTTGGTATCACCTCAATTGGAGTTTCCATGCTCAATATATCTTCAAAACAAAATGTTGACTTTTTGTTGACTTTGAAAAGGACCTGTAATATTTTGATCCATACCTCTCAAATGAAGCATTTTTTGAACATTCTTGTGAGACATGAAGTTGTAGGGAATTGAATT
This sequence comes from Vicia sativa, assembly GCA_021764765.1. Classification (NCBI taxonomy): domain Eukaryota; kingdom Viridiplantae; phylum Streptophyta; class Magnoliopsida; order Fabales; family Fabaceae; genus Vicia; species Vicia sativa. The sequence continues at coordinate 308,472,938 of CM038792.1, forward strand.
TCCTTTACCCTATCTCTTGGTTGCAAGACCGTATCGTATCCCTTTTAAGTTTTGGCGATGCGTTTACCTTTCTCCTTTTGCGAGATAAAAAATGTTCAATAACGAATTCATTGATATAGTTATCAGATGATGTTCAGTCGGTTGTTTCCCAGTGCAACTAACATATGAAGATCTCAAAAAAGTTCCCACTTGAGTTCAATCTTTTTAAACTTCAAATTAGTTATGGGTATTCTAATGTATCCATCTTCTTTGCATTTAAACATGTACATTAATATATGTTTCTATCATTTTCATGTTTTAATTTCTTAGAATTATTGATGCATTATCATTATACTATGACACATAACATGCAAAAAAGCTTGGAAAAATTGTAACATGTTCATACATTATTTTGTTAAATGAGGAAATTTTGTGAAAAATAAGGAAATAGGTGATGTTAAAAATCTTTAGTGAGCCTTTAAAGGCTTACATATTTCAAGTAGACTTTAACCGTTGATTGATTGTGCTATTTTAAAAAATGATAAGAACTAAATTTTTATTTTACTCATGACATAACCAAAGTTTCCATTCTTGCACATAACTGCTAAGACATTAAAATAATGCAACTTCATGTTTAGAATGTACGTATTTAACAAAACTTCAAATGTATATGCTATTTAAAGAATGTTATAGATGGCTCCAAAAAAACCAACCATTGGCAAAAAAAGGCAGTTAGGAATCGAACAACACGAGCCCCTTCTTACTTGGTTGCTAAAAGAAAAGTTTAGCTAGAAGACCCATGTTGTTGTGATAACTGGTTTTTTTTTAAATCAGTAGTTTTAAGACAATGAAGTCGTCACTTAAATTTTATTTGTTACAAAGAAACGAATAAATATAGATAAAATCCACGAAGAAGGATAAGGCGGTCTACGAGACCAAAAGATATGAATTCGGGAGTCGGTTATGCAAGGGGTAGGTATTACCACCCTTCACATCCATCGTACTCGATAGGAACCATTTAGTTCGTGTGTGTTTATTGCAATTTTTAAAAGAAGAATAAGGGGTTTGATTTTTTTTATTATTTGAGTTTGCCGCGGTTTCAAAATCTTGTGCCTACGTATTCCCTCGTGCAATGGGAAAGTCAAAACTCCGTAGTTCTTCTTAAAAATGTTTTGGTTGGTTGTGTTGATTTTAGAAGAAAAGTTTTTGATGATCGCATATGAGCGGAAAAAGGAGTTGAGTGAGTTGAATTAGTTTTAGGTGGGTGAAAAGTACTGAACAACAGAACTAGCATCCCACGATTCAAATACTAGAAACCAGAGGAGCACCGAGGCTCAACGAGTCGTCTATCATCCCAAAATTTTCTTATGAAAAGGTGAAGTGAATCAACGATTGGTCTAGCAACCAAGGATTTAAATACTCGGAGTTTATTATGAAAAAAAGAGTTTTGAAAAAAAATCGCTCGATGTTGGATCGAGGTTCGTAACTTTTAATTTATGAAAGTGTTTTAGCGTTTGGTTTATGGGAAGGTGAGAAATGGAATTGGGTTATGATTAACCAAGTATATGGACTTAATTAATCTTTTGAGGATAAGTGCTCCTACCCCCAACTATGAGACCCTCGTGCATGGATGATTGGTATATGGACTAATATTTATTCGGGTTATGGTTAATCGATGCAAACTAGGACTACGATTAACCTTGTGAGAATGGTCATGCCCATTCTCAACTATGAGACCCTTGAGGAATTTGGTGTACAACCCAAAAGAGGTAATGAAATCAATACATTAAGTGTGTGGGGTGTACATATATGGATAGTTCATACAAGCACATGAGATACATATAAATAATTAAATCACACAATACAAGTCCAAATCCTAAAATAATTATTGGAATAAATCTTTTTTATTTGATAAAAATATAATTTAATCAATGATTATCAAATAAAAACTATTTTAAACTAGTAATTATTTAATACACGAATAAAAATTTAATTGCCTAATTAAATAAAATAATTAAAAGAAAGAGTTTTAGAAATAGCTTGCTGGAAGTAATTATGAGGAGGTTCAAATAGAAAAACTAGAGAGAAGGTCCAGGCCCAAATAAAGGATGCCAAATAGCTTTTGAATTATCTAGCGCAAGCAGCTTCTGGGGATGTACTATAGGTGTGCGCGCCTGGTATGTTGGATGGCACTGATGATAATAACACCTTGATTCGAAGGCTGAGATTCGAGGGAACACGACATGACAGAGGAGCAGACCACAATGAATCATAAGAAATATAATTAAAGGTGGTGACACTTGTCACCACCACATTAATGATTTCTAAACTTGATTAATTAAAATAAACATAAAAAATAAGCAAAACCTAAGTCATAACTTGGTTTTGTTTCTCTCTCTCATGTTCATGCTGTTATACCCCAAAATTTTCCCTCCCACTTCTCAAGACAATTCACATCTCCATATTTAAGGATTTCACAAGGGTGGACCAGACAAACCCTCTTCTAAGCAATCAATCCAAACTAGGGTTTTTCTATTCTCAAGTCAAAATGTATTTCTAATGCTTAGTGGTTATCATACCTCATCATATGCCTCAAGGGATCATCATGTCAAGTTTCAAGCCTTACAAGTCAAAGTTGCTCATCCAATGGTTCAAATAGCTAAGAATCAGTGGTATTGGACAAAAAGTCAACTGTGGTCAACATACAGTGAAACTTCATAATTTTTTGTCAACACCAATATTTTTAAGTGATATTCATCATTTGATCAAGGGTTGATCATGATTCCTCAAGAAAAGTCAAGATCTGATCAAAAGTCAAAGTTTCCAAATTAGGGCTTCTCTAGATAAAGTCAACAGAACTTTGACCAAGCATAACTTTCACATATTTCATCAAAAATGTCTCCACCACAGCTCATTTTGAAGAGAATTCAATTCTTTACAACTTCATGTCTCACAAGCTTGGACAGAAAATGCTTCATTTGGAAGCTATGGGTCAAGACATTATAGGTCCTTCTAGAAAAGTCAACAAAAGTCATCTTTTTGCAAAGAAGTCTCCATGAGAATGGAAACTCCAATGAATATGAAACAAAAAAGGCTATTTAGAAGATATCTTGAGCTTTCTAAAAAGTCCAAGAACACCCAAAACTGTTGAAAATTGAGCAAGATACAAATTGTGCAAGTTGAGCATTTTTGAGGAGGTGCATGAAGAAAAATACCTTGCAAAAGCCAAAAATTTCCAAATGGGCCTAAGATCTTATGATCATGAGATTATCCATGACTACTATGCAGCATGCCACGCCCTCTACCTCATTTATTTATTTATTTTTGAATTTAATAACTTAAATTCAAATTTAATTAAATAAAATGCAAAATTAAAAGATAAGGCAAGATTGGTTGGATATTTGCATGGCTTGGGGTCCAATATAGCTCATTACAAGCTGTCAATTTCGTGCAAGGAGATTGAGGGAAGTTTGATCAAGATTGGAAAGATTTTGTGCAATTTTTCAAATCAAATATTCTCCATTTAAGGAGAATATTTTCTCTTAATGCCTTGACTTAATTCCACTCATCTATAAATATCTAGCTTTCTTACAAGATTAGAAGCTCTTTTAAACAACCCTTACACGTGCAGCCAGCTTCTCAAAAACCCTAGAAATTTCTCAAATTTCTTCAAAACTTGGCAAAATCGTGTTCTGCTTTCCATCCAGTTTCAAGAAATTCCAAGCACTTAAACGTGTTCCTGAGGTATTGTAGGGTTAGATCAATCGTAGAAAGCTTTCCATGGCTTAATCATGAAACGCCATTGCTAGGGCTCATGAATTGTGCAGCTTTGTATCCACTGTTAGAGTCTGTTTCAGGGCAAGAGAATGCCACAATTAGATTCGTAGCATCCTAATTAGTGGAGTTTGGTTTCTTTGGTTTGTATTTTCATGCGTTTTTTCAGGTTTTGGTGTTTGAGCACGATCAGAGAAGACGACCGGAGCATTGCTCCGGTGCTTCTGATTCAGAGGCTATTAATCCTTACCTATTTATTGGTTCAGAAGGATGAATGGATGTATCACCGCCCCAGCGGTTCACCTTGCACGCACTATGTCATTCTCTCTATCAGGTCGTGGATTCAAAGCCCACCTTTTGCAATATTTTTCTTTTTGCCTTGAAGGTTGCGGTTTTACGAGTTACACCTAGAGCTCCGACACGGATCCTTTCCACAGGTGCCAACTGGCGTCTCAAGCACCGAGCTCGACACGGGCCTCATCGACATCGAAGTGCCAATTTACGAGTCTCCGTAATTTCTTGAAGTTCCAACCGGATGGCCCAGACGTGAAGCCCCCAGAAGCTCAAGCTTTTGGATGCCCCAGTTCCAGAGTCTCCAGAAGCTCCAGCTTCTGGACCCCTTCCAACATCAGAAACCCTAGAAGTTCCAACTTCTGGGTGCCTCTTGCAAAGGAACTCCCAAAAGCTCCAGCTTCTGGGATGACTTCTGTCAGAAGCTCTCCAACTTTTTTTTTTTTTATATTCTCCATATTTTTCTTATTTTGCTTATTTAATAATTAATTAATTTAATTAGTAATTAGGTTAACTAATTTAGGATTAATTAGATAACTTTCATTAATATTTTCTTTTATTTAATTAAATTAATTAATTTAGGTTAGTATTCACTAATATTTTTTTAAATTAAATAAAGTCAAGTAGATCTAGGTTATTCTCACATAAATTCAAATTTCAAAAATACCAAAAATATTAGGACTAGTTTTCTTTTCCGCTATTTATATTTCTTGAATTTTAAATTCTAGAAAGGTTGTATAGGTCGCAAATTTTTTTATCATGTAATAGCGTAGGATTTTACTTTCTGCACTTTACTTTCCGCACCCCCTATTATGTATTTGCCCGAAAGCCATGTCATAACGTAGGACCCTTTATATTTCCTCAATTTATTTTCCGCACCTATTAAACTGCTAGTAATTAGGCGTGTATGGCAAGATAAAATCAACATAGATCACTAATCATAATACAAAATATCTGAAAAAACAATACACTCTTCTCACACATGCACCCCCTAGGGTACTCTCTCTCGTTGCCTTATAAATGGTCAGGTCCCTCGAATGTGGGGGTATCTTAGCACGGTTTCCTACGAAACATCATCATAGTCCCTTCGACTTAAAAGATCCGATGTCCCTTCGAATGTCCCTTTACATCCAACAAATAGGGTTACCTACCAACTAATGGTATGGATAGCGTTATTCTAAAGGAAAGCAAAATAACACGGAAACAACCGTTTTGAGTGGGTAATAAGTCTCTTTTGCTTGCTCAATTAAAACATTCTTTTTACACCTCACACTTTTCTCAAAAATTTTCAACACAAAACATTTCCAAACACTTCGTATACATTCCAGCGTGAATCATTACGAAGTCGAAGCGAAATGCTTATCCAAAACATTTTCAAACACACAGAAAGCAAATTTCAAAGTGAGCTAAGCAATTAAGAGCTCGTAGATAACTACAGATGGAAAGGGTTCTAATACCTTCCCTTTTCATAACCAACTCCCTTACTCAAAATCTAACGAAGGTCTTTTCCTGTTCTTTTCGCCTTCCCTTAATTGGAAAAAAGAAAATTCGGTGGCGGCTCTTGCTATCCGCAACATTTGCGATCAAACGCAAAATAAACAAGTTAGTTCTCCCACCGTGTTACACATGCGCTCCTTCTTCTCTCTAGCTTCTCGTTTTTCCTCTCGCTGGAGAAGATAATCTGGCCACGCTAGAAATCACCTAACGGCGGCGACGACGAAGGTCCGACTCCAAACCTCGATTTTCTTACATGGTTTTGTTCGTCTCTCTCTCCTATCCTAATCTGTGGTTTATTTTTTTAGACTATGAACAAGAACGATTAGATCTAAAAAGGAAAATCTGAAACCCTAACTTCTATTTTTCACGAAATCGATGGTGACGGACAGGATTAAGGCGAAATTGGTGTTGAATGCAAAGGAAAGGGAAAGAAAATTGGAGCCTGGTCTCCTTATAACAATGGTTCGCAACCTTACGGTGAGATCTCTCTAGTTCTTCTTGATCTTTCTCTTTTTCAACTCCTGGTTTTGCTTTTTTTCGAATTTTTGAAGGGATTGTTAGGTAGGAAAGTGATGATGATTTTTGATTTAGGGTTTTTGAGATCTAGGGTTTGTGCCATTTTTTTTTCTCTGTGAACAATGGTCATCCCCGATTTATGTGCTATGAATGCTTTTATAATGCTGGAATTTTAGGGTTTGTCATATGTTGGATCTGTGATTTCCTTGCTGATAGGGCCTTACCAGAATATTTTATGATTTTGGGATTAACACAATGTTATGTTCATTTCTGATATGATTCTGATATGTGAACACTTTTGGGCTGAAAATCGAATTTATGTACTTGCTGCCTTTTTGATTTTTCGAACCTCATTTTTGTTAACTAAAAATAAAGATTTTTATGATTCGCAAAATAAAGGAAATGGCCCATGATTGAACTTGACTTTTATTTTGTATTGAAAAAAATGTATAAGGCTTTGTGAAGGCTTGAATATGGTTAAAACACCCTACTTTTTGATTCTTGCCAATGGTCCCTAAGGATGAAACTTGGATAGAAAACTTCTTGTTAAAAGTTCTTGTTTATGTTTATGTTTTGGAATGCTTTGATTGCACACTAACCACTATTTTTCTTGTTTTATGTATTGGTGACGATGATATTCGTTGAGTATGATGATGAAAGCTTGAAAATCACAAAGGCGAGCCAAGAGATATGGGAAAGCTTGAAATAATTTTCTTGTAGTTTAGGAAAATCTTATATCTATAAGAGAATAGGAATTAAGAACTTATGGTTGAATAAAATCTTCATTATAAATCAAACTTTGTAGTTTTGTGAAATTGAATCATTCGAATGACATTCGAAATACTTGCAAATAAGCATATAAACTTGTACAATTCGAGAGTTCTTGAAATTAGGCCATGGATGTTGATTTAGCATTGTAACTTAGTTAGAAACTTTAGAATTATGAAAACTTGAAGTCTTGTAATGTGAATGTCATTTGAATCTTTAATTTAGTACAAATGGTAAAAATCTTGTGATCTTGAGCCTTTCCTTTGTAATAAATTTGAAAACCTATGGCAATTTGAGCCATTTTTTGTAATCTTGAATGCCATTTTAATTTTTATAATTAACACCTTGAAGTATCTTTGTAACATGGGTGGTACAATTTGAAAACTTGCATAGAACTTGCATTTGCAATACAAGAGGATAATGATATGGCTGGCAAATTAGAACAAAAAGATTATCTTGAATAACCTTAGTAATGCAACTTCCATGTGAAACTCACCTCGTAGTAAGAATGGGTCATCAAAAGACATAGGCTTCACCAAATCAGTTATGGATTCACACTAAACTTAATTTCAAGTTTGAACTCCAAGATAAAGGACAAGATTCTCATTGAAACCAGAAAACTTCCCACGAATTATGACCATATTTCGCGTCAAGCTTCACCATGAATTAAATAATGGAACAAATTCTCTTGCAAATGTAAATAAAGACAAATTATCTTCTCAAACAATGCAAATCAATTGATTATCCACTCTCTTAAATTTTGAACTTCATACTTAATCCACAAATTGATGCCCCAGATGATTCGTCCTCTGAGATCTGACCAGATAACAGTAACTAATGAAAACTTGACCTGATAATACACATGATACTTATGCATCCATGATTTTACCTAACAATGAAGGAACAATGATAATGCGAGCGCCTGAATTAGAGGTTACGAGCTAAATCAACTTGAATGAGGATGGGGCAAATTTTGGGTTGTGACACAGGTGAATGTTTTTATCTTTGTGAAAGAACTCGACAACTGAGGATGAGTTGAGATGGAAAACCCCTAGGAGAAATATATTATAATATAGTTCTACAAAAATGCTTAACCCTCAGAGGATGATGCTATGATGTTACCGTTATCCTGGATAAGATTTCAATAAACTCCATACGATAGAAAACCATACATGAATACATGGAAGATACATTTGTGGATAATCCTAATGAGCTAATTTATTTTTCTAGGGAAGTCTTAAAGAATAATATGGATCAGATAGGATCACAAGTGATATTTTCATGGTAAATGGACCTATGAACTAGGAAGAGCTAATAGACCTATTCAATTCAAGAGAGAAAACCTTCCAACCGAAGCTCAAATGTGGTTAACCTTTATCCTAAGTAATGTCACACCTAAAATAAGTCCTCTTCAACAACCCTACCTTCTAAATTATTTTATACACACACACACACACACACACATATATATATATATATATATATATATATATATATATATATATATATTATATGTTGTTCTTGCTAAAAATTTAATATACGACCTCTCCGATAATCGGATAATATCAGGGAGGGCCTTGATAGTAAGGGAAGGTGTGGTATATGATTTTTAGGGATTCAGAGGTTTATATCAGGAGTGCATGACCTCTAACCCATGTGTCTAGCTTACCCCTTGATCGAGATCCCTAGTGTATCATGGGCCGTATCTCTCTGAAATGCCTCAAAGAGAGCTGATAGTGATAAAGAAAGAGAGGTGTCATGGAGGAATCAGGTTGTACTTTGCCTTTTATCTCTAGGCATATATATAGCATAATGGTGATTAATGATCATAATGATTGTAACTGTCCATTAAGGATTGTAATGCTTGCCCATAATGGCTTATAACGCATGTAACCGCCACCTATTAAGTTCCGTAACTGTAACCAATCCGGCCTTTCACAACCCGACCAACACAATTAGGGAAGCAGACATATAACTAGTGTGTCTAATTATAATACCTGGCTCCGATCTAGGGATCCCTCCAAGATGTTACTCGGTTATATGCTAATAAGCTCATCTTGGTCTCTTTTTATCTCTCCTATCCTGGGCACTATATATATATATATTAACCAAACAAGAGATAGACTTATCCAAAATTATCCCAAATAGGATTTAGGCCATTGCACATGCAATTTACAAACCTTATTTAGCCTTTTCGGCACTAATCATTATACTTTATACAACATATGAAGTTGTTCTCTCATATTACTATCATTGTTGCTTCAATAAAATATGCTTAAATATTTTGTTCACCATTATTGTATGGGAAGCAACCATTGAGCACGAAATCATTCAACCATTCCATCTGCAACACCTCAATAACATCAACAAGAATCTTTAAGTTTGGATGCTTTGAATTGCAACATGCGTACATAGTTCACTCATAGTTGGGATATTAGTTATGCATACCATCAAGGTTTTATTTCCATACATGATTATATGAGTATACTATAGCTTTAGATACAAGAACCACCTTTTCCCTATGATAATTTACCCTACCTAAGACAGATTGTTTAAATGGCATATAGACAAATTGTTTAATACAAAAAATAAGGGATGAGGAAAGCATAAGTTGGGGAGGCAATGGAAATTCTGAAGCACGTGAAGAAGAATATGAGGACGAAGAAGAAAGTGGAAAATAAAAGGAAGAAAATAAAACTAATTTGATGAAGAAAATGACCAAGATGCAACCACATCGTGATCATCAATAGTGCAAACTTTAATTGCTTTATTTTATCACTCCCTTGTTAATCTTATTAGGTGTTAAAAAATTTGTGGGTTTTGTATATCTTACTAAAAATGCCATGGACAAGGGTATTTGGACATATTGGTCATTTAGACTAAGTACATGAGCATGTCCAAATTCCTAAAACATCTGAGTATCTATTAAGACGTTATCTATGTTGAATGAATGTGTTTTTAAGAATGTGTGAATTTGAACGAAATACATAAGGTAAAATAAAAAGTTGCAGACAATCTACTAAGCGATTTATATGGCGCGCTAAGCAAGTTTGTCCACACCAAACTCGCTGAGGGAGAATCACTTGGATTAGAGAGTTTTGTTATACTTTGCATACCATTCATATTCTAGTGACCTGAGAGCATGCCAAGCTTTTCTATAGGGGATGAAATGCAATGGAGATCAAAATTGAGCTTACACGCCAAAAACACCTGTGATTTTAACTGATTTGAATTTAATTAAGTAATTGTTTAAAAAATTTGTGAAAATTTTGTCTACAGTTATTTTTGTCCAAAAATGATTTGAAAAAAAATCAAATATTGATGATTCAAAGCTTAACATAAAGACAAAATCAAGAATGATGACATGATAAAATGGTTATTCTTTTAAATACTTCATTCATGATCAATATTATGATTATTTTTAACTTAGTAGCATGATTATATATCAATTTCTTATTTCAAAGTTTGACTTTATCATTTTTTTAGTGAAGACATATTAGTGTAAATCAAAAATTGTAAGCCTAAATCAAGTGAGATGATTTCGTACCTCATGTTTTACATAAATGAATGAGTGTAAACATCCATTTTAACTATATTAATTTTTCATCATTGGTGTTGTTACTTGTTGTATATCATGTCTTAGATATGATCGAGGAATTGTTTGATTATTGAGTGAAAACCTACTTGACCAAAAAGCCTATCTTGTGAGGCTGAAATTCTCTAACAACCAGTTCGATTCTTAAAATGTGAAAAATTACAACCCATAGTCAATTTTAAATGAAAACAATGTTGATACCTTGTATTAAAGATATGAGAGCACAAAGTTTCAAGTATGTACAAAATGATAATGGTGGGGTGAAGGAATTTTTTTTAAAAGAAAACAAAATCAAGTAATAAATGGTGATTGTGATAAAAAAAAGAAAAATAATGAACTTTAACAATAAAAATATGAAGAAAATAAAAAAGTTCAAAAGGTCAAAGCTTACACAAAAATAAGAAATCAAAAAAAGAAGTTTTAAGGTAAAAAATAAAAGAGAAATTTTGAAAAAAAGAAAAGAAAACATCAATATTGCTCTCTTATCTGCTAGGCATATTTGAATATTAGAAAAACCAAGATACATGTAGCCCAACCATGTTACAACCAACACCAAAGACCTTACTGATCCATGAGTAATTATGTATCTTGTGATATTACTTATATAAAGTGCAAAATATTATTATAGGTTTTGTAATGTCTGATAAACTGAGAGAAACACTAACCATTTTAGAGATACATAGTTAGGTCATGATGTTGATGAACAATTGATTGTTGATTTGAACATCTTTTAAAATTATTCTTTGGTAAAAAAGGTTTTTCATTCTCATGCTATAGTTTACGAATGCTTATAATGTGAAGAAAAAATTATGCCCTACTTCAAAGATATTTAGAAAACTTCTTAATCAAGTCTAGAAACCTTTCGTGAATACTGCATAATGAAATTTTATGAACCATTTGGATGGATTTTATTCGAGGACAAAAAAAATTGGGGAGAGTGGATAAGTTCAAAATTGCACAAAACACATAGGGAGCTATTGACTTATTTTACTAGCAAACAATGAAAAAAAACCCAAATTTAACAAGAAAACATGGTAAAATAGTTACAAGAACTTTTTAACTTTGTATTTACTAAGTACGTATATAAAGGACCAAGAAATCATCAAAATGGTAATACTATCCATTCAAATATCAAGTCTCGCTTCACAAAGAACAGGGCATCACTAAGCAAGCAAAGATAACAAACTTCAAAGCCAAGTAACAAAGCTCGTTGGCAGGCACACTAAGGAAGGTATGCTGGTTCAGATAATTTAAAGGCTAAGATAGTTAGGGAAAAGAAAGGGTTTTATTGCTAAGAGATCTTGAGGTGTACTAAACAAGGAAATTTGTCTTAGAAAACTTCTAGGATGAGTTGCCATTTCTTAATTTTGAAGAAAGTAGGAACACTAAGCAAGATCTAAGCCTATCTTATTGAGAATGGAAAGACAGTACCCTATAAATAGGAGTTCATGCAGTTCATGGAGTGACAGAAGTCTATTGAATACCATAATCATGATAGCAGAAAAGAAACAAAAAGATTGATGGTGAAAGCATTGTCCGAGGAATCAACAATAAATGAGTAAGATACGATGAGTAAGAGTAGATAATTTCTCTTTTGTTGGAGTTAGATGAATTATTTATAATACTCACAACTTCATCTCAATCATAGTGTTATATGTAATTCTTCTTAAGATATAATATTAAATAGTTCTTTGTCCTTAATGCTTGTTTTAGATTAGCCACCTAAAATATATTTTCATGGTATTACTTGATATGGGAAAGGTAGTGGCAACTACTAAATCCAAGTGTTTCATCTATTGGATATGCTAAAGTCTAGAAATAGATTTAGTTTCAGTATCTTTATGAAATGTTGAAGCTTAAGTCTATTATAATGGTTAATAGGTTGCAATATCATTTATTAAGTATATGATTGATCTCATGTTGCTGACTCATACATGAGCTATAATGAGAGAAATGATAAATAATATAAAAAATTGATTAGAATTTCATATTATTGATCAAGGATATTACATGAGAACATGTCAATGAAATCTAACCCTAACAAGTTTTCTAAACTTTTGAACACCAAAGTTAATTTTAATTTCCATTCTTTTATTTTGTGTTATTTTACTTTTTGTATTCACAAATAGTCAAACATTTGAGAAATTATTCTTAAAGTTATAAAAACTATTGAGAGATCTTTAAAATACAACCAATCTCTATAAGGATGATAAAACTGCACTTACTTTCTAAGTTGAAACATCCACCACATAAATGGAAAACAATGGGGAGAAATCCAAACAAGTGGTGCAAGTACCACAAAGTCAAAGGCCATATATTCAAGAAAGAAATTTGAGAAGATATGTCCATGGAACACCATATAACTCTAAGGGAATACCATAACATCTCGCGTACAATTTTCCTACGAGTCCTCAACCTAGATAAGGAAATAAGCCTAAACTTGTTGATGAGATCTATCACAGTCTTTACACTATCATTGAGGGCTTATCTGGGGAGGAGATTCAAGCTTATCTAGTGAAAGATAAGTTCACGGGGTTATAAATATCTTATAGTTACCCCTGATTTAAGTAACTACCCATCCCCCAGGTTGGAATTAACCTTCTCACAAAAAGGTGTCATTGGAATTCACTCCATCAGGATAAAAACCATAGAATCAAATGTTCCATTGGAATTAAATGAGAGTTGTAGACCTCACTAGCTCAACCAATGTTCTTTACTAGGACACTTTCAAGAAATTTGAATAAGACATGGAACATTTGTATCCATTCAAAGACTCTTTGGTAGGTTTCTCATGAGACCAGGTGTAGGTTCACATATATATTTCAATCAAAACAACATTTGGAGGTGGAAAAGGAAAAAAAGAATACAAAAGTATGGTATCTTGTGGTGAACGCCCTCCTCCTACAACATCATCATTGAAGATATGTGTTTAAGATTATATAGGAAGGTTTACAAATACTCTACTTGTGAGCGCAACTTCAGATTATATATGTTTTGTATTTATATATATTGAACGATGTCATCTTGGTCTAAATGTGCATCTTAGTATTAAGGAACTTAGAAATGGTTTTGAAAAAGATTTCATGCATCAAAATATGTTTTTATGTGAAAATGAGGTCAATGCATCCACACATACATTTCGTTAGTCGACACATGTAATGCAATGTTTAAGGTTGTAGCCTCTAAAACTCATGAGTCGACACATACAACACTTCAGGTCGACTTATAGAAGAAAAATTCTTTTATAAGGCAACACATACAAGTTTTGTGTCGACACATATAACTCATTTTGAAAGCATGTAGCCTTTGTAATACATGTGTCAATATACTGACCTATACATGTCAGCTCATGCTTTGGATTTTGAAACATGACCTATAGAGGTCGACAGATACATTAAAAATATTGAAAAATTTCATTTTATTTAAACCTTTTGCATTCCTTTTTTCCTCCAACTTTCACACATATACACATATATATACCTCATACATGAATCATGAAAAATTTGATGAAACCATAAATATACACAATATTGTTCTTCATCTTCAACCTCTAATAGTCTATGCATGCACACAAACAAATTACATATAATAATTTTTTGTTTGGGTACCATTTAGATTCAGAGTTCGTAACGTTCATTTCAGGTTATTGAATTGTAAATAGGGTTGAGAATATTTGGGGTTTTTCATCAGGAAAAACTATGAGGTTTTTCCACCAAGATCAAAGTGTTGATTTGGGGTTTTTTGACAAGATTTCACAATTCGGATTCAAAAAAGTGAAAGCTTTGAAGAACGGGGGTTCTTGTAAAGGAGTAGCATGAGACGCTTAATCAAATTGGCATTTTTTGGTGACGTGATCAAGCTCAGAACAAGGGGAGAAAAAGTGTTAGAATCAACATCAAACATAGGGTTTGCAGCGTAATATTGCTACATTTCTCTTGTAAATGATTTTTTGCAAAGTAATAAGATTGATCATCTCAATTCTAAACAAAAATGGAGCCAGACGTAGCCATAGCATGAACAATTGGTGAACTTTCTAAACAAATTCTCATGTCCCCCTTGATCTATCTATCTATCTATCTATCTATCTATCTATCTATCTATCTATCTATCTATCTATCTATCTATCTATCTATCTATCTATCTATCTATCTATCTAACTATCTATCTATCTATCTATCTATCTATCTATCTATCTATCTATCTATCTATCTATCTATCTAACTATCTATCTATCTATCTATCTATATATCTATCTATTTACTTCTCTATTTTATGTTTAATCGCAAATTGTTAAATTCATTGACTGTGCTTTGATACGTATAGAAAACTCTTCATTATTAAACTTGAAATTTCTTTGTTGATTAGATTACAATTCTTGGAATTGTATTTGATTTTCATATAAACAAATTCAAAAGGAAAATTTGTAAAGTCAATTGCACATCAAGAGTTTGATAATTTGTTTCTTTGTGTTTGTAACTTTATAATTCATTGGAAACTAGTTGTTATCGTGTATAGTGTTGTTTGTGAAAATATATTGTCTCAATTGACTATCACTATCATTTCACATATTATTGGTTTAACGTATATATAAGCTTTTTGATAACGGTCTGGATTAGACGATAGTTGATCCGAGTTGTTTCCGGATGCCAAAGTTTTTAAAATTATTTTTTCAAAAAGTATTTGTTATCTTGGGATCTATTCATCCCTTATAGCTAAGTTATCATTGTCTAACACCGTGTACATCTGGATTCCTCAAAATTTGATATGTACCTTATCCTTAAGAATTTTACCCCTATGGTACTTTAGGGAATGCATACATTATGAATTGTTAAAGATATGATCAAGACTTATTCCTTAAGCATATAGCCCATGTGGGTTTCATGCTTTTTGGACTATGTACATTATGAATATTTAACTTGGGTTGGACCTCACCCCTTCAACTATTGTTCCAACTTCAGAGCCTGGCCTTACACAATACGAATATATTGTATACTTTGTTGGGTTAATTTGGCAGTAATAATTTGACTTTAGACATGGACCATACAAGCTTTTTGACTAATTGCATATGTCACTTACATTGAAGTTCTGAATATGGGAAATCAAGTCTGATTCTCGATAATTGTTATGGACAAAATCAACCATATTAAATACTCTCAATCAGGTCTCCCTACAAGTTAAATCAAAACTAATATTGGTGTTCTTAGAATCTCAAAGTTTTTAATAGAAATGTAGTGTTTTGATATTTGTATTGAAGATATAGAATGTGAGAAAGATTAGTCTTACATCACATTGATCATGAATAAAAAAAGGTTGAATATATAAGAAATGCGACTTATAATATATCACTAAATTTCATAATTTGGTAGATATTCCTTTGTTTAAAATCTCGATTTATAAATTATTTTATTTTTTAGATTTATTGAATAATTAATGTATCTGGTATATATATATATATTAATTATTCAAAGAATCTAAGTTTATAAATCGTTACGAATAAATGTTGTTTAAGATTTATACACATAGATTAAAGAATGTAATAATTTTGTCATAAATATTATACTTTTATAAAATTAATCTAATTGATATATTAGAAGTGTAACACCCCAATATTCCCCAAAGATTTATATGCAAAAATCATAGTAATTTAAAATTTCATAAATTAAATACTGAGGTATCACACCTTCAAAACCAATTCACTTTAAACAATTAGCTTTAAAGTATAAATCTCAGATACATAGCATCATTGGAAATCATAAATTGATTCATAAAAATCAAAACATTTTCTTTATTAAACTTCCTCATCAAATCATGTTTTCATAAAATATGATTCTATTTACAAAAGGAAGAACAACAAAAGAACAACAACAAGACAACATAAATATTCCCCCCCCCCGAGTGCTACGTATCAGAGCGACACCGACTCGACTAACAGCAGCTATAAACTCTGTCTTCATAACTTGCACGTTACCAATATAAAGGTAACGGCGAAACAAGTAAAGGGTGAGATAATCCAAAACATATAGTTAAAGGCATGATAAAATATACATATAGTTTTGGAATCATAAGGGATATAAGTTAATAAGTGCATTCCAACACGTATCCTAACCTCACTTACTTTGATTGTTATTCTAATGTGTATAATCTACACTATAACCTAATCGGCATAAATCATTACAACAACACATAAACTTCCATCACCACGAAATCATCACAAGTTATCACATCACTAATCAACATAAATAATATCATCACCAATTGGCTAAACTCCATCATCGCTTTTGACGTAAAAGCCCACTGTCACAAACATCATCACATCATATTTGCATTAAGCATTTCATCAAGTTAAATCATCGCAAAACTCATCATTTATATTCATCGCATAGTTATCATGAAATTATCAAATTATATTCATTTCATGTTCATCATAAAGATCATCACCAAACAAAACATCATATATCATCGCAATTCAATATCATCCATCAATTAACAAAACTCAACGCCAAACAACTCAAACATAAACATAACCGACTCCATGAGACACGATTATGTTATGCATGTGCTACCCGTCACTTTGTCCATAATTAGGAACACTTGGCATAAAAGCCTCGTCACTTGGCATAAAAGCCCCGTCGCTTAGCATAAAAGCCCATCGTCGCCAATGCAATGTATGTGACTCAATAATATAGACAACACAACAACACATCACCATCGCTCATCGAAATTGACATAAAGTCCACGTCGCCATATTTATTCACACTAAATAAACATATCATCACATCATATTTGCATTATGCAAAACATCGTCGAACAATTCATCATCGTCAAAAGTCATGCATTCATAATTCGGAAGCATTTATTAACAACATCAATATAATCATCACATCATCAAGTATAAAGACATATATCATCGCATCGCATATCACAAGTATTCATTAATAAATACACCGTCGCAAGCATTATATTTATTCACACCGCATCATTATCAATTAATTCACCAAACTCCAAAAACAGAAAAATAGTCAAAACTTCAATAACCGTCGCAAAAGTCATTCCAAATAACCGGCATTAATCAAAATTATCAACATCGAAATTGGATTGTCCATACGCGCCTTAAATCCACTAAACGCAATCCAATTCAATTTAATCATAACTTGGCCTATTCCGGGTCATCTCGTAAAAACTTGCAATTTCTAAAAACTAACTTCACCACTACGTTCTACACGTCGAACTTAGGTAGCACGTTAAATTTACCAGAATCAGAAAATCGGAACATAATCGGGTTCCAAATTTAATCGGCTATCTTATCTCCTAAATGTATTTTAGTGAATACAAAAGGTTACTAGGTGGAATTGGGATTTTGAAAGAAATAGAATGTGTTTTGAGAAATTATGCAGAAAACTGGTTTTTGACAGAAAACATTTTTCACTTACAGAAACCTGGAAAAACAGAAAATTGCGCAACTCCCTCACCTCAAAGGGGACGCACGTCCCAGCTTGTATTGGAGAAGGGAGGCGGCTGCCTCACCTAGGGGGACGGTTGCCCCACACATGGAGGTGGGCGCCTCCCCCTCCTTGCTTCCATCAATCCATTTTGTTTCCATCACTCTGCGTTTTTGCAATTTTTCCAGTTTTCACATTTTCTCTGTTTTCTTGTTTACTGATAAGCTTTTCCTTTTCCATTTCCATTTCTATTTCTATTTTCATTTTATAAATCATATATAACAATAATAATAACATCATACCCAAAATCTCTACACCTAATTCAACTTCTCTAAACATTTTCAACAATCAACCAACCAAACCCTATAAACCAACTATCAATCTTTCCCAAATCCAAACTATCACTAACAAACCCTAACTATATGAGATAGAAATCAAACAATCAAACACCCAACTCAAAACCACAACACCAATTTTCATCATAAATCCACAATATATGTATCAAAACCCTAACCATAGGAAGTGGAAAATCAAACCCCTTACCTCACAAGCTTGGATGATTCAAGATGCTCCAACAAAACCCCAAATCCATGCTTGCTCTTGATCCTCTTCTTCTTCTTCTTCTTCTCCAAACCCTCTCTTTCTCTCAAGCTCCCAAGTTTGGCTTATGATGTTGGAAAGGAAAGAAAGTGAGGAAAATGGCTTTTATAAGTTATGTTTATACTAGCTTCCTCTCTTGCTCTTGTTTGGCTTTGGTGTTTTATGTTGGAAGAAAAACAAGGAAAGTGTTTTTATGGATGGAAAGAAAACGAGGAAAGTGGTTTTATGATAACCTTACTAGTAAACTAAGGTGTAAACCCAATCCTTCCCAATTAATCCTCACACTCATAATTTGTTAATATAATTAATTCAATCAATTAAAATAATTTCGGGGAATTAAATATCGGACCCGAATAATGTTTTACTAGACCGAACGGAACGTCGAGAAATATATTAATAGATATATTGATGAATATAAATATTCTCGTCGCAAGATAAATATCGATCGGTAAATCGAAAATATTAATATAATATAATATTAAATAAAACGGGCGTTACAACTCTCCCCCACTTATAAACTTTTCGTCCTCGAACTTTCGACCACGACGAACAAATCGGGACATGCTTATACATTCGACTACTCAATCCTCGCGTCAATTAAACAACATATAAAATACCCCAAACACAAGGGCATGTCCCTAACCACAACGTCTAGACAAGAACAACCATGCCGAGGTGCGAAGCCCATACAATGCACTCGACAACCAACTAACACTCAACAACTAAACAAGATCGATACTATCCTAACGCCTCAACCATAGAATTAGTCACACACTCGAACCGACGCCTCGGAAACGAGTCACCAAGGATAGGAACATAAAGTCCTACGATACAACACCAACACCGTCGCTAAAATGAAAACAACAAAATGGTTATACAAACCAAAACTGAAACAATCAGAAAAGGATAAAACCACGCGTGCTACGCAAACACGAAAATATGCCTTCCTTCATGCATAAGTACGAACTCAAGAATTACACTTGCAGTTACCGTTCTCATACTAGAAGTCACAAGGTCACATCGTCCTCGTAAAATACCAACGCACAACCCTTGATCAATAACAAGTTACACAAACGTAACAGAACTGCGATACACCACTCATCTTAGGGCATATACAGACGACTTGCGACTATAACTCACTAGCCCAAATCCAACAATCCCTCATACTCGCTACAACTTAATTCTCGATTTCTAAACTATGCTGCGTCACTTCTATGCATAAGATGCCAACCATAAAACAACTTGGTTAATTCCTCAACTTCACAATTACTCAAAATGGATATGTTCAAAGCGTACACCCATCAAGACACCTCTCAACATCAGCATCATCAACTCGAAGAATCACTCTTTCATTCTCGATTGATCAATGTCCATTGGTCCTCTAAATATACGACATAGTTTGACCTTTTCAAATACTGTCCAAATATTTCACTTGTGAAACTTCGACGTATACACTTGGCTTCAACGAAGTCTTCCCTTATAACAATTCAATTCCCAAAGTTGAATTGAGTAATCACCATCTTCGCATTGTCGCAACGATTAATACACAAGCTTCTTCTTCGAAGCACCTTTCACGACATTCAATCTTCCAAAGTGGTAAATCAAACTAAAACACTCTCTCAATAACTCATCCCATCAACGTCGTCTCATACTACTGAAATTACAAAACAGGTTGAACTTAGAACTATAACATAAACTTTATGGAATCCAACACGAACTCTGTCGCGACCGACTATAGTCACAATAGAACACCTTCCTTATAAAACATCAATTATCTTAAGGTACCCGTGGCTACCAAACCATCACAAAATTCCTTACCGTCAAGACTTATCTTAGTCGTAATCTAATAATCCACCGCGACCATTAGTATCCGACGAAATCCATAAGTTAGTAGTGAACAAATCCCTAATAACCTTCTGAGCTTAATCTCAACAAGTGTCCTAGAACAAACATGCAACATTCTTCACAGTAGTAAAATCCCAAAATCAGATATTCTTGGGTTTTCCGTGATACTAACTTACTAAACTCAACAACAGACGAAGTCTCTTATAAATCGTACTTAAACTTGAATTGTCTTCCATAATTCCAATCTCCTCGTCGTTAACATCTACACCAAAATATTTCAAATGATCACAACAGCATCAACCTCTAACTCACAAGTCCGACAACTTTTTTTTCTTATGAAATTCAAATCGTTCCAAGGTAGTAATACACTTTTCCAACTCTATGTCGAAATACATCTTAAGTCCAAAAAGAAATATCACAATACGCCCCACAAGGTTCTTCAGTACAAAACAAGACCAAATTCGAAGCATTCGCTAAACTTTCCACTGGCTCAACAAATTCGCTTACCATCGCGAAGTCCAAATAGCGACTCAACCATTTCGAGTCAAAATACCCACGATTAATACTAACTTGTAAAAAGATCTTCCATCAAACTCACAAAGCTAACCATCCAAAACAAAAGAACTTCTAAACTCTGAAATACTTCTTGAGGTCTTCTACATGATACAAAATAAAACTCCACGGAACTGTCCAAACTATCACTGTCTAAGTCGCTTACTTAAGGCACTCACGTCCAACCGTTCGAAACTCTATCTTTAGAACACTCGACATGCACTGGTCTAACTTCACTACTGATAACGCAACGCTCGGATGCTTGTGACAATTTCCTTAGCTTGATGTGAACCCAATAATATCCATGAACACGAAATAACGCTTGCAGTTACTCATGAGAGTACTGTCTGAACATCAAAAATCATACCTGACACATTAGTCACACTAATGACATCAACAAATACTCGCCAGAACCATACACTATCTTGAAAAGCGTTGTCTAAACATCTTCCGTTCTCACACTAACCCGTAGACAGCCAGACATCGCATCTATCTTACTAAACGCTTAAACTCCAAATAACTGCTTCACTTAAATATCAATCCCCGGAAGCAGGCACTCGTCCTCAACATCCATTCGTTCCTTGACTACAAACGACACGCCAACTCGGTTAACCTTTTGCTCTTCTCGAACAACACAACTGGCGCACTCCATGGAGAACCACTCAAACAAACAAACTCTACTAAAACCAATCTTCCAGTTGACTCTTCATCTCTAACTCAGAACAAACATCCCTTAAGGATACTTCGAATCACAACTAGTTCTAAAAACTCAATCCATCAAAACTTCACCTCGCACTACGGCGGTAATTCACTCACATCCCAACAAAAGGGCTTCGGAAGAATCACAACAAGAAGCTCGCTTGTCAAAATCTTGTTTCTCACCAAAATCCAAATTCGCCCACAACTCAAGTAACCATGCACCACCTTGCGCCAACACATCTGCTTCATACACTATTAAGCTGGAAAGACAAATCTATCCCAACCAACATAACTCCCGACTACTATCAACAAGAGATTAAGGATGATCAGTCCCTCAATTTGTCAATAGACAGTCGGCAATTATGATGGTGACATAAACCATCTCAACCAAACTACAACAGCGTCTTCAAACTTACACTACAAGTTACCAAAGCGTAACACCGCTTGAGGCTCCAACTCTAAGCCACAAGCGCCACGAAGAAGTAAACTTCTCCCCCACTTGTTTCAAACTCATATTTGCAGATAACAAAAGAAACAAGCAAGTACCGATAGTGTTTCACGCACGTGTCGCATACAACAGGGTTAAACACATTAATAACCTAGCCGACAGACCGACCTGCTCTGATACCACTAATGTAACACCCCAATATTACCCAAAGTTTTATATGCAAAAATCATAGTAATTTAAAATTTCATAAATTAAATACTGAGGTATCACACCTTCAAAACCAATTCACTTTAAACAGTTTGCTTTAAAGTATAAATCTCAGATACATAGCATCATCGGAAATCATATATTGATTCATAAAAATCAAAACATTTTCTTTATTAAACTTCCTCATCAAATCATGTTTTCATAAAGTATGATTCTATTTACAAAAGGAAGAACAACAAAAGAACAACAACAAGACAACATAAATATTCCCCGAGTGCTACGTATCGGTGACACCGACTCGACTAACGACTATAAACTCCGTCTTCATAACCTGCGTTACCAATATAAAGGTAACAAACAAGTAAAGGGTGAGATAATCCAAAACATATAGTTAAAGGCATGATAAAATATACATATAGTTTTGGAATCATAAGGGATATAAGTTAATAAGTGCATTCCAACACGTATCCTAACCTCACTTACTTTGATCGTTATTCTAATGTGTATAATCTACACTATAACCTCATCGGCATAAATCATTACGACAACACATAAACTTCCATCACCACGAAATCATCACAAGTTATCACGTCACTAATCAACATAAATAATATCATCACCAATTGGCTAAAGTCCATCATCGCTTTTGGCATAAAAGCCCACTGTCACAAACATCATCACATCATATTTGCATTAAGAATTTCATCAAGTTAAATCATCGCAAAACTCATCATTTATATTCATCGCATAGTTATCATGAAATTATCAAATTATATTCATTTCACGTTCTTCATAAAGATCATCACCAAACAAAACATCATATATCATCGCAATTCAATATCATCCATCAATTAACAAAACTCAACGCCAAACAACTCAAACATAAACATAACCGACTCCATGAGACACGACTATGTTATGCATGTGGTACCCGTCGCTTTGTCCATAATTAGGAACACTTGGCATAAAAGCCTTGTCGCTTGGCATAAAAGCCCATCGTTGCCAATGCAATATATGTGACTCAATAATAAAGACAACACAACAACACATCATCATCGCTCATCGAAATTGACATAAAGTCCACGTCGCCATATTTATTCACACCAAATAAACATATCATCGCATCATATTTGCATGATGCAAAACATCGCCAAAAAATTCATCATCGTCAAAAGTCATGCATTCATAATTCGGAAGCATTTATTAACAACATCAATATAATCATCACATCGTCAAGTATAAAGACATATATCATCGCATCGCATATCACAAGTATTCATTAATAAATACACCGTCGCAAGCATTATATTTATTCACACTGCATCATTATCAATTAATTCACCAAATTCCAAAAATGGAAAAATTGTCAAAACATCAATAACCGTCGCAAAAGTTATTCCTAATAACCGGCATTAATCAAAATTGTCAACATCAAAATTGGATTGTCCATACGCGCCTTAAATCCACTAAAACGCAATCTGATTCAATTTAATCGTAACTTGGCCTATTCCGGGTCATCTCGTAAAAACTCACAATTTCTAAAAACTAACCTCACCACTACGTTCTACACGTCGAACTTAGATAACACGTCAATTTTCGTTGAATTCGGAGCAACTTGCTCCGTCATCGAATTTACCGGAATCGAAAAATCGGAACATAATCGGGTTCCAAATTTAATCAGCTATCTTATCTCCTAATTGTATTTTAGTGAATACAAAAGGTTACTAGGTGGAATTGGGATTTAGAAAGAAACAAAATGTGTTTTGAGAAATTATCGAACGGTTTTGATGAAAACATTTTCACTTACGAAACACGGAAAAGAAAATTGCGCAACTCCCTCACCTCAAAAGGGACGCACGTCCCAGCTTGTATTGGAGAAGGGAGGCGGCTGCCTCACCTAGGGGGACGGTTGCCCCACACATGGAGGTGGGCGCCTCCCCCTCCTTGCTTCCATCAATCCATTTTGTTTCCATCACTCTGCGTTTTTGCAATTTTTCCAGTTTTCACATTTTCTCTGTTTTCTTGTTTACTGATAAGCTTTTCCTTTTCCATTTCCATTTCTATTTCTATTTTCATTTTATAAATCATATATAACAATAATAATAACATCATACCCAAAATCTCTACACCTAATTCAACTTCTCTAAACATTTTCAACAATCAACCAACCAAACCCTATAAACCAACTATCAATCTTTCCCAAATCCAAACTATCACTAACAAACCCTAACTATATGAGATAGAAATCAAACAATCAAACACCCAACTCAAAACCACAACACCAATTTTCATCATAAATCCACAATATATGTATCAAAACCCTAACCATAGGAAGTGGAAAATCAAACTCCTTACCTCACAAGCTTGGATGATTCAAGATGCTCCAACAAAACCCCAAATCCATGCTTGCTCTTGCTCTTCTTCTTCTTCTTCTCCAAACCCTCTCTTTCTCTCAAGCTCCCAAGTTTGGCTTATGATGTTGGAAAGGAAAGAAAGTGAGGAAAATGGCTTTTATAAGTTATTTTTCTACTAGCTTCCTCTCTTGCTCTTGTTTGGCTTTGGTGTTTTATGTTGGAAAGAAAATGAGGAAAGTGGTTTTATGATAACCTTACTAGTAAACTAAGGTGTAAACCCAATCCTTCCCAATTAATCCTCACACTCCTAATTTATTAATATAATTAATTCAATTAATTAAAATAATTTCGTGGAATTAAATATCGGACCCGAATAATGTTTTACCGGATCGAACGAAACGTCGCTAAATATATTAATAGATATATTGATTAATTGATTAATATAAATATTCTCGTCGCAAGATAAATATCGATCGATAAATCAAAAATATTAATATAATATAATATTAAATAAAACGGGTGTTACAAGAAGTAGTGTCCTTAATAAAAAATAAATGACATAATTGAAAAGATAATTGATATATTAGAAGTAGTGCCCATAATAAAAAATAAATGATATAATTGAAAAGATAATAATCAGTAGTATATTATAAAGTGAAAATGATAATTACTTTAAAATAAATTTTATTTGTTAAAATGAAAATCATTTTGAAATGGAGAGATTAATTCTAAATGATTAGTCTCTTGTTTCTTAGATTATGTGTTAATAAAGTATTTTAATTGCATTTATTGTTGTGTCACATTCGACAGGGCCTTAATGACTTTCACAAACACATTTAAAACAACTTATGTTATAGTCAAAATCATGGTCTACTAATCTGGAAAATCTTACCGAAAACTTCATTGCCCCACCAAATCCTATGTGATATAACTTCTGAATATACTTTAGTTCTCTTTCTCTGACTGTTCTTCAAGCATGCGCAACAAGTTCTATATGAGAAATTAGTATACTAGTCTTTTAGGATGGTGAAAGGTGCCACATGTCATCCTTAGATATTCTTAGTTCACATCAAAAGGCTAACTATTAGAAGTCACTATTAACATGATTTCAAATTTGGTATTATAACTAGATAAGATAGATCTCTTACTATTTTTTTTCTAGGTAGTTTGTAGAATATCTCCTTACTGGTGTTTCTGTTGGAGTTGGAAAACTGAATCACACTATTTGGTAATATTCATGCTAATTGTGTTCATGTCAATAGGGTCTACGCACTTCTCCTTAGAATGATATTGACTTATTTGTGGCTGCCAAATGTCCTCATAAATTTATAAAACAATCATAACTCACTTCTTTTTATAGACTATTATGTCCTAGCATTGAAGATGGTCATGTTGATGTTAAATCAATAATATATACGTGTATATTATACAACATATTATTTTAGTATAGAATATAATAGATAATAAAAACATAGTTATAATTTTATAATTTTAAGATCTACGAAATGTTAGTATATACGAGAAAAGATTAAAGAAATATTAAGATCTTTTGAGAAAATTTATGCTAGTGGTAATTCTGAAAGTTATAGTGTGTGAGACCAATATTTTGGTCAACACTAATATTTTGAATTAATATTCATCATTTGATCAAGGATTGACCAAGATTCATCAAGAAAAATCAAGATTTGAGCAAAAGCCAAAGTTTATAAATTAGGGCTTTTCAGACAAAAGTCAACAAAACTTTGACCAAGCATAACTTTCACATACTTTATCAAAAACTTTTTCCACCAAAGCTCATTTTAAAGGTAATTTAATTCTCTACAACTTTATGTCTCACAAACTTGGGCTGGAAATGCTTCATTTGAAAGTTATAGATCAAAACATTGCAGGTCCTTTTAAAAATTCAACAAAAGTCATCTTTTTGCAAAGAAGTGTTCATTAGAATGGAATCTTCAATGAAGATGAAACCAAAACGGACGTTTAGAGGACATGCCGAGCTTTCTAAAAAGTTCAGTAACACCCAAAAATGTTAAAAATTGAGCAAGATACAAGTTGTGCAAGCTGGGCATTTTTGGGGAGGTGTATAAAGAGAAATACTTGAGAAAATCAATTTTTTCCAAATGGGCTTAACTTTTCTTGGTTCAAACTTGTTTCTAATCACACCTAGAACCTCCAAGCCCAATGCCACGCCCTTGAGCTTTTTATTTTATTTATTTTGATTTTTTTATTCATTAACGTCAATTTAATTAAAATAAAATAGCAAAAAATAAATCAATCAATGCAAGGATGTATATTTGACATTCCTGAGGTCCAAGATACCTATTAAATGGCCTAAAATTCGAAATTGAGTGATTGGAAAGTGATTAGTACAAGATTGTCAAAAGTTGATCAAGATTGACAAGATTGGCAAATCAAATATACTCTCATTAGATGGGATATATTTTCTCATCAATGCTCAACCTGAATCCATCCTCTATAAATTCAGCGGGTTTCTAAACCCTAGGGGAGGTTTTTTGGCAGCTTGAAGAACCCTAACTAAGCTCAAGAAAACCGTGTGATACAAGCAACTTGCAACCAAAGTTTCTGCTCGATTCAGGCCATTCCAAGAATCCTAACACGTTCCTGGGAGTCTTTTGAATCGATCTAGCAACTCACCAAGTATCCAGACGTACAGAATCATAAGAACATAATCACGGTTTGCACATTCAAAGCTAAAAATCGATTTCATATATTCATGCATTTTTAATATGATTTGATTGCATATTTCTATTTAGACTGATGTTTGTAATCTTTCTGGATGGTTTGATTTGTGTTTTAGCATAGGAATAAGAATCTGCCATTGCTAGGGTTCATGAGCTCGAATTAGGGATTTCTAAAATAGGATAAATTGGACGAAACCAGTAACCCTATCACACTTAGGGGATCCAACCGAGTTGATCCATGGTCTCATAACTGATTTATGTTGCGTATTTTTTAGTTTTGATTTCTTGCAGGGGTATAGAGACGAAACATAACCGTGGGTAAAAGTTTGAAAATTAAAACGAAGAAGATGACACCTTTGGCGCGTTTTGGTGCCAACTTCTAGACCCCTCAGAAGCATTGCCTCCAGAAGCTCTAGCTTTTGGATCCCCAGAGGAGGCATCACCCCGAGCTCCGACACGGATCCCCGAGGAGGCATCACTCCCGAGCTCCGACCGGATCCCCTTCAGCAACAGAGCCCCCAGAAGCTCCAGGGTGTCCCAGATTTAGAATCTCCAAGGCCCGACGGACCTTTCCAAGACGGATCTCCAAGCTCCAGGATGTTTCCATCACAGATTCCCAAGCTCCGACTGGACCCTTCCAGATGTAGAAGCTCCAGCTTCTGGACACGCTCAGCAGGATTCTCCCCAGAAACTCCAGTTTCTGGGTGCCCAAGGCGCACCACTCATAGAAGGCTTGGCTTCTGAGGCAGCTTCCATCAGAAGCTCTGATGATTTTTTTTATTTTATTTAGTTTTTTGCTTTTTCTTATTTCCCTTTTATTTTATTTAATTAATTAGTAATTAGGTTAAATAATTAGTTTAATTAGGTAATTTCACAAATAATTTCCTCCATGCTTTTTAATTAACTTAATTAGTTTAATTTAGGTTAATTTTCATTAAATATTTTTTTAATTAAAATCAATTAGAATTAGGTTTTTTCTCACATTAATGTTAATTTTCAAAAACACCAAAAAATATTAGGATTTAGTTTCTTTTCTTTTATTTCTTTTGCATTTAAATTCTAGAAAGGATGTATAGGTTCCAAGTTTGTTTTCATGTAATAGCGTAGGTTTATATTTCTGCCTTTACTTTCTGCACCTCTTATTATGTATCTTCCCCAAAGCCATGTAATAACGTAGGACCTTTATATTTCCGCAACAACGTAGATCACTTCTAATCATAAGATAAAATATCTGAATACAACACATTCTTCACACTTGCACCCACCTTAGGGTATCCTCTCTCGTTGCCTTACAAATAATGGTCAAGTCCCTCGAACGTAGGGATATCTTAGCATGGCTGCCTACAATATATCATCATAGTCCCTTCAACTTAAAAGATCATAGTCCCTCGATGTTGCCTACGAATATATGATCTCGTCCCTCAATTGTTGCCTACGAAAAGTGATCATCATCCCTACGAATATGCTAGGATATCCCTACAAGTTGCCTTTTATGAAATTCGATGTCCCTTCGAAAGTCCCTTTACATCCAACGTATAAGGTTACCTATCAATCAATGATATCGATAGTCTTATTCTAAAGGAAGGCAAAATAACACGGAAATGATCATTCTGAGTGGGTGAAATGAGTCTCTTTTGCTTGCTCAAATAAATCATTCTCACAACTCACACTTTTCAAAATCTTTTCAAAACACTTTGTATACATTCCAACGCGAATCATTGCAAAGTCCTTTCAAAAACAAAACATTTCCAAAAACTTCGTATACATTCCAGCGTGAATCATTACGAAGTCAAAGCGAAATTCCTTTTCAAAAATCTTTTCAAATACACACACACAAAAACAATTAAAGTGAGCTAAGCAATTAAGAACCCGTAGATAACTCCGAATGGAAAGGGTGCTAATACCTTCCCTTTTCATAACCACCTCCCGAACTCAGAATCTAACGAAGGTCTTTTCCTGTTCTTTTCGTCTTCCCTTAATTGGATAAAAGAAAAGTCGATGGAGACTCTTGCTATCCACAACATTTGCGATCAAAACGCAAAACAAACAAGTCAGTTTTCCCACCGTGTTACATTACTGGTGACTCTGCTGGGGATTACCCTAAAGAGGGGTTAGCTTAGGGTCTAGATCACTTTAATTGTTTGACTTGTATGCTTTACTTTTAAGGGTTGCTTGGGTATTATACTTGTGGGGGATCCTACACCCGGATCCAGGTTTCCTTAGGTAAGTAGCAATAAATCGTCGCGACCGTTAGGCGTATACCGAAATGGTCAACATGGTGGCTACGTTAGTGTGACACTTTGGATGTCCCGATGCTCCTCATGTTCAGTTGAGGAAAGTATTTGGCGTCTGCGTGGTGTCATCAGCACTAACTCAACTTTTAGAACCCTAATTGACCCAACTTGGCCATTAGAAGGTAGTGAGATGATCGGCTTCGGTGTAGACTGAGATTGGCAGATACTCGATGCTACGCTCATTAAGATTTGACTTTCGGGATGTTTCGGTCGACCACTTGGTAGTCGTATTGAAATAAAGCCTATGAGAAAGATCAATGATATGAGATTCATAGAACCCGGTTACTATTATAGGACAGGTTGAACCCACTTAAACTTTGGTAGGGTAGACACCTATACCTCATGCAAGCCTTAAACCTAGGGCTGTTGTGTGAATTTCTTGTGCTTGCTACTTGTCTTAAACATGACATCATGACATCATAACATTATAAACATCATATCATTTCTAACTATTTCAAGGACCAAGCAATTTATCTTTGCTCTGTTTTGTAGGAATTATGGCTTCTTGGAAGACTATCCGGATCAACTTCATGGGTATACCTTCTCAACTCAAATAATTGCTTTCAGAAATTCCTGATCATGCTCAGTTCATCAAAATACATGGTTATCTGTTTGCCTTGGTTATCCCTAGTTTTGAAGAAGATATGATGCATGTCGTATTCCAGTTCTTCGATCCGAAATGTCACTGCTTTACATTCCCAGATTATCAGTTGGTTCCTACATTGGAAGAGTTCTCTAAGCTACTTAGGATACCTATTCTTGAGCAGATACCATTCACCGGTTCAGAAAAAGCTCTGAAATACAAAGACATCGCATCAGGGTTACATCTAATGCGATCAGACATTAAAACTAATTGGGAACAAGAAGCGAAGTTAAGGGTTTGCTTGCAAAGTGTCTGATAAAGAAAGCTCGAGAATTCCTAAAGGCTATGAGTTTCCATGCATTCGAAGACGTTTTGGCTTTGCTAATCTATGGCTTGGTGCTATTTCCTAATCCAGATTAGTTCATAGACGTGAACACCATCAAGATATTCCTCATTCGTAATCTTGGGCCTACTTTTCTTGGAGACATTCTCCATTCTCTCCACACTCGTACTATCAAAAGACAACGAACTCTCATATGTTGCATACCGTTACCTTCCAGGTGGTTTATTTCGCACCTTCCTCAATCAGTATGGAAGAACGAGCAAAGATTAAAGTGATCTCAAAGGCTGATGTATCTCTCTCATTCAGATATATGTTGGTATCTTTTTCCACAAAAGGACTTCACTTTTATTGAGCGTTGTGGGGAATTCCCTAATGTACCACTCCTTGGAATAAGGGGAGGTATCACTTATAACCCTTCTCTAGCTCTACGTCAGCTTGGTCATGCTCGAAAAGACGGTCCTCATGATATGCTTTTCCAAGACATTGTGTTTGACTACAACAACGATCTCCTTAACTACCATCGCAGATTTGTACACGCTTGGAGCATGGTAAAGAAGGCTGATACCAAGACTTTGGGACACAAAAATTCCATTCCTTGGGAACCTTACCTTAAATGGGTGCGAGCTCGAGGTCGAAACCTCATGATGCCGTTTAAAGCTGTTCTACCAGTGCTTATGGAACTTGTTGCTAAAGGGGACGAACCCTATACCATTCTCCATCCGGACATGCCTACTGATTTCGAAGACCTGAAGAGATCCTGGATTCAACTTAAAGAAGAAAGGGATCCATTTGAAGCTCAGTGCTATGCAAGCGAGAAAAAAGTATTAGAGTTGACAAAGCTACTTCACGAGGAGAGAAACATCAATGCCTACTTCAACACAAAGAGGAAGCGCCCATGGGAGACCTGAAAGCTTTAGGAATTCCTTTTTTTTAAACTTTCTTTTGTACTCGCTAAAAGATGAACTAATAAAAAAGTTTGTTCTTTGTTTGACAAATTTAAATTCCTAAGGTCCTTGAAAACATTGCATTGCATAACATCACATATCATGGCATAACATCTCATAACAGGTACATTGAAGACCAATTTTCTTATTTTCTCGCTGTTTATTTCAGCAGAAACGGCTCTTGAACAGACTGTCAAAGATCTCCAGGCCCAGAATGCTCAATTCCAAGAGATGTTCACCAACTTGGTCCAAGGTCAGAAAGACCTGAAGAAGCTCATCACCAGAAAGAAGAAAACCATCGGTATCCTCAACATGGGAAGAAATCACAATGGTGCAGCTAGGGTGGTCAGCCAGTTCGAAATCTCAGACAAGAGCGGTGAAACTTAGGGAAGTATCAAGAACAGTGAAGGAAGCCTTCATGGGTCTGAAAACCGTCTGAATGGTATGGAAAATCTGAAAATGTCCAGGCTGAACTTTGATGATCTGAGTCTTGTTCCTGGTGTGGTAATTCCCCCCAAGTTCAAAGTTCCTACCTTCGCTAAGTATGCTGGCATCTCTTGTCCGAAGCTGCATTTAAAGTCCTATGTTCAAAAGATTCATCCTCATACTAAAGACAGGAATCTGTGCATCCATTTCTTTCAAGAGAGTTTATCCGGAACTCAGTTGGAGTGATATTATCAGCTAGAGAGTACCCACATTCATACTTGGAATGACTTAGCAGATGCTTTCTACAAACAGTACCAGTACAATGCTGAATTGGCACCTACCCACATGCAACTACAAAGCATGTCTATGGGTCGTGACAAGAAGTTCAAAGAATATGCTCATAAATGGAGAGATTTAGCAAGAAAAGTTCAACCACATTTGTCTAATAGGGAGTTGGTTGATATGTTCATGGGGACACTGACATGCCCATTTTTCAATAATCAGATTGGAAACTCTTCAGCCGGATTCACCGAGCTGATATTGACAGGCGAACGTATTGAAGCTAGAATCAAGAGCGGAAAAATACAAGTGGAGTCATCTTCAAATGCTGCGAAGAGATCTTTTGGTGGTAAGAAAGAAGCCAATGTTGTGTATGGTCAGAAGAGCTGTGTCAACGCTGATCACATTCAATCTGTGGGGGCAGTAGTGATCTCCAATCCC
This sequence comes from Vicia sativa, assembly GCA_021764765.1. Lineage (NCBI taxonomy): Eukaryota > Viridiplantae > Streptophyta > Magnoliopsida > Fabales > Fabaceae > Vicia > Vicia sativa. The sequence continues at coordinate 308,505,514 of CM038792.1, forward strand.
ACACCAACACAACCTCAACGAGACAATGCGCGTAGCCAGAATGCTCCACGAGGATAATTTACGAAGATCAACATGCCGTTGTCGCAAGCATTGCAACACATGTTGAAAGGAGAGCTGATTACTTTGAGAGATCCTCCGTAGCACGTCAATACTTCCTCTCCAAAGTACAATCCTAATGTGAATTGTGCATACCACTCCAACAGTCTAGGGCATGAAACCAGCAACTGTTGGGCTCTGAAGAACAAGATTCAAGACATGATTGAAGCAAGGGAAATTGAATTCGACCCTCCTATCGAAACCCCGAATGTGATCAACGCACCAATGCCTGACCATGGTAAAAGTTCCAATGCTATTGACGAAGACTCCTATGTTTATGATGTGAGCAAGCTGACTATTCCTCTGATGATTGTTAAGAAAGATTTGCTGCAAGTCGGCGTATTTCTAGGATGCCTTGATGACTGACGTTTCTGTGCATCTGAATATGACGGATGTGCTTGGTTGAAAAGGCGTATTCAACGCATGATGGGCAACCGAGAAGTGCTATTTCTAAAACCTCCGTCTGTGAAGAATTTGTGCGAAGACATTTATAAGAATCTGAAGATCGAAGACGTAAGTGAAGCCATACCAGAAGTCTGGGATACCTTGGGGCAGCCAACCGGAAAATTCGATTTCATGTTTAAGTATACCGCTCCTGAGAGTTACAAGATTCCAATCAAAGACATCAAGGCAACTGGATGGGGAGACGATTTCCCAGAAGACTATGTTGATGTGAACACAATAAGGATCACCTTTATCGATCCTGCGCCCAAAGTGGCACCTCTCATTATTACCTCTCCAAGACCAATTCCATATTCCTCTTACAAAGCTATACCTTGGAATTATGGAGCTGAAGTTTACTATCATGGCGTCAAGCAAGATCCTTTGACCATGGAAGAGATTACAGCTGAAGCTATCAATCCTGACATCGACAACATCACCGGACCCAGTAAGGTAACCCGAACCGGAAGAGTATTTTCTCTAGAGATCTCTCCTCCAAAAGACACTGCTGCACCAATTCGCATTCCTACTATCAAACAAGTTCCCGAAGCGAGAGGGAAAGAACCAGTAACTCATCCTGCTTAGACAAAAGTACCAAAGGAAATTGCTGAAGATACCTCCAAACAAGAAATGGAAGAAATTCTGAAGATCATCAAGAAGAGTGACTATAATGTTGTGGAACAGTTGGAACAGACTCCGTCCAAGATATCCATGCTAGTTCTGCTATTATGCTCTAAGGCTCATGCTAAAGCCTTAGTAAAGTTTCTGAAGAATGCTCACATACCGCAAGACACTACTGCTGATCAATTTAAAGGTTGTATTGCCAGCCTGACCAACAACAATGGTTTGGGTTTCTTTGATGCTGATTTAATTCTTGCCAGAAGAAATCACAACAAAGCCTTGCACATCTCCATTGAATGCAAGGGCACTACATTGTCTCACGTATTGGTGGATACTGGTTCTGCTCTGAATGTTCTACCAAAGAGCGCTCTTGATCGACTTTATGCTGAAGAAGTGGCCATGAAGCCCATCTTGCCAGTTAAAGTCGGTTCCCATACTTTTGACTCTACTTACTTCGTCATGGACATTCGCCCAGCTTATTCTTGCCTACTTGGACGCCCTTGGATACATGGGGCAGGCGCTGTCACCTCTACCCTACATCAGAAACAAAAGTACCCAGTGAAGTGGAAGATTGTTATAGTATGCGGTGAAGAAGAGTATATGGTAAGCCATCTGCAGTCATTCCGATACATCGAAATGGAAGGTGAATTCTTCGAAACTCCCTGTCAAGCTTTCGAAATGGTTCCACGAGTCATGCCTGTTGACTCTCCTGTCACTCCTGAAGCTACTAGAGTTCTATCAAAGATGGCCTCACTAAATGATGCCAAAGATGCGGTTGAAGAATAAGGTTGTACTATTTGGGGTCAACTCCCTGATCTCCCATTCAAATTTGATAAGACTATTTTAGGCTTCACTATCAAAGGCCAGAAGATGATACGCCGCAAACATGCTGGCAAACTCCCTTTCCACTTCAGCAAAAGCGGAGTCCATGCTATAGAAGACGACGAAAGCAACTTCGACATCAACTGGATCTTCCCAACTCCAAACGACGAACTCAACAATTGGAAGACTGAAGATGTTATACCAATCTCCTTTAGATAGGAGTAATTTATTTTTTCTATTATGCTTTTCGTTTTTACGCTTTGAACAATAAACTTTAAGCCTAGTGCCTTGCCCGGGGCACCATGGCTCGTTTGTGAGGGTTATTATTTGTCAATTGCATATTTTTATTCAATAAAATCATTGGACTTTTGCATTTAAATCATGTGCTCTTTCCATTCTTTTACTTTATCACCCTTCAAAAAGCTATGTGTTCATACTCACACCCACGTGATACACTGTAGATTCACTCCAAATCTCGTCGATAACAGCTCTGCTACTGCTAAATATGACTTCGATAATCCGATCTACCAAGCTGAAGACGAAGGTGAGGAAGATTGTGAAGTGCTAGGAGAACTTGTCAGACTCATACAATAAGAAGAACAGATTATACAACCACACGAAGAGCCAATCGAGGTTGTGAATCTAGGTACTGACAAAGACAGAAAGGAAATCAAGATAGGACCATGTCTTGAAAATAGTACAAAAGAGAGATTGGTCCAGATGTTGTGAGACTATATCGAGGTTTTTGCTTGGTCCTACGAAGACATGCCAGGTTTAGACATTGACATTGTGGTACACCGACTACCAACGAAAGAAGGTTTTCTCCCTGCGAAGTAGAGGGTCCATCGTATGCGTCCTAAGATGTTAGAGAAAATCAAAGTCGAAGTTATGAAACAGTTCAATGTCGGTTTCCTAGCAGTTACTTCTTATCCATAGTGGGTTACAAACGTAGTGTCCGTGCCAAAGAAGGATGGTAAAGTACGAATGTGTGTGGACTACAGAGATCTGAACAGAGCAAGTCCGAAAGACGATTTTCCGCTTCCGCATATCGATGTTCTGGTTGATAACACCGCTCAACACAAAGTTTTCCCCTTCAAGGATGGTTTCTCCGGTTACAATCAGATCAAGATGGCTCCCGAAGACATGGAAAAGACTACTTTCGTTAAGCAGTGGGGCACATTCGTTACAAAGTCACGCCATTCGGGTTGAAGAACGCTGGCGCCACATGTCAACGTTTCATGGTAGCTTTATTTCATGACATGATTCATCACAAGATAGAGGTCTACGTCGACGACATGATAGCTCGATCACAAACTGAAGAAGAACATCTCAATCATTTGCGAAAGCTGTTTGATAGACTGAAGAAATACAGACTAAGGCTTAATCCTAACAAGTGCATCTTTGGAGTTAGATCCGGTAAGCTCCTGGGATTTGTTGTTAGTGGTAAAGGTATTGAGTTTGATCCTGCAAAGGTTAAACCTATTCAAGAAATGCCAGCTCCCTGCACCGAGAAGGTAGTCAGAGGTTTCTTGGGACGATTAAACTACATTTCCAGATTCATTGCACATCTAACTGCTACTTGTGAGCCAATCTTCAAGTTACTGAAGAAAGATCAAGTAGTGGAATGGAACGACAATTGTCAGACAGCTTTTGACAAAATCAAGGAGTATCTACAGAATCCTCCTATCCTGATGCCACCTGCCAAAGGAAGACCTCTTATCAGGTACTTGACAGTATTAGAGAACTCAATGGGGGTGTGTGTTGGGGCAACATGACGAGTCTGGTCGAAAAGAGTATGCAATATACTACCTTAGCAAAATGTTTACCGACTGTGAAACAAGATACTCACAGCTTGAGAAAACTTGCGGCTCTTTGGCTTGGGCTACTCGCCGACTAAGACAATATATGTTGACTCACACTACCTTGTTAATCTCTAAGATGGATCTGATAAAATACATATTCGAGAAACTTGCTCTCTCCGCAAGAATAGCAAGATGGAAAATGATCTTGATTGAATACGATATCCAGTATACTACTCAGAAGGCGATCAAAGAAAGTGTAGTAGTCGATCATTTTGCTCATCAAGCTGTAGATAACTATCAATTTATGCACTTCGAGTTTCCAGACGAGGATATTTTGCTAGTCACTGATTGCAAAGAACCAGGACCAGACGAAGGAGCTGAACCAGTATCCCAATGGACCATGGTCTTTGATGGAGCCTCAAACGCACTTGGAAATGGTATTGGCGCCATCATTACATCTCCTACAGGCGGATAAATGCCCTTCACTTCCAGACTATGTTTCGATTGCACTAACAACATGGCTGAATACGATGCGTGTATAATGGGTATCAAAGCTTCTATTGACTTGAGAATCAAATTCTTACAAGTATATGGAGACTCAACTTTAGTGATCAGTTAGATTAAAGGCGAGCTGGATACGAAGCATCCAAATCTTATTCCATATCGGGAGCATATCTTAAGTCTGATCCCCTACTTCGAAGAAATCACTTTCGATCACATCCCACGAGAACAAAATCATTTGGCAGACGCATTAGCTACCATGTCCTCTATGTTCAAGGTCAGATGGGACAACGAAGCTCCCCAAATCATCATTGAAACCTTGGTTCTACGAAGTGAAGAGGTATCTCGAGACTCAGGAATATCCCGCAGGGGCATCTGTCAATGACAAGAAGTTTTTAAGAAGATTCGCATCCAAATTCTTCCTCAGCAACGACATCTTATACAAGCACAATCACGACTTGTGCTTACTCCACTGTGTAGATCAGAAAACAGCAGAACGGATCATGCAAGAGCAGGTTACTATTGGTCCACCATGGAAGCTGATTCTTACCGCTATGTTCGGTCTTGTCATAAATGCCAGATATACGCAGATAAATTGCATGTACCCCCAGTTCCATTGAATGTTCTGATCGCTCCATGGCCTTTCGCAATATGGGGCATTAACATGATTGGAGAAATTAAACCCACCGCTTCCAATGGACACCGTTTAATCCTTGTTGCAATTGACTACTTTACCAAGTGGGTAGAAGCATCCTCGTTCGCATCAGTTACCAAGAATGTTATGACTCGATTCATCAAGCATAATCTTATCTGTCGGTATGGCATCCCCGAAAGTATTATCACGGACAATGGTACCAATCTCAATAACAGAATGATTTCCGAACTCTGCACGCAGTTCAAGATTAAGCATCACAACTCTTCTCCATATCGGCCAAAAACGAACGGCGTAGTGGAAGCCGCCAATAAGCATCTCAAAAAGATCATACAAAATATGACAGTGACTTACAAGGACTGGCATGAGATGTTTCCATTTACTCTTCACGGTTATCGCACTACAGTACGAACATCTACAGGGGCAACCCCCTTCTCTCTTGTATATGGTATGGAAGTAGTCCTGCGAATCGAGGTTCAGATACCCTCAACCAGAGTCCTCCAAGACACAAAATTAGGAAAAGATGAATGGGTCTAGACTCGCCTTGACCAGATCAACCTGAACGACGAAAAATGGCTTGCGGCCATCTGCCATGGATAGATCTACCAGAAGTGGATGATCAGAGCATTCAACAAGAAAGTGAAGCACCGAGTCTACCAAGTCGGTGATCTAGTAGTCAAGCATATCATCCTTCCACAAGGTGATCCAAGGGGAAAGTGGACTCCCACCTATGAGGGACCATTTGTAGTCAAAACAGTATTTTCCGGCGGAGCTATGATACTAAGCACTATGGATGGGGATGACTTCCCACACCCTATAAACGCATACATAGTCAAAAAATACTACGCATGAACGAGACCCGCTAGGTCGACCGACCTAGGCAAAAATAAGGGCATCCTAGCGAACCAAAAGGTTCGGGCAAAAGTTAAGGATATACAAAAAAAATGTACACCCGGCAAGTCAAAAACCTGCAAAGGCGGCTTGGGCAAAAAAGGGTATCCCGGTAGACTGAAAATCCGAAAGGGCGGTCTAGGCAAAAGTTAGGGATTTAAGCGTACGACTATGTCTCGTCCATATCACCTATTTACAAGGTTACACTACTATCAGCTTCAAGATTCAAATGGCGCGAATCAGTTCAATAACTTTCTTCTAACAACGAGGAGATGAGATAGTCGAAATATATGAGTAATAGCATAGTTAAAACTCGACGAGATTGTTTCCGCATAGCTTTTTACTATTCCGACAATTTCCTCTTACTAGGATGTTTGTCTCTTGTATACAAATTGCCTAACTATAGGCCACTTTTTCAAATTTAACGCAAATTCCTTTTCTAATTTTATTGTTTTTTGCATAAAGTCCAATGATTGCTTTGAATGATTATATGGATCTGACAATAAACATCTGTTCACAAACATATGAAAAGCGAACAGAAACAGTAATTACTACAGGCTCTAGGAATTGAGATGACGACTGAAGTCACCAATACATCCCCATAGAGTCATTTCACAAGAAATACATCCACAGGATCATCAATCCCCACAGAGACATGGCTCTCACTACAAAGGCAAAGCTTCTCAAACGAAGTGGTACATCTTCTCCCAACAGTATTCCAATACTTCAAGCTCCATCACGTTAGTCTCCGAGCAGTGATCCTATCAAACTTCATCACGTTAGTCCCTGAGCAGTGATCATATCAACTTCATCACGTTAGCCCCTGAGCAATGATCCTATCAAACTTCATCACGTTAGTCCCCGAGCAGTGATCATATCTGTTCATGCATAAATTCCCCAGCCGAGATGTAAGGCCGGAGGGGGGTTTGCAGGCATCCGGGATGAATCTCGGATGAGACATGAGACGCTTATCCGGCATAGTTCCCAGAATTGGGATAGGAGACCGGGTCAGCCCCGGGATATGACCCAGACGTCTATCCAGGCTAGGAGGATTGGATTGGTCTCCGCTACTTATGGATCGGTTACGAGCGTTACGAATCATTAAGTAGCAGTTTCAAGTATTTAATGGACGGTTACATAATTATGTTCATTAGTGATGGCTATGCTATAAAAGGAGGCCTCAGGGCCATGAGAGACATTCTCTCATTACCTCTCTTAGCCACATGCTCAAGAGGGTCAAATACTTTATCTCTAAGGGCTCCCAACTGGGTAAGCTAGACCCATAGCTTGAGGCCATTCATCCTTGTATGAGCCTCCGAATCCCTTAAGATCTTACATGAGGTTTTTCCTGCAAGAACATTGGCGCCCACCGTGGGGCCTGGTAAAACTCTCCCGGGCCACACAAATCTTATCAAAATAACCATTTTTGTCATATAGTGGTCTAATTCATGATGTTTAGACATGATACCGTAAAGGTTTCCACGTTGGCATATGGTCAATAACCAATACGACAAATTCCATTGGAATATCAGTAGGACTTTCTAGATTTTTCGAACATTCTGACTTTTTGCATGTGATAATCCGGAGCACTGGATAAGTCAAGCCGGAATGTGGGGCAAGTAGATGGGTTGAAGTAGTTATGATCGAACCACCATCCAGGGCGAATCACGAGAGGGTCAAGCAAGTGTTCGCTGCGGTGAGGTCGTAACTGGAAAAGCCCGAGATACTCAACAAGGCGTTCATCTGATGATAGCCAGTCGTAGAATCGGGTACGAAGATAGTTTTAGTCGAAGATGTTTCCTACGACAACGGTCGGGCGGGGAGACGGAAGCTCTGATCGGGGATTCATCGAGGTCAAAATCTTTTGGAATACCCCGACAAAAACGTTTCCGATCTGGCGTGGTGGTACCTCCGATCTTGTTCCGTAGAAGGTTTGTGCTCTACTGTTCGTTCAAAGGTAATCGGGAAGGAAAGGTCCCGTTAACGTTATCACGAAGTCTCCATGTCGATGAGCACTTCGGCTTTACATCGTCAATACCGGCAGATAAGTGATTTCTCATTAATGCCTATTTGGTTTATTGTCATTCAATGCTTGACACAACGGAGGACTAGGTTCCTCTTAAATTAGTTTGAAAACTCAATCCGTTACGACATCGTTATAACTTGTCACGACAGTTACGAATTAATGCTTACAGACTTGTCAATGGATTTATGTTTGACTGTGGCAGCATCAAAATAAGGTGTGACAACAGGATTAGGGGTGGTGAACTTGGCTTTGGTAAATAAATCTGATGGTTCATCGAGACATCATGTTGTCGGCACCAACGTCAGGGTTGAACAACTATGTCAAGCCGGAACCTGACTGAATGACATCCGGCGGCCACAATCGTGGGAGAGGACTTCAGTACAATAGGAATTCCGCCATGAACAGATAGGAGTGCAACACGCGATACGTCGACTCCACCGTTTATAGATAAGTTATTTCTATTGGTCTTATTTATTGATTACAACAGACCGTTGTTATATAATTAAAATGTCCATTTGGCGATTACTATGATGTTGTTATTAGAGTTTTACTCAATACCTACCTAGTAGTCAAGTTGTCTGATTTGTATTACAGTCAATAACCATCTTTCTTTTGTATTGGATGGCTGGTTGAGAGAGTGGCAGAGGTTGCTATTGATTCGTGCAGGTGAATGGATTTGCAATTCGATCAATTCGATCTTGGGTGATTCATAAATTCTGTAATAAGAATTGAAAGCGCCAGATTACTCCGGGAGGTCAAGAGATCTGACAAAAGCAAGAAATAAGAGATTCAAATCGTTGGTAGTACTGAAGGTCATCGCTTGATGATGGTGAGTCAGTGCCCAAATCGAGCTCATCCTACTCAAATCACCATCGGTGGCAGGAGTGTGATACAAGAGGCTGAGATAAAAGATAAGTGTATTATTCAAGTATTTTAATAAATGCTTTATATTCAATTATCTGGTTAGTTTTCTGGTCTGGTCAATCAATCCACCTAATTCATAAACGTCAGTTCACAACATTCATACGAAGTTTGTTCTATGATGATTCAGGAAATGATTAATAAAAAGAGTTATGCTTTTTATTGAAAGATGTTTTATTCTTTATAAACATAGCATCTTCTCTGTGTTCGATTTATGCTTTTTAACTGAATCGTGGTGTCCTTCCGTTATAATATGTGAGCTTCCCGATAGTTACACCGGTTACAAGTTTAACACTGATTGTTGGGTTTAACATATGGGGAGATACCGGTTAATCTAATGGTGATGGCTTTGATGTATATCTGTCGTTTGGAAATCAGAAGCCGTGGCGAGCGGCACTGTAAATGATTATGGGTAAACGATATGAGATTCCTGGCTATGCTCTTGGTGCACCATCGTATTCTCTCCAAGTTGGTGGAGGACTCTGTCAGTCCAGTCGACTCCAGTCCTCTATTCCACAAGGATGCAAGAATCTGGTGAGGTTTTCTATGACAGGCGAGCTAACACAAATCAAGAAGGGTCACAAACCACTATGCCGGCTGTGATACGGTGAACTGACTTTTTGGTGTTTTGTATCGCAAATGTGCGGATAGCAAGAGTCGCCACCGCCTTTTATTTTTATCCAATTAAGGGAAGGTAAAAGTACAGAAAAGACCTTCGTTAGATTCTGAGTACGGGAGAATGGTTATGGGAAGGGAAGGTATTAGCACCCCTTTCCATCCGTAGTTATCTACGGGCTCTTAGTTGCTCTTAGATCACTTTTAAAATTGTGCTTTCTGTGTGCTTGACAAAAATGTTTGAAAAGGCATTTCGCTTTGACTTTGTAATGATTCATGTAGGAATGTATACAAAGTGTTTGGAAATGTTTTGTTTTGAAAAGAGTTTGAACTTTGACAAAAGTGTGAGGTGTGAAAAGCATTTTGATAGAGCAAGCAACTAAAAGTCTTATTACCTACTCAGAATTGGTCGTTTTCGTGTTATTTTACGTTCCTTTAGAATAGAACTATCCATACCATTAGTTGGTAGGTAACTCTATTTGTTGGATGTAAGCGGGACATTCGAAGGGACATCGGATGGTCATAGAAAGCAACTTGTAGGAAGTATCCTAGCACATTCGAAGGGACTATCATCATTTTTCGTAGGCGACAATCGAGGGTCAAGATCATGTATTCGGAGGCGACATCGTGGGTCTTATGATCTTTGTATCGAAGGGACTATGATGATTTGTTTGGAAGGCAACGGTGCTAGAATACCTCTACGTTCGAGGGACTTGACCATTTTGAATTCGTAAAGGCAACGAGAGAGAATTACCCTAAGGGGTGCGTGTGTGAAGAAGTGTGTTGATTCAGATATGTTTATCTTGAAAATTAGTGGGCTATGTTCATTATTATCTTGCCATACACGCCTAGTTACTAGCAGTTTGTAAGTGCGGAAATTAAAATGCAGAATGTAAAGTGCGGAAAGGTAAATGTCCTACGCTATTACATGGCTTTGGGGCAGATACATAATTTAAACTTGCGGAAAATAAAAACCTAATTTAAACTATTACATCCCATAAACAGTTACATTATTGGAAAAAATAAAATGATAAAGAAAAATCGTCTGAATCGGATCAACCTGTAAAAGAATGAGAACTCGGAAAATACGGGATGAATCGAATAAGAGAAAAAATGTTAGAAAAATGCAAGTTTTTAATTGGGAAAAATATGACATGCTGGAAATAATATAAACATGCTAAAATAATTTTTTGGGATTTTTTGGATGCAATTTAATAATTAAAAATGAATTAAAAGTGATTTAAATGCACAATTATGAATAAAAATAAATATGCATGCAAAATTATATTTTTTAATTTATTAAATTAAATAAAGATTTTCTAAAAATAAATGCAAAAAGAAAAATAATTTTTGATGATTTTTAAATGCAGAAATAAAATTATGAAATTAATTAAAATGATATGCAAAAGTATTAAATATGAAAATATGGAAAAATGCAAGTTTGTGAAAAAGGAAATCAAAACCGGTCCTGGGGAGATTCGAACTGGGGACCTGGGAGAGTATCCTTGCACAGTGAGAGCCTTTACCACTACGCCAGATTGCACTTGTTGTCATGGAACGAAAACGTGCAATCATGAGCTACACGCGTCATTGCTTGGTGAAGTCAAAGCACGATCAGCATGGTGGACCCCGGTTAATTCAAACGAACGAATCAGAACGCTGGATTGCGCCACGCATGCACACGCCGGTCAAGCCATCGTCAACGACGCCGGAGCCCTAGCTCCGGTCGTCTTCTCCGGTGACGACGATCTTCAAACCTGCGAAATAAAAGAAATCAAAGCAAAAGAAAACCCTATTCCCCCTAAATCGACCCTCCTGAATCCATTGGTGGCATCGGTTTCTGCTAAAAATGCTTGTATCGATCAGTTCGATTCAAACCGTTCTTAAAGCCCTAACCATGGCAATTGGCATTCTGGACGTTAAAGCTTGCATGAGATGGTTCGTTCCTGACCTAATAATCACCCTGAATCCATACAAACACACAAGAACGATTAATAATGCGTGATTAAATAAATTAGAATTTGTGAGTTTACCAAACCGGTGAGAGCTTGCTGGCACGACTCAGGACGATCTGGCTTCGGGCAAGAGGTGGTTTAGATTGCTGGGAACCCCTAGAGCACGTTTGGATGGAAAGCTTTAGCTGAAACTTGCTGGATTTTGAAATTCGATTTTCTCAAGTTTCTTGAAATTTTTTGCAAGAATAAGGGTTTGGCTTGAGCTAGGGTTTCGTGTTCTGTGCTTGTGTACTTGCTAAGTATTTATAGAAGAGATTGAGAGAGGAAAAAGAGTGAAAAAAAGATTGGTTATTGATTGTGCAATATTTCCTCTTTAAAACAAATCAAATTTTTGAAAAAAATTGATTATCCTTCCATGTAAGAGGCTAGCACGAATTTGGTAATTGTTATGGGCTATCTTGGACTCCAAGCATGATATAAATCCAACCCATTTGAAAAAATATATTATTTTCATATTTTATATAATTTATTTTTGAATTAAATGTTCTAAAATTCAAAGATAAATCATAAAAATAGAAAATCACCATGGCCAAGCATTTATGGGTCAAGAATAATGTCATGAACAAGTTTGGATCAAAAGATTTTAGGCCCATTTGGAAAATTTTGCATTTTGACCAAAATGTCCTTTTGTGCAATTGTCCAAAATTGCCCAACTTCTGAATAGTGTATCTTGCTCAATTTTCCACATTTTTGAGTGTTCTTGGACTTTTTGAAAATCTCTAAGAGTCCTCTAACCAACCTTTTGGTCTCATCTCAATTGGAGTTTCCATGCTCAATATATCTTCAAAACAAAAGTTGACTTTTGTTGACTTTGAAAATGACTGAATGTTTCGAGCCATACCTCTCAAATGAAGCATTTTTTGGACATTCTTGTGAGACATGAAGTTGTAGAGAATTGAATTTCCTTCAAAACAAGAGGTGGTGGAAAAATTTCTGAGAAAGTATGAAGAAGTTATGATCAGTCAAAATTCAGTTGACTTTTCATCTAAAAACCCTAATTTAGAAAGTTTGACTTTTGAGCAAATCTTGACTTTTCTTGATGAATCATGATCAACCCTTGATCAAATGATGAATATAACTTTAAAATGAGGATGTTGACCAAAAATTATGAAGTTTGACTGTATGTTGACCACAGTTGACTTTTTGTCCAATACAACTGATTTTCAACCATCTGAGCAATTGCCTGAGGAAACTTGACTTGTAAGGCTTGAAACTTGACATGGAGAATCTTTGAAGCATATGAGGAGGCATGAAGACCATTGGAGATGTTGGAAGCTCATCTTGATCTGAGAATTACCAAACCCTAGTTTGGGTTGATTGTCTAGGAGAGAGTTTGTCTGATCAACTCTTGAGGAATCCTTGAGTATGGATGTATGAAATATCTTGAGAAGATGGAGGGCAAATTTTGGGGTATGACACCGGCGTTGTCGATGTCATCGTTAAAAGATAAGTCCATTTCAACCTCCTTCTGTGTGTGTAAATTGACATGTTTCTATGTCTAAATTAGACTCATCAAACAATTGAATTCATGCATGTTTACTTCTATATTGATAAAAAGGAAGAAAAGAAAGTGATAGCTTGTAAATGATTTATGAGTGATTTAATGGCAATGTGAATCTTTTAATGCTTCGACAGGTGTAGTTGTGTCGGTGATGACTGGTCATGAAATTAGCAGGAGTAATTGTTAATGTGGGCATATGAAAACCGACTGTTATATAATGTTACGAGCTTGTACGTAATGCTTGAAAAGCATGAAGTTTCTAGTTCTGCATTACTTAAAATATTCTTTACATATTGCTAACCTATGATAAGAAAGAAATGTTTATGCTGTGAGTAGATGTTGAATGAATATTTGGTAAACATGTAAATCCGTTCATGAATGTAAACAGGTTTGTGCAAACCCACCGTGCGAATTATGGGATGGAGACCGGCATAAATCAACAAATACTACATTTTTTCAAAATTACATGGTCGCGTCGGAACCGCATTTTTACCAACTAAGATGTTATGATTCCAGGTTGACTCGTACAAAATGCAAACAATATGTAAATGAACGAAGTCGAGTAATATAAGTATAAAGCACACAACTTATAAACTCGACCGCCTTCATTGAAGACTCCAGAAATACTCAGACATCCTTACAATAGGACAATGATTCGTCCAAAGTCAACACACATTGTGCTAAAAGGAAGCCGAAATAAAAAAGGAGGACAAAACGAAGAAGCATAAGAGGTCGGAAAGATTACAAGTTTATATTTCAAAAAATTGTTCATATTGTTATTTTGTAAAGACGAGTTATTGTCTATGCCAGTAGTAAAACAATGTAATTGACATCTAAAAGTAAATGTCGTCCTTATCCCCTACGTGGGCAGGAGACGTTCTATCTTTATTTAGTATCAAAATACGGAAGGATCTGGAATATGTGTAAAAATGAGCAGGTGCCCGGCTAAAGGAAATTGACTGCGAGAAAAGGAGTCCTCTTTGACCGGGAAGGCTGGGTGTCAAAGCGCTTCACTTTGTTCCTACAAAACCTCACGCTTGGGGGGCTCATATAACCATCCCGATCAAAAATGATAAAAAAAAGACAGCAGAAAGTCGGGCAGATGGGATAGTTAAAAATTTGTTTAAAAAACCACCATTGTATAAGATGTCGTCTTGATCTCCTGTGTGGGGGAAGAGGCATCTTGGAATTGATTATAGTTTGTAAAAACTAAATAGGATGTAACGGATAAAAGTGCTCTGCACCTCAAGACTCGGATATGGCGAGAATCAAAGGCTAGGTACGTACTGCTGAGCTCGGTCTCGGATCGTCTCTCAGTCACGGTAAAACCCTCTTCCGAAAAGGCTCTGTTCCTAGGCGGAAAAACCTTCTGGTCAACCTCTGTAGAGGCTCTGAACCCCCTGGTCAACCTCGGTAGAGGCTCTGAACCCCCTGGTCAACCTCGGTAGAGGCTCTGAACCCTCGGTCAACCTCGGAAGAGGCTCTGAACCCCTCGGTCAACCTCTGTAGAGGCTCTGAACCCCCTGGTCAACCTCGGAAGAGGCTCTAAACCCCTCGGTCAACCACGGAAGAGGCTCTGAACCCTCGGTCAACCTCGGAAGAGGCTCTGAACCCTCTGGTCAACCTCGGTAGAGGCTTTGAACCCTCTGGTCAACCTCGGAAGAGGCTCTGAACCCCTTGGTCAACCTCGGTAGAGGCTCTGAACCTTCAGGTCAACCTCGGTTGGGCTCTGAATCCGTCTCGGATCATCCCTATAGAGGCTCTGAACCTCAAAAGCTCTGTTCCTACTCGGGACAACCTTCAAAAGCTCTGTTCCTACTCGGGACAACCTTCAAAAACTATGTTCCTACTCGGGACAACCTTCAAAAACTCTGTTCCTACTCGGAACAACCTTCAAAGGTTTCAAACCTCGCCAAGGGCTCTGATTCCGTCGCGAAACAACCCTTTAGAGGCTCTGAACCTCCAGGTCACCCTCGCCTGGACTATGATTCCATCTCGGATCAACTCCTAGTGGCGGTTGTACCTATAATTTCCGGCAAGTCACGGAGCTCTGGTCCTGTCTCGGATCAACTCTTAGTGGCGCTGAAGCCTCAGGTGAGCTACCAAGAGCTCTGATTCCGTCTCGGATCAACTCTTAGTGGCATTGAAACCTCGGGATTCGTCACACAGAGCTATGGTCCTATCTCGGATCAACTTAGTGGCGTTGAACCTCTAAATTCAGCCAACCCGCACGGGGGCTCTGTATCCAACGCGTTAAAGCGGTAAAAAACTGAAGTGGTGTCATGAACAGTTGTTATGTGCTTAGAAAAGCTAGTATAGCCTGCTTGATGCATCATGTGACTCGGGGGCTGGTCTAGTTAAGCTAAGTCTTACTACCAATAGCCCGACAAAATTCTGAGCCCAGCTCGGATTAAGAACGAGCGTTATGTTTGGGTTAAACTGGAGTATCGATTCAGCGACGAGGATAGGAATACATTGGCGCTGTGAACAAATTGTTATGTACTCGTCCAAGCCATCAGGGTAGTTGTTTGCTACGCCCTATGGCTTGGGGGGCTAGTATGATAACATAAAATCGTTCACGAGCAACCTTAAAAGCTCTGTTTATACGAGGCATGTAAGGCGAAGGACCTTAATTGGATTCCGTCAAAACATTTTCACCAAAGCCTTGACTCAAGATACTCGGGGGATAGCCTGACTATATATCTTACTGCTCCGAGCCGAGATGTGAGGTTGAAAGGAATTTTTTATCCCGGCCATGCGTCCTGGGATCCAGCCTGGGCTAAAAACGAGCGTTATGTTTGGGTTAAGCTGGAGTGTCGATTCCAACGACGTGCGTTACATTAAAAAACCTCAAAAGCGAAGAATGGTAAACCACTGTGTGCAAATTCGCACTAAGGCACAGGTTGGTATTGGAGGTCGGCTGGGGTCAAAGTTTATGCTTCTATTTAATCGACCATAAGGTTTCAAGGTCTAGAAACCATATGCTCGGGGGGCTTATGTTCATGCATAAATTCCCCAGCCGAGATGTAAGGCCGGAGGGGGGTTTGCAGGCATCCGGGATGAATCTCGGATGAGACATGAGACGCTTATCCGGCATAGTTCCCGGAATTGGGATAGGAGACCGGGTCAGCCCCGGGATATGACCCGGACGTCTATCCGGGCTAGGAGGATTGGATTGGTCTCCGTTGCGCTACTTATGGATCGGTTACGAGCGTTACGAATCATTAAGTAGCAGTTTCAAGTATTTAATGGACGGTTACATAATTATGTTCATTAGTGATGGCTATGCTATAAAAGGAGGCCTTAGGGCCATGAGAAGAGGACATTCTCTCATTACCTCTCTTAGCCACATGCTCAAGAGGGGTCAAATACTTTATCTCTAAGGGCTCCCAACTGCGGGGTAAGCTAGACCCATAGCTTGGAGGCCATTCATCCTTGTATGAGCCTCTGAATCCCTTAAGATCTTAAATGAGGTTTTTCCTGCAAGAACAATATCAACTTCATCACGTTAGTCCCCGTGCAATGATCCTATCAAACTTCATCATGTTAGTCCCCGAGCAGTGATCCTATCAACTTCATCATGTTAGTCCCCCAGCAGTGATCCTATCAACTCTATCACGTTAGTCCCCGAGCAGTGATCCTATCAAACTCCATCACGTTGGTCCCCGAGCAGTGATCCTATAAACTTCATCACGTTAGTCCTCGAGCAGTGATCATATAAAATTCATCACGTTAGTCCACGAGCAGTGATCCTATCAACTCCATCACGTTAGTCCCCGAGCAGTGATCCTATCAACTCCATCACGTTAGTCCCCGATCAATGATCCTATCAACTTCATCATGTTGTCCCCAGCAGGGTCTATAGATAATGTAATCATATGCGGCAAGACCCCTAGCCGAGTATCTCTCAATCATTATTATTCTTCTAGCAGCACTAATATTCTGACTCGAAACTTGGTCAGATCGTGCATCGGAGGAATCTGAATCATCTCTTTTTTCCCAGCCAGGGCTTCCAACAACCCCATCCCCAAGCGGACATCAGAAATCTCCAGCAGAACGTTCCTATCTTCTTCAAGATGGATATGTTTTGAAATACCATAACATCTACATTCATGCATTATACATAAAAGTCATAACATGTGCATTCACAAGCATTATCATATACTCGCATACATCATAATCTGCATAAAACTAATCATATCCTTTCAAGTTAAATTTCCCCAACAGGTAACGACTATTTTCCAAACAGAAGGTCAAAGATTAATACCCGAAACAAGACGGGAGAACTATCTGAACGATCATGCGAATCATTTCCAGACAACAAATCATGGATTAACACCCGAAACAAGACGGGAAAACTATCCGCATTCTGCCAAGTATTCATCTCAGAAGTAGCCAAGGCGAAGGTTCATTCTAACTCTCTCTTATTATCAACCGCCCCGGATGGAATCTTTAAGCCCATCTCCGACTACACATCTTCATCTCTCCGGATGGCATCTTTAAGCCCATCTCCAATATTTCTCTCGTCCAAAAGACGAATGCAAAGTCTAGCGAACGACTCACTCTCCAGCATCAGCTTTTCCTAATGGCGTCTAAGCCCATTCCATGCAACAGGGAGTGCAAATTTTCAGGTGTACTCGAGTGCTCAATCATCTTCTACCTTTAGGTCACGAAAGGCAAGCATACCAATCTAACCCTTCCGGTACAAGAAGATTGAACAAGGGCAACTGTTATACCCCAAAATTTGCCCTCCCTCTTCTAAGCAATCCATCCAAACTAAGGTTTTGCTCCTCTTAAGTCAAGATGGATCTCTAGTGATTTAAGTGGTCATCATATCTCACCATATGCTTCAAGGGATCACCATATCAAGTTTCAATCCTTACAAGTCAAAATTGCTCATCCAATGGCTCAAATAGTTGAAAATCAACTGTATTGGACAAAATTCAACTATGGTCAACATACAGTTAAACTTCATAATTTTTTTGGTCAACACCAATATTTTGAAGTAATATTCATCATTTGATCAAGGGTTGACCAAGATTCATCAAGAAAAATCAAGATTTTAGCAAAAGCCAAAGTTTATAAATTAGGGCTTTTTAGACAAAAGTCAACAGAACTTTGACCAAGCATAACTTTCACATACTTTATCAGAAATTTTTCCACCAAAGTTCATTTTAAAGGGAATTCAATTCTATACAACTTCATGTCTCACAAGCTTGGGCTGGAAATGCTTCATTTGGAAGTTATAGATCAAAACATTACAGGTTCTTTTAAAAAGTCAACAAAAGTCATCTTTTTGCAAAAAAGTGTTCATGAGCATGGAAACTTCAATGAATATGAAACCAAAAGTTCTGTTTATAGCACATATTTAGCTTTCCAAAAAGTCAAAGAACACAAAAAAATGTTAAAAATTGAGAAAGATACAAGTTGTGCAAGTTGGGCATTTTTGGGGAGGTGCATAAAGAGAAATACTTGAGAAAATCAATTTTTTTCCAAATGGGCTTAACTTTTCTTGGTTCAAACTTGTTTCTAATCACAATTAGAACCTCCGAACCCAATGCCACGCCCTTGATATTTTTATTTTATTTATTTTGATTTTTTTATTCATTAAAGTCAAATTAATTAAAATAAATAGCAAAAAATAAATCAATCAATGCAAGCCTGTATATTTGACATTCTTGAGGTCCAAGATACCTATTAAATAACCTGAAATTCGAAATTGAGTGATTGGCAAGTGATTGGTACAAGATTGGAAATTTTTTATCAAGATTGACAAGATTGGCAAATCAAATATACTCTCATTGAATTGGGTATATTTTCTCATCAATGCTCAACCTGAATCCATCCTCTATAAATTCAGAGGGTTTCCAAACCATAGGGGAGGTTTTTTGGCAGCTTGAAGAACCCTAACTAAGCTCAAGAAAACTGTGTGAGACAAGCAACTTGCAGCCAAAGTTTCTGCTCAATTCAAGCCATTTCAACATCCCAACACGTTCTTAGGAGTCCTCTGAATCAATCCAGCCATTCACCAAGCATCAAGACGTCCAGAATCATAAGAACAAAATCACGGTTTGCACATTCAAAACTAAAAATCGATTTCATATATTCATGCATTTTTAATACGATTTGATTGCATATTTGTGTTTAGACTCATGTTTGTAATCTTTCTGGATGGTTTGATTTGAGTTTGACACAGGAATAAGAATCTTCCATTGCTAGGGTTCATGAGCTCGAATTAGGGATTTCCAAAATAAGATAAATTGGACGAAACCAGTGACCCTATCACACTCAAGGGATCAAACCGATTTGATCCATGGTCTCATAACTGATTTATGTATCGTATTTTTTAGTTTTGATTTCTTGTAGGGGTATAGTGATGAAACAGAACCGTGGGTAAAAGTTTGAAAATTCAAACGAAGAAGATGACATCCTTGGCGCGTTTTGGTGCCAACTTCTGGACCCCTCAGAAGCACTGCCTCCAGATGCTCCAGCTTCCGGATCCCTAGAGGAGGAATCACCCCCAAAAGCTCCAACTTCTGGATCCCCAGAGGAGGCATCAACCCCAGAAGCTCCAACTTCTGGATACTTAGAGGAGGCATCACCCCCAGAAGCTCCAGCTTCTGGGTGTCCCAGCTCCAGAATCTCCAGAAGCCCCAATTCTTGGACCTTTCCAACACTAGATCTCCCGTAAGCTCCAGCTTCTGAATGTTTCTAACACCAGATTCCCCAGAAGCTCCAGCTTTTGGACGTCCCCAACAGTAGAATCTCCATAAGCCCTAGCTTCTGGACCCTTCCAGATACAGAAGCTCCAGCTTCGGGACACGCTCAGCAGGATTCTCTCTAAAAACTCCAGTTTCTGGGTGCCCAAGGAGGGCCACTCACAAAAGTCTTGACTTCTGAGGCAGCTTCCATTAGAAGCTCTGATGATTTTTCTTTACTTTCTTTATTTTTCTGTTTTTTCTTATTTCCCTTTTATTTAATTTAATTAATTAGTAATTAGGTTAAATAATTAGTTCAATTAGGTAATTTCACAAATAATTTCCTCCATGCTTTTTAATTAACTTAATGAGTTTAATTTAGGTTAATTTTCATTAAATCTTTTTTAATTAAAATCAATTAGAATTAGGTTTTTTCTCACATTAACATTAATGTTCAAAAACACCAAAAAATATTAGGATTTAGTTTCTTTTCTTTTATTTTTTTGCATTTAAATTCTATAAAGGATGTATAGGTTGCAAGTTTGTTTTCATGTAATAGCGTAGGTTTATATTTCTGCCTTTACTTTCTGCACCTCTTATTATGTATTTTCCCCAAAGCCATGTAATAGCGTAGGACCTTTATATTTTCGTAATTTACTTTTCGCACCTATTAACTGCTAGTAATTAGGCGTGTATGATAAGATTAAAAACAACGTAGATCACTTCTAATCATAAGATAAAATATCTGAATACAACACATTCTTCACACTTGCACCCACCTTAGGGTATCCTCTTTCGTTGCCTTACGAATAATGGTCAAGTCCCTCGAATGTAGGGATATTTTAGCACGGTTGCCTACAATATATCATCATAGTCCCTTCGACTTAAAAGATCATAGTCCCTCGATGTCGCCTATGAATATATGATCTCGTCCCTCGATTGTTGCCTACAAAAAGTGATGATCGTCCCTACGAATATGCTAGGATATCCATACAAGTTACCTTCTATGACCATTCAATGTCCCTTCGAATGTCCCTTTTAAATCCAACGAATAAGATTACCTATCAATCAATGATATGGATAGTCTTAATCTAGAGGAAAGCAAAATAACACGGAAACGACCGTTCTGAGTAGGTAAATAAGTCTCTTTTGCTTGCTCTACTAAAACACTCTTTTCACACCTCACATTTTCAAAACATTTTCAAGCACTTTGTATACATTCTAGCGTGAATCATTATAAAGTCCTTTTCCAAAACAAATCATTTCCAAACACTTCGTATAAATTCCAGCGTGAATCACTACGAAGTCAGAGTGAAATGCCTTTTCAAAACATCTTTTCAAACACACACAAAAAGAAATTTATAAAGTGAGCTAAGAAATTAAGAGCCCGTAGATAACTACGGATGGAAAGGGTGCTAATACATTCCCTTTTCATAACTGCCTCCCGTACTCAAAATATAACGAAGGCCTTTTCCTATTCTTTTCGCCTTCCCTTAATTGGATAAAAGAAAAGTCAAACGCAAAACAAACAAGTCATTTCTCCCACCGTGTTACAGAACTGGCGACACTGCTGGGGAGTATCCCAAAGAGAGGCTACCTTAGGGTTTTTTAGATCACTTTACTGTTTTTGGTTTGACTTGCTTGCTTTATTTTTAAGGATTTCTTGGGTATTATATTTGTGGGGGATCCTACACCCGGATCCAGGTTTCCTTAGGTAAGTATCAATAAATTGTTGGGTCCGTTAGGCGTATACCGAAACGGTCAACATGATGGCTATGTTAGTGCGACACTTTGGATGACCCGATGCTCCTCATGTTCAGTTGAGGAAAGTATTTGGCATCTGCGTGGTGTCATCAGCACTAACTCAACTTTTAGAATCCTAATTGACCCATCTTGGCCATTAGAAGGTAGTGAGATGGTCGGCTTCGGTGCAGACTGAGGTTGGTTGATACTCGATGCTATGCTCATTAAGATTTGACTTTCGGGATGTTTCGGTCGACCACTTGGTAGTCGTATTGAAATAAAACCTACGGGAAGAATCAATGATATGAGATTTCTAGAACCTGGTTACTATTATAGGACAGGTTGAACCCACTTAAACTCTGGTAGGGTAGACACCTATACCTCATGCAAGCCTTAAACCTAGGGCTATTGTTTGAATTGCTTGTGCTTGCTACTTGTTTTAAACATGACATCATGACATCATATCATTTCTAACTATTTCAAGGACCTAGGAATTTATCTTTGCTCTGTTTTGTAGGAATTATGGCTTCCAGAATTACTATCCGAATCAACTTCATGGGTATATCCTCTCAACTCAAAGAATTGGTTTCAGAAATTCCTAATCATACTCAATTCATCAAAAGACATGGTTATCTACTTAATTTGGTTATTTCCGACTTTCGTGTTCCAGTTCTTCGATCCAAAACATCACGACTTTACATTTCCAGATTATCATTTGGTACCTACATTGGAAGAGTTCTCTAAGCTACTTGGGATACCTATCCTTGATCAGACACCATTCACTGGTTCAGAAAAAGCTATGAAATACGAAGACATCGCATCAACGTTACATCTAAAGCGATCAGACATTGAAGCTAATTAGGAAACAAGAAGTGGAGTTAAGGGATTGCTTGCCAAGTTTCTAATAAAGAAAGCTCGAGAATTCCTAAAGGCTACGAGTTTCTATGCATTCGAAGAAATTTTGGCCTTGCTAATCTATGGCATGGTTCTATTCCCTAATCCAGATCGGTTACGACGTGAACGCTATCAAGATATTTCTCACTCGTAATCCGGTTCCTGCCTTACTTGGAGACATTCTACATTCTCTCCACACTCATACTATCAAAAGACAAGGAACTCTCATGTGTTGCATACCGTTACTTTCCAGGTGGTTTATTTTGCACCTTCCTCAATCCCTAATGTAGAACGAGCAAAGATTGAAGTGGTCTCAAAGGCTAATGTCACTCTCTCATATAAATATCCGTTGGTGTCTTTTTTCTCAAAAGGACTTCATTTTCATTGAGCGTTATGGGGAATTCCCTAATGTACCACTACTTTACATAAAGGGAGGTATTACTTACAACTCTTATTTAGCTCTACGTCAGTTTGGTTATGCTTAAAGAGATGGTCCTCATGATATGCTTCTCCAAGACATTGTGTTTGACTACAACAACGATCTCCAGAACTACCATCGAAGATTTTTACACGCTTGGGACATGGTAAAGAAGATTGATACCAAGACTTTGGGACACAAAAATTCCATTCCTTGGGTACCTTACCTCAAATGGGTGCGAGCTCGAGATCAAAACCTCACGATGCCATTTACAACTGTTCTACCAGTGCTTATGGAACCTGTTGCTATAGGTGACGAACCCTATACCATTCTCCATCCAGACATGCCGACTAATTTCGAAGACCTGAAGAGATCCTGGATTCAACTTAAAGAAGAAAGGGATACATTCGAAAGTCAGTGCTATGCAAGCGAGAAGAAAGTACTAGAGTTGACCAAGCTACTCCACGAGGAGCGAAACATCAACACCTACTTCAACACAAAGAGGAAGCGCCCATGGGAGACTTGAAAGCTTTAGGAATTTCCTTTTTGTTTAGAAAGCTGTCTGTTGTACTTAATAAAGAGAAACTAATAAATAGTTTGTTCGTGCTTGTTTAACAAATTTAAATTCCTAAGGTCCTTGAAAACATTGCATTGCATAATATCGCATATCACGGCATAACATTTGATAACAGGTACATTGAAGGCCGGTTTTCTTATCCTCTCGCTGTTCACTTCAGCAAAAATGGCTCTTGAACAGACTGTCAAATATCTCCAGGCTTAGGATGCTCAATTCCAGGAGATGTTCACCAACTTAGTCCAAGGCCAGAAAGACCTGAAGAAGCTCATCACCAGAAAGAAGAAGACCATTGGCATCCTTAACATGGGAAGAAATCACAAGGGTCCAGTCAGGGTGGTCAAGCAATTTGAATTCTCAGACAAGAGAGGTGAAACTGAGTGGAGTGTCAAGAACGATGAAGGAAGTCATTATGAGTCTAAAAACGAAGATGAAGACTATGTGAGAGCGAGCAGTATTCTTCTGACAACGACAAGTACAAACAACTTGAAGACCGTCTAAATGTTGTGGAAAATCTGAAAATGTCTTGGCTGAACTTTGATGATCTGAGTCTTGTTCCTGGTGTGGTAATTCCCCGTAAGCTCAAAGTTCCTACCTTTTCCAAGTATGATGGCATCTCCTGCCCGAAGCTGCATCTAAAGTCCTATGTTCAGAAGATCCATCCTCATACTGAAGACAGGAAATTATGGATTCATTTCTTTCAAGAGAGTTTATCCGGAACTCAATTGGAGTGGTATTATCAGCTAGAAAGTACCCATATTCATACATGGAATGACTTAGCAGATGCTTTCTATAAGCAGTACCAGTACAATGCTGAATTGGCACCTACCCGCATGCAACTGCAGAACATGTCTGGGTCGTGTCGAGAAGTTCAAGGAATATGCTCAGAAATGGAGAGACTTAGTAGGAAGAGTTCAACCACCCTTGTCCAATAGGGAGTTGGTTGATATGTTCATGGGAACACTAACAGGTCCATTCTTCAATCATCTGATTGGAAACTCTTCAGCCGGATTCACCGAGCTGATATTGACAGGCGAACGTATCGAAGTTGGAATCAAGAGTGGAATGATTCAAGTAGAGTCCTCTTCAAATGCTGCGAAGAGATCTTTTGGTGGTAAGAAAGAAGCCAATGCTGTATATGGTTAGAAGAGCCGTGACAAAGCTGATCGCACCCAATCTATGGGAGAAGTGGTGATATCCAATCCTACACAAGCACAACCTCAAATACAAAACGCGTGTAGCCAGAACACGCCACGAAGACAGTTTACAAAGATCAATATGCCGTTGTCACAAGCCTTACAACACATGTTTACAGCAGAGTTGATTACCTTGAGGGATCCTCCTCAGCACGTCGACACTTCCTCTCCAAAGTACAATCCTAATGCGAGGTGTGCATACCACTCCATCAACCCAGGGCATGACACCAACAACTGTTGGGGCTTGAAGAACAAGATTCAAGACATGATTGAAGTAAGGGAAATTGAATTCGACCCTCCTGTCGAAACTCCAAATGTGATCAACGCACCAATGCTCGACCATGGTAAAATTTCCAATGCAATTGACAATGAATCCTATGTTTATGATGTGAACAAGTTGACGATTCCACTTATGACTGTCAAGAAACATTTGCTGCAAGCCGGTGTATTTCCAGGATGCCCTGATGACTATGGTTGGTATACATCTGAATCTGACGGATGTGCTTGGTTGAAAAGGCGAATTCAACAAATGATGGACAATCGAGAAGTGCTATTTCTGAAACCTCCATTTGTGGAGAATTTGTGCAAAGACATTTCTAAGAATCTAAAGATCGAAGACGTAAGCGAAGCCGTAAAAGAATTCTGGGATACCTTGGGGCAACCAAGCAGAAAATTTGATTTCACGGTTAA
The DNA here is from genome assembly GCA_021764765.1 of Vicia sativa. NCBI lineage: Eukaryota > Viridiplantae > Streptophyta > Magnoliopsida > Fabales > Fabaceae > Vicia > Vicia sativa. Next base: position 308,530,631 of record CM038792.1, read on the forward strand.
ATATACTGCTCCCGAAAGCTACAATATTCCTATCGAAGACGTCAAGGCAACCAGATGGGGAGACGATTTCCCAGAAGACTATGCCGATATGAACACAATAAGGATCACCTCTGCCGATCCTGCGCCTAGGGTGGCACCTCTCATTATTACTTCTCCCAGATCAATTCCAAATTCTTCTAACAAAGCTATACCTTGGAATTATGGAGCCAAAGTTTACTATCATGGTGTCAAGCAAGACCCTTTGACATTTGAAGACATCGCAGTTGAAACTACCAATCTTGACATCGACAACATCACCGGATCAAGCAAGGTAACCAGAACCGAAAGAGTATTTTCTCCAGAGATCTCTCCTCTAAAAGACAGTACTACACGAATTCGCATTCCTGCTATCGAACCAGTTCCCGAAACGAGAGGGAAAGAACCAGTAACTCATCCTTCTCAGACAGAAGTACCAAAGGAAGTTACTAAAGACACCTCCAAGCAAGAAATGCAAGAAATTCTGAAGTTCATCAAGAAGAGTGACTATAATTTTGTGGAACAGTTGGGACAAACTCCGTCCAAGATATCCATGCTAGTTTTTCTATTGTGCTCTGAGGCTCATGCTAAAGCCTTATAAAGTTTATGAAGAATGCTCATATACCGCAAGACATTACTGCTGATCTATTCGAAGGTTGTATTGCTAGCCTGACCGCGAACAATGTTTTAGGTTTCTCTGATGCTGATTTAACTCTTGTCAGAAGGAAACACAATAAATCCTTGCACATCTCCATTTAATGCAAGGGTACTACATTGTCTCACGTATTGGTGGATACCAATTCTATTCTGAATGTTCTGCCAATGAGTGCTTTCGACCGACTTAATGTTGAAGAAGTGGTCCTTAAGCCCAGTGACATGATTGTAAGAGATTTTGATGGTTCTAAACGAATAATACTCGGAGAGCTTATTCTTCCAGTTAAAATTGGTCTCATACTTTTGACTCTACTTTCTTCGTCATGGACATTCTCCAAGCTTATTCTTGCCTACTCGGACACCGTTGGATACATGGGGCAGGTGCTGTTATCTCTACCCTGCATCAAAAGCTGAAGTACCTAGTGAAGGGGAAGATTGTTATAGTATGCGGTGAAGAAGAATATATGGTAAGCCATCTGCAATCATTCCGATACCTCGAAATGGAAGGTGAATTCATAGAAACCCCCTGTCAAGCTTTCGAAGCGTTCCACGAGTCATGCCTGTCAACTCTCCTGTCACTCCTGAAGTTACCAGAGTCCCACCGAAGATGGCCTCACTGAAAGACGCCAAAGCTGCGATTGAAGAAGGAGGTTGTACTGTTTGGGGTCAGCTCCCCGATCTCCAATTCAAGTTTGACAATATTGGTTTTGGCTTCACTGTCAAATGTCAGAAGATGATACGCTACGAACATGCCGGCAAACTTCCTTTCCACATCAACAAAATCAGAGTCCATGTTATAGAAGATGACGACAACAACTTCGACATCAACAACTGTATCTTCCCAACTCCAGACCGCAGACTCAGCAATTGGAGGACTGAAGATGTCATACCAATCTCCTTTAGACAGGAGTAATTGCTTCTTTTCTTTTTTCAGTTATGCACTTCGCTTTCATTACGTTCGAGCAATAAATTTAAAGCCTAGTGCCTTGCTCGGGGCAGCACGACTCGTTTGTGAGGGTTATTACTTGTCATTCGCATATTTTCATTCAATAAAATCATTGGACTTTTGAATTTAAATACTGTGCTTTTTCCTTTCTTATACTTCATCACCCATAAAAAAGCTATGTGTTCTTACACACACCCACATGATACACTGCAGATTCACTCCAAATCTCGTTGATAACAGCTCTGCTATTGCTAAATATGACTTCGATAATCCGATCTACCAAGCCGAAGACGAAGGTGAGGAAGATTGTGAAGTGCCAGGAGAACTTGTCAGACTACTACAGTAGGAAGAACAGGTTATACAACCACACGAAGAGCCAGTCGATGTTGTGAATCTAAGTACTGACGAAGAAAGAAAGGAAATCAAGATAGGAGCGGGTCTTGAGAACAGTGTCAAAGAGAAATTGGTCCACAGATGCTGCGAGACTATATCAAGATTTTTGCTTGGTCTTACAAAGACATGCCAGGTTTAGACATTGACATTGTGGTACACCGACTACCAACGAAAGAAGGTTTTCTCCTTGTGAAGCAGAAGGTTCGTCGTATGCATCCTGAGATGTTTGAGAAAATCAAAATCGAAGTTATAAAATAGTTCAATGCCGGTTTCCTAGCCTTTACTTCTTATCCATAGTGGGTTGCAAACGTGGTGCCCGTACCTAGAAGGATGGTAAAGTGTGAATGTGTGTGGACTACAGAGATCTGAATAGAGCAAATCCAAAAGACGATTTTCCACTTCCTCATATCGATGTTCTGGTTGATAACACTGCTCAACACAAAGTTTTCTCCTTCATGGACGGTTTCTCCAGTTACAATCAGATCAAAATGGCTCCCAAAGACATGGAAAAGACTACTTTCGTTACGCAGTGGGGCACATTTTGTTACAAAGTCATGTTGTTCGGGCTGAAGAACGTTGGAACCACATATCAATGTGCCATGGTAGCTTCATTCTATCACATGATTCATCACGAAATAGAGGTCTACGTCGACGACATGATAGCTCGATCACAAACTAAAGAAGAACATCCCGATCATTTGCAAAAGCTATTTGATAGACTGAAGAAGTACAGACTAAGACTTTATCCTAACAAGTGCACCTTTGGAGTCAGATCTGGTAAACTCTTAGGATTTGTTGTTAGTGGTAAAGGTATTGAGGTTGACCCTGCTATGGTTAAATCTATCCAAGAAATTCCAGCTCCCCGCACCGAGAAGGAAGTCAGAGGTTTCCTGGGATGATTAACCTACATTGCCAGATTCATTGCACATCTAACTGCTACTTGTGAGCCAATCTTCAAGTTACTGAAGAAAGATCAAGTAGTGGAATGGAACGATGATTGCCAGATAGCTTTTGAAAAAATCAAGGAGTACCTCCAAAATCCTCCTATCCTGATGCCACCTGCCAAAGGAAGACCTCTTATCATGTACTTGACACTATTAGATAACTCAATGGGGTGTGTGTTGGGGAAACATGACGAGTCTGGTCGAAAAGAGTATGCAATATACTACCTTAGCAAAAAGTTTACGGACTGTGAAACAAGATACTTGCAGCTCAAGAAAACTTGCAGCGCTTTGGCTTGGGCTGCTAGACGACTAAGACAATATATGTTGACTCACACTACCTTGTTGATCTCCAAGATGGAACCGATAAAATACATATTCGAGAAACCTGCTCTCTCCGGAAGAATAGCAAGATGGCAAATGATCTTGACCAGAAGGCGATCAAAGAAAGTATAGTAGCAGATCATTTGGCTCATCAAGCCATAGATGACTATCATTCTATTCATTTTGAGTTTCCAGACGAAGATATTATGTTAGTCTTTGATTGCAAAAAACCAGGACCAGACGATGGACCTGAACCAGGATCCCGATGAACCATGGTCTTTGATGGAGCCTCAAACGCACCTGGAAATGGTATTGGCCCCATCATTACATCTCCTATAGGTGGACAGACGCCTTTCACCTCCAGACTTTGTTTCGACTACACCAACAACATGGCCGAATACGAAGCGTGCATCATGGGTATCAAAGCTGCTATTGACTTGAGGATCAAATTCTTGCAAGTGTATGGAGACTCAGCTTTGGTGATCAATCAGATTAAAGGAGAGTGGGATACGAAGCATCCGAATCTCATTCCATATCGAAGCATGTGCTGAGCTTGATCCCTTACTTTGAAGAAATCACTTTCGATCACATTCCACGAGAAGAGAATTAGTTGGCAGACGCATTAGCTACCATGTCATCTATGTTCAAAGTTAGATGGGACAATGATGCTCCCCAAATTATCATTGAAAGGTTCGACGAACCAGCATGCTATTGTAAACTCGATACCGAAGAGAATCCTTGGTTCTACGAAGTGAAGAGGTATCTCAAGGCTCAGGAATATCCTGCATGGGCATCTGTCAACGATAAGAAGTTCTTAAGAAGAGTCGCTTCCAAGTTATTCCTCGGTAATGGCATCTTATACAAGCGCAATCAAGACCTGTGTTTACTCCATTTTGTAGATCAGAGATCAGCGGGACAAATCATGGAAGAGTTACATGAAGGCACATTCGGTACCCACTCCAGTGGACATACAATGGCTAAGAAGATTCTAAGAGCAGGTTACTATTGGTCCACCATGGAAGCTGATTGTTATCGCTACGCTCGATCTTGTCAGAAATGCCAGATATACGCAGATAAAGTACACGTACCTCCAGTCCCATTGAATATTCTGACCGCTCCATGGCCTTTCGCAATGTGGGGTATTAACATGATTGGAGAGATCAAACCCACCGCTTCCAATGGACACCGTTTCATCCTTGTTGCAATTGATTACTTTACCAAGTGGGTAGAAGCAGCCTCATTCGCATTTGTTACCAAAAACGTTGTGGCTCGATTCATCAAGCCTAATCTTATCTATCAGTATGGTTGTAATACGGTGAACTGACTTTGAGATTTTGTTTTGCTTTTTATCGCAAATGTTGCGGATAGCAAGAGTCGCCACCGACTTTTCTTTTATCCAATTAAGGGAAGGTGAAAAGAATAGGAAAAGACCTTCGTTAGATTCTGAGTAAGGGAGAAGGTTATGAAAAGGGAAGGTATTAGCACCCCTTTCTATCCGTAGTTATCTACGGGCTTTTAGTTGCTCTTAGATCATTTAAAAAGTGCTTTCTGTGTGTTTGACAAAAATGTTTTGAAAAGGAATTTCGCTTTGACTTTGTAATGATTCATGTAGGAATGTATACAAAGTGTTCGGAAATGTTTCGTTTTTTGTAAAGAGTTTGAACTTTGACAAAAGTGTGTGGTGTGAAAAGTATCTTTATTGAGCAAGCAACTAAAAGTCTTATTACCTACTCAGAATAGTCGTTTCATGTTGTTTTACTTTCCTTTAGAATAGTGCTATCCATACCATTAGTTGGTAGGTAACCATATTCGTTGGATGTAGAAGGGACATCAGATGGTCATAGAAGGAAACTTGTAGGAAGTATCCTAGCACATTCGAAGGGACGATCATCACTTTTCGTAGGCAACAATCGAGGGACGAGATCATGTATTCGTAGGCGACATCGTGGGTCTATGATCTTTGTATCGAAGGGACTATGATGATATGTTTCGTAGGCAACAGTGCTAGGATACCTCTACGTTCGAGGGACTTGACCATTTTAATCGAAACGCAACGAGAGAGAATTACCCTAAGGGGTGCATGTGTGAAAAGAGTGTGTTGAATTCAGATATATTATCTTGCAATTAGAAGTGATTTATGTCCATTTTTTATCTTGCCATACACGCCTGATTACTAGCAGTTTATAGGGTGCGGAAAATAAATTGCGGAAAGTAAAGTGCGGAAAGATAAAGTCCTACGCTATTACATGGCTTTGGGGAAGTTACATAATAGGAGTGCGGAAAGTAAAAGTGCTAAATAAACTATTACATCCCATAGGCAGTTACATAATATTGAAAAGAAAAGCGAGAAAAATCGTCCGAAACGTTACAACCTGTAAGCAGATACATAATCGGAAAATACGAGAAAATTGCATAAGAGAAAAAATGTTAGTAAAAATATGATTTTTAAATGAGGAAAAATGTTTTAGGTTAGTAATGACAATTAGATGATAAGATAATTTTTTGGTAATTTTCTGAATCGATTTTGATAATTAAAAGCAATTAAAAGTCAATTTAATGGTTAATTAACGATTAATTAAAATATGCATGCAAAAATATTAATTTTAATGTCAAAAATTAAATAAACATTTTTCTGATTAAAATGCAAAAGGAAAATATTTTTGGTGATTTTTAAATGCATGAGAAAAATATTTAAAGATTAACTAAATTAAGAGGAAAATATTAAAAAAAAGAAAATAAGAAAAGTGTTAGTTTTCAGGAAGTAAAAAAGAGTTTGAGAAGCCAGGGATCGAACCCCTGACCTCCTGGGGAAATCACCATACACGTTCCCATCTAAACCAAGGCACCTTGGTGTTATGATCTTGGAAACAATTGATTATAAGCATAAACGTGTCATTATTTTGAATTTTCAAACGCAGTCAATAAGTGGGGCCCAGGTTGTATGGATGGACGAATCAGGAACCACGAACGAGCCACGCAAGCCTCGCCGGTTTCAACACAGTCAACGACGCCGGAGCCCTAGCTCCGGTCGTCTTCTCCGACGAGTCCAAACTCCAAACTTACAAAATATCAAAAATAAAAAGCAAAGGGATACCCTACCCCCCTAAATCGACCATGGCGAACATGATGGTGGTGTCTATTTGGCCTGAAAACGTCTGTATCAACCGGTTCAAAGAAAATAGTTCAGAAAACCCTAACTATGGCAATTCGAGTTTTGGACGTTCAAGCTTAAGAACGATGACCCAGATCCTTCCTGTGGCATCTCACGAACACGTTAGAATAATTAGTTTTGATTAAAACAAGCAGATAATAAAAATTCGAATTCAAGAAAAATATGAATATGTATGTTAATGTATGGCACGATTCAGGCAAATTTAACCATGGTTTTTGATGTGTACTTACTCAAACATACCTCAGGAACACAATGGGATGCTTGAGAGTGGCTGGAAAATCAAATTCGATTTTGCAACTTTGTGAAAAAATTTGGAATTTTAGGGTTGCTTCAAGAGGCTAAGGTTTCGTCCTTTCGTCTTGTGAATGTCTTGTGTATTTTATAAGGCAAGAGTTGGAAGCAAAAAGAATGAAAAAAGATATCCTCTTGAAAGCAAAATATTTTCTCTTTAAAATTCAAATCAAATCTTTTCAAAATTTGATTTTTCCTTCCTTGCATGAGCTAGCACGAATTTGGCATGTCTTGTGGGCTTCCTTGGTCCTCAAGCTTGATAAAAATCCAACCCAACTTAAATTATACCTTGTTTTCATATTTTATTTAATTTAAATTTGAATTAAATGCTTTTAAATTCAAAAATAAATCAAAGAAATAGAAAGTGGTCGTGGCAAGGCATCAAGTGGTCACAAATAATATTATGATCAAGTTTGGATCATAAAATTATAGGCCCATTTGGAAAAAATTGGAGTTTGTCAGATATTTTCCTTTATGCAATTCTTTAAAAATGCCCAACTTGTGCAAGGTGTATTTTGCTTAATTTTCAACATTTTTGAGTTTTCTTGGACTTTTTGGAATGCTCTAGATGTCCTATAAACAACCTCTTTGGTTTAATCTCAATTGGAGTTTCCATGCTCAATAACACTTCTTTACAAAAAGTTGACTTTTTGTTGACTTTGAAAAGGACCCGTAATATTTTGATCCATATCTTCAAAATGAAGCATTTTCTGACCATGCTTGTGAGACATGAAGTTGTAGAGAATTGAAGTCCGTTCAAAGTGAGAGGTGGTGGAAATTTTTTTGATAAAGTATGAGAAAGTTATGCTCAGTCAAAGTTCAGTTGACTTTTCTCTAAAAAACCCTAATTTAGAAAGTTTGACTTTTGAACAAATCTTGAGTTTTCTTGATGAATCGTGATCAACCTTTGATCAAATGATGAATGTCACTTCAAAATATGGATGTTGACCAAAAATCATGAAGTTTGACTGTATGTTGACCACGGTTAACTTTTTGTCTGATACAACTGATTTTCAACCATCTGAGCAATTGTCTGAGGAAACATAACTTGTAAGGCTTGAAACTTGACATGAAGATTATTTGAAGCATATGAGGAGGCATGATGACCATTGGAGATGTTGGAAGTCCATTTTGATATGAGAATTTCCAAACCCTAGCTTGGGTTGATTGTCTAGGAAAGGGTTTGTTTGACCAACCCTTGAGGAATCCTTGAGTTTGGAGGTATGAAATGTCTTGAGGAGTAGGAGGGAAAATTTTGGGGTATGAAAGCTGCCCCTGTTCAATCTTCTTGTACTGGAAGGGTTAGATTGGCATGCGTGCCTTTTGTGACCTGGAGGTAGAAGATGATTGAACACTCGAGTACACCTGAAAATTTGCACTCGCTGTTGATTGATGATGCAGGGGAATGGGCTTACAGATGCCATTTGGAGAAGCTGGAGACTTCACTGGGGGATGAGTCGTACGCTAGACTCAAGAACGTCGCCTGGATAGGAGAATTGTCGGAGATGGGCTTAAGATGCCATCCAGAAAGATTGATGCTGGGGAACGAGCCGTACGCTAGGCTCTACAGATATTCCTGAAGGTAGAAGAGAATATAGAGATGGGCTTAAGATGCCATCTAGAGGGAGTCGTATGTTAGACTTTGCGCTCGTCTTTGAATGAAGTTATTGGTTTGTATTGGTTTTTAACTAAATATGCAGCATTCTGAAAGTGGAGAAATGTCGACAAATAGTCGGAGATGGGCTTAAGATGCCATCCAAGGCAACTGAGTCGTACGCCAGACTCTATAGCTGCTATTGATAATAAGAGGGTGTCAGAATCAATCTTCGTTTTTATTATTTCGAGGGGATAATGGTCGAAAGAATGTGGACAGCTTCCCTGTTGTGCTTCGGGTGTTGATCCAATGCCTGTTGTCGGAGGACAACCTGAGTGATCGTTCAGATAGTTTTCCCGTCTTGTTTCAGGTATTAATCCTGGACCTGCCGTTTCAGAAGTGATTTTCACCTGTTTTGGGAAAAACAAAAGAAACTCTGATAGGATATGGTTAGTCTTATGCAGATTATGATGCATGATGTAATTTGTATCAATGATATATGCACAAGTTATGACTTTTATGAATAATGTATGAATGATTGATGTTGTGGTATTTCAAAGCATATCCATCTTGAAGAAAATGTGGATGTTCTTCTCGGGGGATTTCTGGCTTCTTTTTGGGGACGAAACGGATGTAAACCCTCCTGCTTTTGGAAGAGGAGAAAGATATCCTTGATTCCTCCAATGTACTATCTGACCAAGTTTCGAGCCTGGATATTGCTGCTGCCGGGGAAATGGTAACTGTTGAGAGATATTCTGCTGGGGATAAATACCTCTGCTGGGGATGAAATGTTATTGCTCGAAGACTGGTGTAATCCGGTTAAGTTGACTGGGATCGCTGCTTAGGCACTAATGCGATGAAACTTGGAATGTCGGTACTAGTGGAGGAAAATGTGTTCTCCGCTGGGGAAGGTTTGTAGTGAGCGGCACCTCTGTGGGGATTGTACTCTGCAGGGGGACGTATTGGTGACTTTCTTCGTCATCTCAATTCCTAGAGCCTGTAGTAATTATCCTTGTTCGTTCATTTTTCGCATGTTTGTAAATAGATTTTTATTGTTAGATGCATATAATCATTCAAGGAAAACGTTGGACTTTTATGCAAACAACAATAGTGAAAATTGTAAAGAGAAAGAACTTGTATTAACTTGAAAGGTGGCGTATGGCCAAGTAGTTTGTACACAAGAAAATTAAAAAGCTATGCGGAAAAAATCTCGTTAAGTTTCAACTATGCTAGTACTCATATATTTCGACTATCTCATTTCCTTGCTGTCAGTAGAAAGTGAGTGAATTGATTTTTGCCATTTGAATCTTGAATGCTGATAGTAGTCTGTAGATAAGTGACCTGGACGAGACATAGTTGTACGCTTAAATCCCTAACTTTTTCCTAGACTGCCCTTTCGGGTTTTTCAGTCTACCGGGATACCCTTTTTTGCCCAAGCCGCCTTTGCAGGTTTTCGACTTGCCGGGTGTACATTGTTTTGTATATATCCTTCACTTTTGCCCGCACCTTTTGGTTCGCCAGGATGCCCTTATTTTTTCCTAGGTCAATCGACCTAGCGGGTCTCTTTTATGTGTAGTATTTTTTTGACTATGTCTGCGTTCACAGGGTGTGGGATGTCTTCACCATCCATGGTGCTAAGTATCATAGCTCCATCTGAAAATACTGTCTTGACTACAAACGGTCCCTCATAGGTGGGAGTCCATTTGCCCCTGGGATCACCTTGTGGAAGAATGATGCGCTTGACTACTAGATCACCGACTTGGTAGACTCGGTGCTTGACTTTCTTGTTAAATGCTCTGATCATTCGCTTCTGATAGATCTGTCCATGGCAGATGGATGCGAGTCGTTTCTCGTCGATCAAGTTGATTTGGTCAAGGTGAGTCTGGATCCAATCGTCTTCGCCTAACTCTGCATCCTGGAGGACTCTGGTTGAGGGTATCTGAACCTCGATTGGCAGGACCACTTCCATACCATATACAAGAGAGAAGGGGGTTGCCCCTGTTGATGTCTGTACTGTGGTGCGATAACCATGGAAAGAAAATGGCAACATCTCATGCCAATCCTTGTAAGTCACTGTCATCTTCTGTATAATCTTCTTTATATTCTTATTGGCGGCTTCCACTGCGCCATTCATCTTAGGCCGATACGGAGAAGAATTTTGATGCTTGATCTAGAACTGCGTGTAGAGTTCGATGATCATTTTGTTGTTGAGATTAGAGCCGTTATCTGTGATAATCCTTTCGGGAGTGCCATACCGACAGATAAGATTATGCTTGATGAACCGAGCCACAACATTCTTGGTAACAGATGCGAACGAGGGGGCCTCTACCCACTTGGTGAAATAGTCAATTGCCACAAGGATGAAACGATGTCCGTTGGAAGCGGTGGGCTTGATTTCTCCGATCATGTCAATGCCCCACATTACGAAAGGCCAAGGAGCGGTTAGAACGTTCAACGGTACTGGAGGTACGTGCACTTTGTCTGCATATATCTGGCATTTATGACAAGATCGAGCATAGCGGTCACAATCAGCTTCCATGGTGGACCAATAGTAACCTGTTCTCAAAATCTTCTTAGCCATTGTATGTCCATTGGAGTGGGTACCAAATGCTCCTTCGTGTAACTCTTCCATGATCCGTTCTGCTGTTTTCTGGTCTACACAGCGAAGTAAGCACAAGTCGTGGTTGCGCTTGTATAAGATGTCGTTGCTGAGGAAGAATTTAGAAGCGAATCTCCTCAAGAACTTCTTATCGTTGACAGATGCCCCTGCGGGATATTCCTGAGTCTCGAGATACCTCTTCACTTCGTAGAACCAAGGTTTCTCTTCTGTATCAAGCTCACAACGGTATGCGGGTTCGTCAAACTTCTCGATGATGATTTGGGGAGCCTTGTTGTCCCATCTGACCTTGAACATAGATGACATAGTAGCTAATGCGTCTGCCAACTGATTCTCTTCTCGTGGAATGTGATCGAAAGTAATCTCTTCGAAGTAGGGGATCAAACTTAGAACATGCTCTTGATAGGGAATGAGATTCGGATGCTTCGTATCCCACTCGCCTTTAATCTGACTGATCACTAAAGCTGAGTCTCCATACACTTGCAAGAACTTGATTCTTAAGTCAATAGCAGCTTTAATACCCATGATGCACGCTTCGTATTCGGCCATGTTGTTAGTGCAACTGAAACATAATCTGGAAGTGAAAGGCGTATGTCCGCCTATAGGGGATGTAATGATGGCGCCAATACCATTGCCAAGTGCGTTGAGGCTCCGTCAAAAACCATGGTCCATCGGGATCCTTTTTCAGGTCCTTCGTCTGGTCCTGGTTCTTCGCAATCAGTAACTAGTAAAACATCTTCGTCTGGAAACTTGAACTGCATAGACTGATAGTCATCTACGGCTTGATGAGCCAAATGATCGGCTACTACACTTCCTTTGACCATTTTCGAGAAGTGTCTTGGATATCGTATTCAACAAGATCATTTGCCATCTTGCTATTCTTCCCGAGAGATGGTTTCTAATATGTATTTTATCGGATCCATCTTAGAGATCAACAAGGTAGTGTGAGTCAACATATACTTGCCTTAGTCGGCGAGCAACCCAAAAGCGCGTAAGTTTTCTCAGCTGTGAGTATCTTGTTTCACAGTCGGTAAACTTTTTGCTAAGGTAGTATATTGCATACTCTTTTCGACCAGACTCGTCATGTTGCCCCAACACACACCCTATTGAGTTCTCTAATACTGTCAAGTACATGATAAGAGGTCTTCCTTGACGACATCGGGATAGGAGGATTCAGTAGGTACTCCTTGATTTTGTCAAAAGCGATCTGGAAATCGTCGTTCCATTCCACTACTTGATCTTTCTTCAGCAACTTGAAGATTGGCTCACAAGTAGCTGTTAGATGCGCAATGAATCTGGCAATGTAATTCAATCGTCCCAAGAAACCCTTGACTTCCTTCTCGGTGCGGGGAGCTGGCATTTCTTGAATAGGTTTAACCTTAGCGGGGTCAAGTTAAATACCTTTACCACTGACAAAAAACCCTAGGAGTTTATCGGATCTGACTCCAAAGGTGCACTTTTTGGGATTAAGTCTTAATTTGTACTTCTTCAGTCTATCAAACAGTTTCTGCAAATGATCGAGATGTTCTTCTTCAGTCTGTGGTCGAGCTATCATGTCGTCGACGTAGACCTCTATCTCGTGATGAATCATGTCATGAAATAATGCCACCATAGCACGCTGATAAGTGGCACCAACGTTCTTCAGTCCGAACGGCAATGACCTTGTAGCAGGAAGTGCCCTATTGCGTAACGAAAGTAGTCTTCTCCATGTCTTCGGGAGCCATTTTGATATGATTGTAACTGGAGAAACCATCCATGAAGAAGAAGACCTTATGTTGAGCAGTGTTGTCAACTAGAACATCAATATGAGGAAATGGGAAATTGTCTTTCGGACTCTCTTTGTTCAAATCTCTGTAATCCACACACATTCCTACCTTGCCATCCTTCTTAGGTACGAGTACCACGTTTGCAACCCACTGTGGATAAGAAGTAACAGCTAGGAAACCGGCATTGAACTGTTTCATAACTTCGGCTTTGATTTTCTCTGACATCTCAGGACGCATGCGACGAAACTTCTGCTTCACTGGGAGAAAACCCTTTTTTCGTCGGCAATCGGTGTACCACAATGTCAATGTCTAGACCTGGCATGTCTTCATATGACCAAGCAAAAACCTCGATATAGTCTCGTAGCATCTGAACCAATCTCTTTTTGACACTGTTCTTAAGACCTGCTCCTATCTTGATCTCTTTTCTGTCTTCATCAGTACCCAAATTTACAACCTCAACTGACTCTTCATGTGGCTGTATAACTCGCGCTTCTTGCTGTAGCAGTCTGGCTAGTTCTCCTTGGCACTTCACAATCTTCCTCACTTTTGTCTTCGGCTTGGTAGATCAGATTATCGAAGTCATATTTAGCAATAGCATAGCTGTTATCAACGACATTCGGAGTGATTCTGCAGTGTATCACGTGGGTGTGTGTAAGAACACATAGCTTTTTGAAGGGGTGATAAAGTAAAAGGAAGAAACAACATTTAAATGCAAAAGTCCAACGATTTTATTGAATGAAAATATGAAAATGACATATAATATCCCTCACAAACGAGCCATGATGCCCCGGGCAAGGCACTAGGCTTTAAAGTTTATTGTTCAAAGCATAGAAAGCACGAAAAGCAAAACAAAAAACAAAAGCAATTACTCCTGTCTAAAGGAGATTGGTATGACGTCTTCAGTCTTCTAATTGCTGAGTCCATTGTCGGGAGTTGGGAAGATCCACTTGCTGATGTCGAAGTCGTTGTCACTGTCTTCTATAGCATGGACTCCATTCTGGCTGATGCGGAAAGGAAGTTGGCCGACACGTTCGCGGCGTATCATCTTCTAACCTTGGGTGGTGAAGCCTAAACCATTCTTGTCCGATTTGAACGGAAGATTAGGGAGCTGACCCCAAATAGCACTACCTCCTTCTTCAACTGCAGCTTGAGCATCCTTCAGCGAGGCCATCCTAGAAGGAACTTGTGTAACTTCAGGAGTGACAGGAGAGTCAACAGGCATGACCCTTGGAACTGTCTCGAAAGCTTGACAGGGAGTCTCAAATAATTCACCTTCCATCTCGAGATATCGGAAAGACTACAGATGACTGACCATGTATTCCTCTTCACCGCATACTGTAACAACCTTCCCCTTCACTAGGTACTTCAGCTTCTGATGCAAGGTAGAGGTAACAACGCCTGCCCCATGTATCCAAGGGCGTCCAAGTAGCAAGAGTAAGCTGGACGGCTGTCCATGACAAAGAAAGTGGAGTCGAAAGTATGGGAACCGACTTTAACAGGCAGGATGACCTCTCCAAGTACTGTTCGCTTAGAACCATCAAAAGTTCTCACAACTATGTCACTGGGCTTCAAGACCAATCCTTCAACATCAAGTCGATCAAAAGCACTCTTTGGTAGGATATTCAGAGCAGAACCGGTATCCACCATAACATGAGACAATGTAATGCCCTTTCATTCAACAGAGATGTGCAAGGCTTTGTTGTGTTTCCTTCCGGCAGGAGTCAAATCAGCACCCGAGAAGCCTAGGCCGTTGTTGGTAGCCAGGCTAGCAATACAAACTTCAAATTGATCGGTAGTAGTGTCTTGCGGTACGTGAGCATTCTTCAGAAACTTCACCAAGGCTTTAGCATGAGCCTCAGAGCACAAGAGCAGAGCCAACATAGAGATCTTGGACGGAGTCTGTCCCAACTGTTCCACAACATTATAGTCACTTTTCTTGATAATCTTCAGAATTTCCTCCATCTATTGTTTGGAGGTGTCTTCAGCAACTTCCTTTGGTACTTCTAACTGAGCAGGATGAGTCACGGGTTCTTTCCCTCTAGTTTCGGGAACTGGTTCAATAGCTGGAATGCGAGCTGGAGTCGCAGTGTCTTTTGGAGGAGAGATCTCTGGAGAGAACACTCTTCCAGTTCTGGTCACCTTACTTGATCCGGTGATGTTGTCAATGTCAGGAATGGTAGCTTCAACTGTAAGATCCTCAATGGTCAAAGGCTCTTGCTTGACGCCATGATAGTAAACCTAAACTCCATAATTCCAAGGGATAGCTTTGTCAGAGGAATATGGAACTGGTCTGGGAGAAGTAATGATGAGAGGTGCCACTCTAGGCACAGGATCAACAGAGGAAATCCTTATTGCGTTAACATCAGCACAGTCTTCTGGGAAATTGTCTCCCCATCCGATCGCCTTAACATCTTCAATAGGGATCTTGTAGCTTTCAGGAACAGTATACTTCACCATGTAATCAAACTTTCCACTTGATTGCCCCAAGTCTTAGACAAGTCTTCACACAGCTTCTCCACAGGTGATGGTTTTAGAAATAACACTTCACGGTTATCCATCATGCACTGAATACGTCTTCTCAACCAAGCACAACCGTCAGGTGCAGATGGGCACCAACGACAATTCTCTGGGCATCCGGGATTGACACCGGCTTGCAGCAAGTTCTTCTTAACAGTCATCAGAGGAATGGTCAAGTCTTCTATGTTGAAAACATAAGAGGTCTTGTCAATAGCATTGGAACTTTTGGCATGGTTAGGCATAGGCGCGTTGATCACATTCGGAGTCTCAACAGGAGGATCAAACTCAATCTGTTTAGCTTCAATCATATCTTGAATCTTGTTCTTCAGAGCCCAACAATCATCAGTGTTATGTCCTGGGCTGTTGGAGTGGTAAGCACACTTAGCATTAGGATTGTATCTTGGAGAGGAAGTGTTGATGTTTTGAGGAGGATCCCTCAAGGTAATCAGCTCTGCTTTCAACATGTGTTGCAAGGCTTGCGACAAAGGCATGTTGATCTTTGTAAACTATCTTCGTGGCGCTTTCTGATTACGCGCGTTGTCTTGCTTAGGTTGTGCTGATGTAGGATTGGAGATCACAACTTCCCCCACAGATTGAGCACGGTCAGTCTTGGCTCGGCTTTTCTGACCATACACAGCATTGGCTTCTTTCTTACCACCAAAAGATCTCTTTGCAGCATTTGAGGATGACTCTACCTAAATCTTTCTGCTCTTGATACCAGCTTCGGTACGTTCTCCTGTCAATATCAGCTCGGTGAATCCGGCTGAAGAGTTTCCAATCAGATGATTGAAGAATGGGCCGGTCAATATTCCCATAAACATATCAACCAACTCCCTATTGGACAAGGGTGGTTGAACTATGCCTGCTAGATCTCTCCATTTCTGAGCATACTCCTTGAACTTCTCATCGCGACCCATAGACATGCTTTGTAGTTGCATGCGAGTGGGTGCCAATTCAGCATTGTACTCATATTTCTTGTAGAAAGCATCTGCTAAGTCACTCCAAGTACGGATATGGTCACTCTCTAGCTGATAATACCACTCCAATTGAGTTTCGGACAAACTCTCTTGGAAATAGTGCATCCACAACTTTCTGTCATCAGTGTGGGGGTTGATCTTCTGAACATAAGACTTCAAATGCAGCTTCGGACAAAAAATGCCATCATACTTGGAAAAAGTAGGAACCTTGAATTTGGGAGGAATCACCACACCAGGAACAAGACTCAGATCATCAAAATTCAGCCCTGACATCTTCAAATTTTCCACAGCATTCAGACGGTCTTCAAGTTGCTTGTATTTGTCGTCCTCGTAGGAGTACTGATCATTCTCATAATCTTCTTCCTTCTTCTCAGGCTCACGCTGGTCATCCTCGTTGCCCTTGACACTTCCCTCAGTCTTGACACTCCTTTCTGAGAACTCTATCCGACTAACCACCTTAGGACCACCTTTGTGACGTCTTCCCATGTTGAGAACACCAACGACCGTCTTCTTTTTGTTGATGAGCTTCTTCAGATCTTCTTGGCCTTGCACCAAGCTGGTGAACATCTCCTGGAACTGAGCATTCTGAGCCTAGATATCTTTGACAGTCCGTTCAAGAGCCATTTCTGCTAAAATAAATAGCGAGAAAATGAGAAAACCAATCTTCAATGTACCTGTTATGAAATGTTATGCCATGATATGCGATGTTTATGCAAATGCAGTGCAATGTTTTCAAGGACCTTAGGAGTTTAAATTTGTTAAACAAGCATGAACAAAATTTATTAGTTCTCATTTTATTCCTTTTCTTTTTAAGTACAAAATATAGTTCGAAAAAATAAAAAAACAAAATCCTAGAGCTCTAGGTCTCCCATGGGCGCTTTCTCTTGGTGCCGAGGTAGGCGTTGATGTTCCGCTCCTCGTGAAGTAGCTTGGTCAACTCTAGTACCTTCTTCTTGCTTGCATAACACTGAGCTTCGAATGTATCCCTTTCTTCTTTTTGTTGAATCCAGGATCTCTTCAAGTCTTCAAAATCAGTAGGCATGTTAGGATGGAGAATAGTATAGGGTATGTCAACTATAGCAACAGGTTCCATAATTACTGGTAGAACAGGCGTGAATGGCATCATGAGGTTTTGAGCTCGATCTCGCACCCATTTGAGGTAAGGTTCCCAAGGAATGGAGTTTTGGTGCCCCAAAGTCTTGGTATCGGTCTTCTTTACCATGGCCCAAGCGTGTATGAACCTTCGTCGGTAATTCTTGAGATCGTGGTTGTAGTCGAACACAATGTCTTGGAGAAGCATATCATGAGGACCATCTCTTCGAGCATAACCAAACTGACGTAGAGCTAGAGAAGGGTTGTAAGTGATACCTCCTCTTATGCCAAGGAGTGGTACATTAGGGAATTCTCCACAACGCTCAATGAATGTGAAGTCCTTTTGAGAGAAAAGACACCAACGGATATCTGAATGAGAGAGTGACATTAGTCTTTGAGACCACTTCAACCTTTGCTCGTTCTTCAAAACTGATGGAGGAAGGTGCGAAATAAACCACCTGGAAAGTAACGGTATACAACACATGAGAGTTCCTTGTCTTTTAGTAGTACGAGTGTGGAGAGAATGTAGAATGTCTCCAAGTAAAGTAGGCACAGGATTATGAGTGAGGAAAATCTTGATGGCGTTGACATCTATGAATTGATCCGAGTTAGGAAATAGAACCAAACCATAGATTAGCAAGGCCACAACGTCTTCGAATGCTTTGAAACTCATAGCTTTGAGGAACTCTCGGGCTTTCTTTATCAGGAACTTGGAAAGTAAACCATTAACTCCGCTTCTTGTTTCCCAATTGGCTTCAATGTTTGAGCGCTTTAGATGTAATGCTGATGCAATGTCTTCGTACCTAGGAACCTTTTCTAAACCGGTGAATGGCATTTGGTCAAGAATAGGTATCCCAAGTAGCTTAGAGAACTCTTCCAAGGTAGAAACTAACTGATAATCTGGGAATGTAAAGCAATGGTGTTTCGGATCGAAGAACTGGAATAGGACGTGCATCATATCTTCTTCAAAATCGGAGATAACCAAGTCAAGTATATAACAATGTCTTTTGATGAATTAAGCATGATCGGGAATTTCTGAAACCAATTCTTTGAGCTGAGAAGGTATACCCATGAAGTTGATTCGGATAGTCTTTCTGGAAGCCAGAATCCCTAAAAAAAAGAGCAAAGATAAATCCCTAGGTCCTTGAAATAGTTAGAAATGATATGCAATGTTATGATGTCATGATGTCATGTTTAACAAACACAAGCAAATCACACAATAGCCCTAGGTTTAAAGCTTGCATGAGGTATAGGTGATTACCCTACCAAAGTTTGAGTTGGTTCATCCTGTCCTATAATAGTAACCGGGTTCTAGGAATCTCATATCATTGATCTTTCTCGTAGGCGTTTATTTCAATACAACTACCAAGTGGTCGACCGAAAATATCCCAAAAGTCTAATCTTAATGAGCGTAGCATCGAGTATCAGCCAACCTCGGTCTACACCAAAGTCGGCCATCTCACTACCTTCAATGGCCAAGATGGGTCAATTAAGGTTCTAAAAGTTGAGTTAGTGTTGATGACACCACGCAGAAGCCAAATACTATCCTCAAATTGGAAATGAAGAATATCAGGACATCCAAAGTGTCACACTAACGTAGCCATCATATTGACCGTCGTTTCGGTATACGCCTAACGATCGCGATGATCTATTGCTACTTACCTAAGGAAACCTGGATCCGGGTGTAGGATCCCCCAAAAGTATAATACCCAAGAAACCCTTAAAAGTAAAGCAAGAAAGTCAAACAGAAAGCAGTAAAGTGATCTAGAGATCCCTAAGGTATTCTCTCTTTAGGGTGTGTCCCCAGCAGAGTCGCCAGTTCTGTAATATGGTGAACTGACTTTGAGATTTTGTTTTGCTTTTTATCGCAAATGTTGCGGATAGCAATAGTCGCCACCAACTTTTCTTTTATCCAATTAAGGGAAGGTGAAAAGAACAGGAAAAGACCTCCGTTAGATTCTGAGTAAGGGAGAAGGTTATGAAAATGGAAGGTATTAGCACCCCTTTCCATCCGTAGTTATCTACGGGCTCTTAGTTGCTCTTAGATCATTTAAAAAAAAGTGCTTTCTGTGTGTTTGACAAAAATGTTTTGAAAAGGCATTTCGCTTTGACTTTGTAATGATTCATGTAGGAATGTATACAAAGTGTTCGGAAATGTTTCGTTTTTTGTAAAGAGTTTGAACTTTGACAAAAGTGTGTGGTGTGAAAAGTATCTTCATTGAGCAAGCAACTAAAAGTCTTATTACCTACTCAGAATAGTCGTTTTCATGTTGTTTTACTTTCCTTTAGAATAGTTCTATCCATACCATTAGTTGGTAGGTAACCATATTCGTTGGATGTAGAAGGGACATTCGAAGGGACATTGGATGGTCATAGAAGGCAACTTGTAGGAAGTATCCTAGCACATTCGAAGGGACGATCATCACTTTTCGTAGGCAACAATCGAGGGACGAGACATGTATTCGTAGGCGACATCGTGGGTCTATGATCTTTGTATCGAAGGGACTATGATGATATGTTTCGTAGGCAACGGTGCTAGGATACCTCTACGTTCGAGGGACTTGACCATTTTAATTGAAAGGCAACGCGAGAGAATTACCCTAAGGGGTGCATGTGTGAAAAGAGTGTGTTGAATTCAAATATGTTATCTTGCATTTAGAAGTGATTTATGTCCGTTTTTTATCTTGCCATACACGCCTAATTACTAGCAGTTTATAGGGTGCGGAAAATAAATTGCGGAAAGTAAAGTGCAGAAAGATAAAGTCCTACGCTATTACATGGCTTTGGGGCAGTTACATAATAGGAGTGCGGAAAGTTAAAGTCCTAATTAAACTATTACATCCCATAGGCAGTTACATAATATTGAAAAGAAAAGCGAAAAAAATCGTCTGAAACGTTACAACCTGTAAGCAGATACATAATCGGAAAATACGAGAAAATTGCATAAGAGAACAAATGTTAGTAAAAATATGATTTTTAAATGAGGAAAAATACTTTAGGTTAGTAATGATAGTTAGATGATAAGATAATTTTTTGGTAATTTTCTGAATCGATTTTGATAATTAAAAGCAATTAAAAGTCAATTTAATGGTTAATTAACGATTAATTAAAATATGCATGCAAAAATATTAATTTTAATGTCAAAAATTAATTAAACATTTTTCTGATTAAAATGCAAAAGGAAAATATTTTTGGTGATTTTTAAATGCATGAGAAAAATATTTAAAGATTAATTATATTAAGAGGAAAATATTTAAAAAATAAAAATAAGAAAAGTGTTAGTTTTCAGGAAGTAAAAAAGAGTTTGAGAAGCCAGGGATCGAACCCCTGACCTCCTAGGGAAATCACCATACACGTTGCCATCTGAACCAAGGCGCCTTGGTGTTATGATCTTTGAAATAATTGATTATAATCATAAACGTGTCATTATTTTGAATTTTCAAACGCAGTCAATAGGTGGGGCCCAGGTTGTATGGATGGACGAATCAGGAACCACGAACGCGCCACGCAAGTCTTGCCGGTTTCAACACAGTCAACGACGCCGGAGCCCTAGCTCCGGTCGTCTTCTCCGACGAGTCCAAACTCCAAACTTGCAAAATAGCAAAAATAAAAAGCAAAGGGATACCCTACCCCCCTAAATCGACCATGGCGAACACGATGGTGGTGTCTATTTGGCCTGAAAACGCATGTATCAACCGATTCGAAGAAAATAGTTTAGAAAACCCTAACTATGGCATTTCGAGTTTTGGACGTTCAAGCTTAAGAATGATGACCCAGATCCTTCCTGTGGCATCTCATGCACGTTAGAATGATTAGTTTTGATTAAAACAAGCAGATAATAAAAATTCGAATTCAAGAAAAATATGAATATGTATGTTAATGGCACGATTCAGGCAGATTTAACCATGGTTTTTGATGTGTACTTACTCAAACATACCTCAGGAACACAATGGGATGCTTGAGAGTGGCTGGAAGTGGCTGGAAAATCAAATTCGATTTTGCCAACTTTGTGAAAAATTTTGGAATTTTAGGGTTGCTTCAAGAGGCTAGGGTTTCGTCCTTTGGTCTTGTGAATGTCTTGTGTATTTATAAGGCAAGAGTTGGAAGCAAAAAGAATGAAAAAAGATATGCTCTTGAATGCAAAATATTTTCTCTTTAAAATTCAAATCAAATCTTTTCAAAATTTGATTTTCCTTCCTTGCATGAGCTAGCACGAATTTGGCATGTCTTGTGGGCTTCCTTGGTCCTCAAGCTTGATAAAAATCCAACCCAACTTAAATTATACCTTGTTTTCATATTTTATTTAATTTAAATTTGAATTAAATGCTTTTAAATTCAAAAATAAATCAAAGAAAGAGAAAGTGGTCGTGGCAAGGCTTCAAGTGGTCACAAATAATATTATGATCAAGTTTGGATCATAAAATTATAGGCCCATTTGGAAAAAATTGGAGTTTGTCAGATATTTTCCTTTGTGCAATTCTTTAAAAATGCCCAACTTGTGCAAGGTGTATTTTGCTTCATTTTCAACATTTTCGAGTGTTCTTGGACTTTTTGGAAATCTCTAGATGTCCTTTAAACAACCTATTTGGTTTCATCTCAATTGGAGTTTCCATGCTCAATAACACTGCTTTACAAAAAGTTGACTTTTTGTTGACTTTGAAAAGGACCTGTAATATTTTGATCCATATCTTCAAAATGAAGCATTTTCTGACCATGCTTGTGAGACATGAAGTTGTAGAGAATTGAATTCCCTTCAAAATGAGAGGTTGTGGAAATTTTTTTGATAAAGTATGAGAAAGTTATGCTCAGTCAAAGTTCAGTTGACTTTTCTCTAGAAAACCCTAATTTAGAAAGTTTGGCTTTTGATCAAATCTTGAGTTTTCTTGATGAATCATGATCAACCCTTGATCAAATGATGAATTTCACTTCAAAATATGGATGTTGACCAAAAATCATGAAGTTTGACTGTATGTTGACCACAATTGACTTTTTGTCTAATACAACTGATTTTCAACCATCTGAGGAATTGTTTGAGGAAACTTGACTTGTAAGGCTTGAAACTTGACATGGAGATTCTTTGAAGCATATGAGGAGGCATGATGACCATTGGAGATGTTGGAAGTCCATTTTGATATGAGAATTTCCAAACCCTAGCTTGGGTTGATTGTCTAGGAAAGGGTTTGTTTGACCAACCCTTGAGGAATCCTTGAGTTTGGAGGTATGAAATGTCTTGAGGAGTAGGAGGGAAAATTTTGGGGTATGACAATGGCGTCCCCGAAAGGTTTATCACGGACAATGGTACCAATCTCAACAACAAAATGATCACTGAACTCTGCACGTAGTTCAAGATCAAACATCACAACTCTTCTTCATATCGGCCAAAAATGAACGGCGCAGTGGAAGCCGCCAACAAGAATCTCAAAAAGATCATACAAAAGATGACAGTGACTTACATGGATTGGCATGAGATGTTGCCATTTGCTCTCCACGGCTACCGCACTACAGTAAAGACATCTACAGGGGCAACCCCCTTCTCTCTCGTATATGGTATGGAAGTAGTCCTGCCTATCGACGTTCAGATACCCTCAACCAGAGTCCTCCAAGACACAGAATTGGACGAAGACAAATGGGTCCAAACTCGCCTTAACCAGATCAACTTGATCGATGAAAAACTACTCGCATCCATCTGCCATGGACAGATTTACCAGAAGCCAATGACCAGAGCATTCAACAAGAAAGTCAAGCACCGAGTCTACCAAGTCGGTGATCTAGTAGTCAAGCGCATCATACTTCCATAAGGTTACCCCAGGGGAAAATGGACTCCCACCTATGAGGGACCATTTGTAGTCAAAATAGTATTTTCTGGCAGAGCTATGATACTGAGCACCATGGATGGAGAAGAATTCCCACACCCTGTGAACGCAGACATAGTCAAAAAATACTACGCATAAACAAGACCCTCTAGGTCGACTGGCCTAGGAAAAAATAAGGGCATCCTGGCGAACCAAAAAGGTTCGGGCAAAAGTTAAGAATATTTATACATAAAATGTACACCCGACAAGTCGAAAACCTACAAAGACGGCTTGGGCAAAAACTGGTATCCCGATAGACTAAAAACCCGAAAGGGAGGTCTAGGAAAAAGTTAGGGATTTAAGCGTACGACTATGTCTCGTCCAGATCACCTACCTATAGACCACTCTACTAACAGCACTCAAGATTCGAATGGCGCAGATCAATTCAATCATTTTCTCCTGACAGTAAGGAGATGAGATAGTCGAAATATATGAGCAATAGCATAGTTGAAACTCGACGAGATTATTTCCACATTAGCTTTTTACTATTAGTCTCTTGTACACAAACTGCCTAACTAAGGGCCATTTTTCAAATTCAATACAAATTTCTCTTTTCCAGTTACAAATTTTATTGTTGTGTTCGCATAAAGTCCAATGATTGCTTTGAATGATTATATGCATCTGACAATAAACATCTGTTCACAAACATATGAAAAGAGAACAAAAAAAATAATTACTACAGGCTCTAGGAATTGAGATAACGACTAAAGTCACCAATGCATCCCTACGGATTCACTTTCACAAGGTACATCTACAGGATCCCCAATCCCCACAAAGCCATCGCTCTCCTTACAAAGGAAAATCTTCTCCAACAAAATACTTCATTATCATCTCCTCTCCATAGATTTTCCAACACATCAGATTCATCACCTCAAGTGATCCTATCAGTTTCATCAGCTTTAATGATCCTGTCAGATTCATCACCTCAAGTGATCCTATCAGTTTCATCAACTTTAATGATCCTATCAGATTCACCACCTCAAGTGATCCTATCAGCTTTAGTGATCATATTAGATTCATCACCTTAAGTGATCTTATCAATTTCATCAGTTTCATCACCTCAAGTGATCCTATCAGCTACATCAGCTACAAACTTCATCACGTTAGTCCCCGAGCAGTGATCTTATCAGCTTCACCACATTACGTCAGTCTACAAGCAGTAACAGGTTATGCCACATCCCATTGTCCCAGCAGGGTCTATAGACAATGTACTCATTTGCAGCAAGATCTACGTACAAGATCTCCAACCAAGTATCTCTCAATCATCATTATTACTCCAATAGCATTAATATCCAGACTCGAAACTTGGTCAGATAGTGCATCGGAGGAATCTGATTCATCTCTTATTCCCTAGCCAGGGTTTTTAACAAACTCATCCCGAAGCAGAAATCAAAGATCTCCAACAGAACGTTCCTATCTTCTTCAAGATAGATATATTTTGAAACACCACGATATCTACATTCATACATCCATATTCATGCATCTAAATGAATGCATCTACATAAAAAAGAAAATCATATCATGTGCATTAATCATAACACTTGCACATACTCATACGTCATAGGACTAATCATATCCTGTCAAGATTTGTTTTTTCCAACAGGTAAATCTATTTTCCAAACAGAAGGTCAAAGATTAATACCCGAAACAAGACGGGAGAACAATCCGAACGACCACGCAAATTATTTCCAGGCAACAAATCATAGATTAACACCCGAAACAAGACGGGAGAACTATCTACATTCTGCCAAATATTCATCACAGAAATAGCCAAGACGAAGGTTTATTCTGAATCTCTCTTATTATCAACCGCCTCGGATGGCATCTTTAAGCCCATCTCCGACCGCACGTCTTCAGCTCTCTAGATGGCATCTTTAAGCCCATCTCCAATCTCTCTTTCCTCCAAAAGACGAATACAGAGTCTAGCGTAGACTCACTCTTCGACATCAGCTTCTCCTAATGGCATCTATAAGCCCATCCCAGCGCATCGTCAATTGACGATCCCAATCCATACAACAGTGAGTGTAAATTTTCAGGTGTACTCGAGTGTTCAATCATCTTTTACCTTCAAATCACGAAAGGCAAGCATATCAATCTAACCCTTCCGGTACAAGAAGATTGAACAGGGGCAACTGTTATACCCCAAAATTTTCCCTCCTACTTCTCAAGACAATCTATCACTCCATACTCAAGGATTTCATAAGAGTTGATCAGACAAACCCTCACCTAAGCAATCAAGCCAAACTAGGGTTTTGCTCGTCTCAAGTTAATATGGATTCTCAGTGCTCTAAGTGGTCATCACATCTCACCATTATACTTCAAAGGATCATCATGTCAAGTTTTAAGCCCTACAAATTAGAATTGCTCATCCAATTGCTCAGATGGTTGAAAATCAGCTACATTGGACAAAAAGTTAAATATGGTCAACATACAGTCAAACTTCATAACTTTTGGTCAACACCTTGAGGGATGTTTACAGGACATCTTGAGCTTTCTAAAAAGTCCAAGAACACCCAAAATTGTTAAACATTGAGCAAGATACAAGTTGGGCATTTTTGAGGAGGTGCATAAAGAGAAATACTTGAGAAAATAATTTTTTTTCCAAATGGGCTTAAGTTTTCTTGGTTCAAACTTGTTTCCAATCACAGTTAGAACCTCCAAGCCCAATGCCACGCCCTTGACTTTTTTTATTTTTTTTTATTTTGATTATTATTCATTTAAAGTCAATTTAATTAAAATAAAATAGCAAAAAATAAATCAATCAATGCAAGGCTGTATATTTGACATTCATGAGGTCCAAGATACCTATTAAATGGCCTGAAATTCGAAATTGAGTGATTGGCAAGAGATTGGTACAAGATTTGCAATATTTGATCAAGATTGGAAGATTTGGCAAATCAAATATACTCTCATTGAATGGGATATATATTCTCATTAATGCTCAACCTGAATCCATCCTCTATAAATTCAGAGGGTTTCTAAACCCTAGAGGAGAGTTTTTTGCAGCTGGAAGAACCCTAACCAACCTCAAGAAAACCATGACTTTCAAGCAACTAGAAGCCCTAGTTTTGAATCAATTCAACCCGTAACAAGCATTCCAACATGTTCCAGGAGGTTCTCTGATTACTTCCAGCCATTCACCAAGCATCCAAACGCCCAAAATCGTAAGAACATGTTTACGGTTTGCTCTCTAAAACTCAAAATCAATTTTAGTAATTCATGCATTTTTAATACGTTTTGATTGCATATTTGTGTTTAGACTGATCATTGTAAACTTTTTGGATGGTTTAATTTGAGTTTTAGCACAGGAATAAGAATCTGCCATTGCTAGGGTTCATGAGCTCGAATTAGGGTTCTCCAAAAAATGATAAATTGGACAAAACCAGTGACCCTATCACATTCAGGGGACCAAACCAAGTTGATCCATGATCTCATAACTGATTTATATTGCGTATTTTTTAGTTTTGATTTCTTGTAGGGGTATAGTGACGGATGAAACTGTGGCTATAGGATTTAACCACGAAGCAGAACCATGGGTAAAAGTTTGAAAATTCAAACGAATAAGATGACACCTTGGCGCGTTTTTGTTCCAACTTCTAGACCCCTCAGAAGCACATCTCCAGAAGTTCCAACTTCTGGGCCCCTTAGAAGCACATCTCCAGAAGTTCCAACTTCTGGATCCCTCAGAAGCATATCTCCAGAAGTTCCAACTTCTGGACCCCTCAGAAGCACATCTCTAGAAGTTCCAAATTCTGGATCCCTCAGAAGCATATCTCCAAAAGTTCCAACTTCTGTATCCCTCAGAAGCGCATCTCCAGAAGTTCCAATTTCTAGACTCCCCAGAAGTTACATCCCTAGAAATTCCAACTTCTGGGTCCTCAGAAGTGCTGTCTCTAGAAGTTCCAACTTCTGGATTCCCAGAAGGTACGCCAGCTTCTGTGCCAGAAAGAGCAGATTCCGTGCCAGAAAGAGCAACTTCTGTGCCAGAAAGAGCAGCTTTCATGCCCAGAAAGAGCTAGCTTTCGTGCCAGCCTCCAGAAACTCTGGAAAATAGGTTTCCAGAGGTTTTGGAGGGAACTCCTGTCAAAAGCTCTGATGGAAACCCTTATTTTTATTTATGTTTTCTGCTGATTAATTTTCCTTGCATTCCCATTTAAAAAAACTTTATTTTTTCTTAAAAAAAAACCCTAAAAAATGTCTAAATTTAGGATTTAAGTTCAGAACATCCTTTATTTAAAAATTCACAAAAAAAGGAATTTTCTTTTAAAATCAATCAAAAAATAATATTTCTAGTAATTAGGGTTGCTGACTAAAAAACTTTTTACTAACTTCCAGTTTATCTTTGCACTAACCCTTTTTCTCTTTTTTTTCTGTTATTTATTATTCTACATTTTGAATTCTAGAAAGGTTGTATAGGTTGCAGTTTTTTATCATGTAATAGCGTAGGACCTTTACATTTCTGCCTTTACTTTCTGCACTCCTATATTATGTATCTGCAGCAAAGCCATGTAATAGCGTAAGACCTTTACATTTCTGCAATTTATTTTCCACACCTATTAACTGCTAGGAATTAGGCGTGTATGGCAAGATTAAAAAACAACATAGATCACTTCTAATCATAAGATAAAATATCTGAATACAACACACTTTTCACACATGCACCTCCTTAGGATATCCTCTCTCGTTGCCTCATGAATAATGGTCATGTCCCTCGAACGTGGGGGTATCTTAGCATGGTTGCCTACAATATATCATCACAGTCCCTTCAAATTTAAAGATCATAGTCCCTCGATGTTGCCTACGAATATATGATCTCGTCCCTCGATTATTGCCTATGAAAAGTGATGATCGTCCCTACGAATATGCTAGGATATCCCTACAAGTTGCCTTCTATGACCATCCGATGTCCCTTCGAATGTCCCTTTTAAATCCAACGAATAAGGTTACCTATCAATCAATGATATGGATAGTCTTATTCTAAAGGAAAGCAAAATAACACGGAAACAACCGTTCTGAGTAGGTAAATAAGTCTCTTTTGCTTGCTAAATTAAAACACTCTTTTCACACCTCACATTTTCAAGCACTTTGTATACATTCCAGCGTGAATCATTACCAAGTCCTTTTCCAAAACAAAACATTTCCAAACACTTCGTATACATTCTAGCGTGAATCACTACAAAGTAAAAGTGAAATGCCTTTTCAAAACATCTTTTCAAACACACACAAAAAGCAATTTATAAAGTGAGCTAAGAAATTAAGAGCCCGTAGATAACTACGGATGGAAAATGTTCTAATACCTTCCCTTTTCATAATTGCCTCCCGTAATCAGAATCTAACGAAGGTCTTTTCCTGTTCTTTTCGCCTTCCCTTAATTGGATAAAAGAAAAGTCGGTGGCGACTCTTGCTATCTGCAACATTTATGATCAAACGCAAAACAAACAAGTCAGTTCTCCCACCGTGTTACACTTGGACTTCAATTTCCTTGTAGGGGACTACTTAGAATATAAAATGTGGTTGAAACAACTTCACCCCATAATGATTTTGGCAAATTTTCCTGTTTCAGCATGCATCTCGCCATATCTAATATGGTTATATTTATTCTGTATGAAATTCCATTATATTGAGGCGTGTAAGGAGCAGTTACCTCATGAACGACACAATGCAATGCATATAATTTTTCAAACATCTTGTATGTGTATTCACCAAATCCATTTGTTCTTAGAACTTTGATCTTCTTCTCACTCTGGTTTTCGACCAGCCTTTTGAATCTCTTAAAGATTTCAAACACTTCGTCATTCCGCTTGATCATATAGATCCATAATTTTTTACTATATTCATTGATTATACTCTACATATAATTCCTCAAACATCTTGTATGTGAATACTCCACCTCCATCTATTCGCAAAACTTTGATCTTCTTCTCACTCTGGTTTTCGACTAGCCTTTTGATTCTCTTATTGATTTCAAACACTTCTTCATATCACCTGATCTCATAAATCCAACATTTTCGACTATCACTCTAGTTAGAGCAACAATCAGAGGGTCGAGCGAGGTTCCTTCTAATTTGTGACATATTTTTATGAGAAACACACCATATACTCACCCAAAACTTCAAGGTTATAGGTGTGTGGTTCTCTCAATTATAAAGTGTTTAATCTTCCCTTTTCTAATTTATGTGAGACTTCTTCCTCACACTTGATTCTCAACACTCCCTTTCTCAAGTGTGAGTATGTACACAATGCTTTCCCTCAAGTGGAAGCTCTTTTTCCGCATACACTTGTACCATTGTTAACACTTTCCCTCAAGTGGAAGCTTCTATCCATCATTTGTGGTAAGTACTTTCTATACAAGCAAGTCGGTCCCTTCACTTGAAACCAAAGGCTCGTGGTACCATTGTTACCATTCATCTTTGTGGTGATTGATTATCAATAACCCATGTGCTTGGGAAAACGATCTGTGACGTGTGATTCTTGAAAGCATGATGAAGAATCTAACCAGGATTTGATACTAATCTATTAGTGCGTGACAAACTTTTAGCGAGGAGAGAAAAATAGAGAATAAGGAAATCAGAATTGCATTATTGAATTGAATTGTTAAAAACTAATTTACAAACTAGTCTATTTATATACAACTAACTTGTACACTAAGTAGGCTAACAAACCCTAATTGGACTTGGACTCAGATTACACAACTTGGACTATATCTAATATTTCAACAAAAGTTAGAAGATAAACAACGAAAACCTTATGGCTTGAATTGTTCTTCCTCAGTGGATAATCATAAAGCTTTGAATACTCTTTAGATGGGGACAAAAAAAACAGCTCTTTATTGTATGTTAGCGAACATAACTTATATATAGGGTTGTGACCAATTAGGATTCCCATTATTCTGAAATAGGTCATCCTAACTTTCAGTCATATGTGAGTACATATCCAGTAAATGAATTAATTACTAAATAAAAATTTAATTAGTCTTTTAAACTTTATTTGACCACATAATCAATTAAGGCTATTAATTTAATAAATAAGTAATATAAATAAAAATATCTATGTCTATATAATAAGAATTATTTTCAGAGTATTATAATTAAATAATATTAAATTATAAAATATTCCAACAATCACTCACTTGGGTAATATATAATAATTATATCATAATTCTTTAGGCGCGTATCTGAATGTTGTAACACCCTAAATTCTACACAAAAATTGTATTAAAAATCAGAGTAATTAAAACTTTCAACAAGACGTGCGATGCCACATTTTCAACTTTAAAACAACACATGTATATCAGATACATAATACTTTTAATATTCAGAGGGTCACATCATAAATTACATCATCTTTTAACACAAAACAATCTTTTATTTATTACGCAACAAAATTCATAATATTTCAACTCAAACAACTGATCATCTTTATTTAATCAAAACAACTTGAAACATCTTAGTATTTTTTATTATTCAACTTAAGATGCAACAACAATAACAATAACCAGAACAACATAGACAAAACATCCATCCGAGTGCTACATATCAGAGCAATGACACTGACTTGAACTAACAACAACTAACTCTTCACACTTGAATACATGCACGTTACCCACGTAGAGGCGACATCACAACAGAAGAGGTGAGATATCCAACAATATAAACAAGTGTATGATAAATAATATGCTAGGATTAAATCATACAAAAATATCACTTCGCAGTCAACAACATCATAAACCACTTCGCATCACAACAATCATATTTATGACAAATCAAATGAGACACAACTTACTAACAACTACAACTTATATCTAACAACAACTTATCAAACGACAATAACAACATATATTAAACAGCAATAATGACATCTATCAAACAACAATAACAACATATATTAAACAATAACCTCAACATCAATAACAACAACAACAATTTAAACATCAACAACAACAACAACAATAACAACTTAAACATACAAATAGAATGCGATTCAACTATGCAAATGCATGTGGTACCATTTGGAGCAGAACTCCTAAGTCAAACACAACTTAAACATATGTCAATTTATCGAGGCATTTCAACAAGGCATAAGCCTTCAACTTCAACGTGGTTCCATCACGGCCAACTTAATCAATGCAAATGCTATGTATGCGGCAAAAACCACAACATCAACAACAACTTAAAAAACAACTTAAACATGCATCAATTGCATCAACTTAATCAATAATGGTCACTCGACCTACGACTTAAACATGTCCATAAATCGGGATGGTTCAACTTAGACAACATTGGTCATAAGCCTACAACTTCATCAACCTATCAACAACAAGTTACTAACAACAATAATTCTAGCAAACACTACGACAATTTCTACACAACTTAACTATTACGAATCTACGCTTACAGCATCTTATTTAACGCTAATGCTACTTATTTATTAAGCGTCTTCTACTAAGTTAATTAATTAAGGAAAAATACCATTTTTAGTCCCTTAAATATACCTCGAGGTACATTTTGGTCCCTTATCTCTAAAATGTGCCAAAGTGATCCTTTAATTGTTTAAAAAGGACTATATTTGTCCTTTCCGTCCAATTTTCACAAACGGTGTCAACTTTTGCACTAGTGACATGTGATGTAGCACTTGGTCATACGTGTGGAATCATTTTATCATCATTGTCATACGCGTGGAAGCCGTTTATCATAATTTTCAAAAACATTACAAAATTTTTCACCAAGTCAGGATTCGAACCTGAGACACATTGATTGTAGCAAACCATATTTACCACCAGACCACTCTGCTTCATGTTGATTTTATTAACAGATGAGATATATATTATATTTCATCTTTTTCTTAAATCTTTCTCTTCTTCATGTTGATTGTAGTAGAGTTTGAACAAACTACAATTCAATGTCCTTGAACTCTAGAAATGATAATGTTGGGCTACCAAGGAATAACCCCCTACACTATACATACAAAATCCAAGCATCAACACAAATGAAAAGCTAAAAATTTAAGCTTCCACAACAATTGAAGCAAATCCAATTCTTCAATAAGAAAAAGAATTAAGAAAAAGATAAAATATAGATATATACTTTACTTCGTAAGTTAAAACAACATCGAGCAAAGTGTCTCAGTGGTAAACATGAAGTGCCGCAACATCCAAGGTGTACCTGGTTCGATTCCAGGCTCAAGAAAAAATTTTAAAAGTTTTTTGAGAATTTTGGTGACCTTTGATTATGAATAGATGCCACGCGTACAAACAGGTGCCACGTCAAATGCCACACAAGCAAAAGTTGACGCCGTTAGTAAACATTGGACGGAAAGGATCAAGGTGGACCTTTTTGAACAATTAAAGGACCACTTTGACACTTTTTAAAGATAAGGGATTAAAATGGACTCCGAGGTATACTTAAGGGACCAAAAAGGGTATTTTCCATTAATTAATCAACTACTTAATTTTCCATTAATAGATACCCGCTATATTCGACGTACGCGACACCGTTCCAATTCATCAACCAACCAATAATAATTGACGAATATATGAATTACTACTGCAAATTTTAACTATTTTCGGTTAAACAATTTTAGCGGCTAAAGCTACTAATACTTGCTATTCGATACTAATTTTATCCATTTCTTATTATACTACTATTCCACTGTTTCTATCTACTTCTATCACTATTAAATTACACTGCTAATAATAATTTGCCCCTCTTTTACTGATGTTTCCTGCTAAACATATGCAATATATATATATATATATATATATATATATATATATATATATATATATATATATATATATATATATATATATATATATATATATATATATATATACTACTCTACAACTTGTTTCCAGTTCTGCCATCTATTTCTAGACTTGCTACTTTATGCTACTAAATTATTAATCAACTATTGTATTCCTTCTTCTTTATTTATTTTCTACCAGACTAAACAGGTAGTATACTAAAGTAATATATTAAAGTTTAAATAAATTATAATATGCCACACCTACATCACTTATTAACTACATCACTTATGAAGAAAATTCAGAAAACAATTATGGCCCCATATTAAGCTAAGGGACGGTTGTCCCACCCCCCACCATACAAGGGGCGTCCGCCTCCATTTTTCTTGCCACATCGGATGCCCACCCCACACCCTGGGAGGCCCCCGCCATTAAAATTCTTCTTTTCTTCTTCTTCGGTGCAACCCCTATTTGTCGATTAACATACTCCAATTCAGTTTTCTCCCCCCATCGATTTATCCGATTAACTCTCAGTAAGGTTCCAAAATCATCACAGCCATATAACTATCCACGTACATTATTATTATTATTATTATTATTCATGGAACGATCACAATTAACAGTATCGGTGCACAATTAAATAATTATCCTATACACAATTTACACACAAACAGAGATAATTCCATACAATCCCATCCCCACATACGATTCATCGTAAACCCGATTATAGAGTTAATATGGAATAACTTAAACCATACAAATCGTTTCAAATTAAATATACACAAAACCATAAATTTTCTACTATAACAATATTTTAACAAATAAAAGAAAGCATCCTCAAATATTACCATAAAAATTCATGTCATGTAAAATAAAATTCAAACAATCATGAATTTTAAATATATATTTCATAAACACATATCCACAAAAAGAAATTGAAGTTAAGTGGAAAAATCTCAATAAATTTAATTTGAAGACCTGTTTTGATAGCACTTGTTAGTTTAAATCAATAATAATTAATCACACACATATATATATATATATATATATATATATATATATATATATATATATATATATATATATATTCTACATATTATGCAATATACTTTAGTGCAAAATAAATAGATAATACGAACACGTATATAATTACAAAATCTACGACATGTTAGTATATGAGATAAGAGATTGTAAAATTATCTGAATCTTAAAAGTTAGAAGATAAATAATGAACACCTGATAGTTTATATGGTTATTCCTTAATCGATATTTTTAAGGCCTTGAATACTCTTCAAATATGGAGAAAAGATAAACTCCTTGTGTATGGTATATTGAGGACCATAACCTATATATAGAGTGATGGCCAATTAAGATTTCCATTATTCCAAAATGGGTCATCCTAACATCCACTCATGTATGAGCCCATATCTAATTAATTAATCACTAAATAGAAATATAATTGACTTTTTGAACATTATCTGACCACTTAATCTATTAAGGTTCTTAATTTGATAAATAACAAATATAATTAAATATATATGTCCATATAATAATAAGGCTTAAATAGTTCTTTCGCCCCTGTAAGCTAGCGTGTTTTTAGTTTTCGTTCCTATTCTGTTTTTTTTGTCCAAGTCCCCATATGTTCAATTCATGTTGGTTTCGGTCCCTAACGTCAATGAACCGTTAAAAAAAGCTGATGTGGCTAACATTTGCTTAGGTGGCATGCTTATTATTATTTTTTATTTTTTTTACATTCCACGTAGGCTATTTTTTCGTTTTGGTCCCTTTCTCGTTTTGGTTCCTAAGTGCTAAATGTAAACAATTTAAAAAATTATTACTCTTTGTGGGTATCAAACCCAAGATCTCTTTCATCCAATTCCGCATGTCTTCCCACCAAAACACTTTGTTTACTACATCCGAGAAATACTTGCAATTCAATTGTATATATTTGAACGTTAAAGTCCAATATTATGAAAAGATAACCTATTTAATATTATAAATAAATATATTATTTAACAAAATATTTAGTATTATGAAAAAGTAAATTGTTTAACAAAATATTTAATAAATACAAAAAATATTTAATAAATTTAGTAAATAACAAATATCTCAACTATTAATATTTAAATAGTAAATATTTTAAAATATATCAACTAGTTATTAAGTTTTATTAAATAAATTTATTTATTTATTTATGTAAATACTGAATTGATAAATGAATTATTAATTTATTTATGTATTACATTTCACTATTTATTAAATGAATATTTAAGTGAGTTTAGTAAATAGAAATACTTATGATTAAAATAAACTATTAAATTAGTAGTTTTACTATTTAATAATTATTTTAAATATATAATAATCTAGTTCCTTGATATATAATTAGTTTACTATTTAATTTTAATATATTAGTTTACTATATAACTATTTAACGAACTAAATAATTATAATTATAAATTTTGAAATAATAAATAGTTAAAATATAAATAGGTTAAAAATATTTAATCATAAAATAATATAGTTAAGAAATAAATAAAATATTTCATACTATATAATATATAAATTACTGCATTTATTATTGTATATTATTATTTATTAGAACAAAACAAAAATCAATACCAAAAACTCAAAACAAAATAAAATTCATTTGAAAAAAATTGCCTCATTATGTTATGCTTACAAATGAAATGCCAACATTTAACAAGAAATAGAAGTGTCTCGGTGGTAAGGCTTATGTGCTAGGAGCATAATGTTCCTTGTTCAAAATTGGCCAAGACCATTTTCTGAAAAGTTTACATTTTATGATTTTAAGGACCAAAAGCAAAATGCAAGCTTTCGTGGAATAAATGAATATGCAAAAAAAAAAAAGAAACACATGGCAACCATGTCACCGCCGTTAGTCATATATGAGTTATTGTAACGGAAGTTGGACGGCAGAGACTAATTCCAACGCAAATTGAACATATGGGGACCTGGACAAAAAAAACAGAATAGGGACGAAAACCAAAAACACGCTAGAGTTTTAGACAGTGAATATTGAATATCTGACCCTTACAAGTGTGACCATATATGCCCGGTTGACGGGCATGAGGTGCTGTGCAGGGCAGTTGTGGTCGTGTTGGCCCTTCGAAGGGTAACCGACCACATATGCCCGGCTGATAGGCAGTTGTATAGGGCAACTGCGGAGGGCAGCTGCGCATGGCAGTTGTGGTCTTGTTGGTCCTTGGGAGGCAATGGACCATATATCCTCGGTTGATGGACAGTTGCGTAGGGCAGATGCGGAGGGCAAATATGGTCTAGTTGGCCCTCGGGGGCATCCAACCACATCCCAGCTGGTTGGGCCAAGGCTCTTGAGCTCTCTTGGATGAAGTGAATTGCGCCATGCATAGGCATTTCGCCAAACCAGAACACTAACTTACAGGATGAACGGACTATTTAAGCCTAATAATAATAATAATAATTATCGAAATATAATAATTAAATAATATTTAATTATAAAATATTTCAACCGATCATGGATAGCTTTTAGACAATATAATGTACTAAATTACAAATAAGATATGAATATATTGTCTTCACATAGATAGTTATTAATTTAACTTCACAATGAAGGTTTTAATATTTAAGCAACATTTAGATTGATGGAACGTAACCGGACAAAATGATATGAAATATGATAGAATAGAATGGAGTAGTGGTGTGGAATGAAATATAAATCTCACTCTATTTTTGTAACTATTTTATTAATAATACATAATCCGATTGCTTACACCCGAATAAAAAAATGGAGATTTTAATAAAAAGAGAAGAAATAGATTCTATCGAGTTCTATTCCCCTTAATCCATTATTGAAAATTTAAACAATGAGATCTCATTATTTATCACTCTACTTCCTTTTATATCACCATCTAAACATAACTTTAGGGGATGTTTAGATTGGTGGCTCGAAATGGAATGGAATGGAATGAAGTGATAAATAATGAAATTTTATTGTTTGAATTTGCAAATAATGCACTAAGCAAAATGGAACATGGTGGAATCTATTACATCTGATTTCATTCAATCCTTCAATTTTTATTCCATTTGATTTGGCGTGTATGTAA
Source organism: Vicia sativa (assembly GCA_021764765.1). Taxonomy (NCBI): domain Eukaryota; kingdom Viridiplantae; phylum Streptophyta; class Magnoliopsida; order Fabales; family Fabaceae; genus Vicia; species Vicia sativa. The sequence goes on from CM038792.1 coordinate 308,567,627, forward strand.
TAGAATGAACTAATATGTTCTGTCAAATCATGAAAAATACATAAAGAATTGAAATGGAATATTTGTTCGATTCCGCTATGCCCCACTCTATTTCAGCATGTTTCATCCCAACATGTTCTATTTATCCCCTCTTTGTTCTAGTCCACCAGTCCAAGTCAAATTAGATATGACAAAAAGAATTCATACTCACTCAAACCCGACCTCCCTTCTCAAAATCTAACGGGGAAAAGCCGATTTAATTAGGAGAGAGGGTGGGTGAGGGAAACCCTTGTTTTTAATAACATGGTAGGGTGGGGGATTCTACTACCCACTCCTCCCATGCCCCGCCCCACATCTGCATATTAAAATTAGTTTATTATCCTTATTTTTTTATAGTCATAGTAGGTACATGAAGTCAACCAATCACAATGAATATACATTCACTTCCAATTCATAAAAAGAATAGAAGATATATGATGATCAAAACTAAAGACGCTACCTTTAAAGATTATCGTATTCCATATCAACCAAATATTCCAAGAGGTAACCATCCAAATGACCATAATAATATCTTGATCCCTCTTATCCTTCACCTTCTAACTATTATGTAAAGAATAATAAATCTCGTAGAGACTCAAATACTTTGTAGTCCAACCAAGAAGAAACTGCAACGTAAACTCGATTATTGAGAACACACTTAGTAAAGAGGTGGTCCCAAAATTTCCAAAACCAAACAGCAGAAAATACATCCCTTATCCTTATCTTGTATTATTATTCCTTTTTTAACTAATTGATCTCGAGTAGGGAGTCTATTGAGTAACAATCTTCAACCAAACATTAAAATGTTAGACCATACATTTGTTTTCCATAGACCCGTAAGTGCAGCCACCGTATCCTCCACTACCGTCCCTTCCTAGGTTCTATGATCGAAACGGAAAAACAAGAATTAATAGTGAATGGACCATTGTCTTCTCTTAACCAATCATACTCATCCGACGAGGGATGAGATAAAACTATCATTGTCGAATGGGAACAAAATTGTTCCCACAAGAACCAGATTTGACTCGTTGTAGTGAATAACTAAATTGAAAATTCCAATGCCACAATCCATCAATCCACTGGTCAGCTTCGACTACTAATCTGAAATGATTGTTAGTGAAATTTCACCATTAGATTCACCATTAGATGTTTTGCATGATGTTAAAACTAGGAAAAATATGATTTTTGTATATTGGACAGTATCTTTGTGTCGTTAGGTGCGCCTTTGCATTAGAAGTCTTAGGAAGAAATCAAAACAACATTAAGTTTGGCCAAAATCATAAAAAATCATTTTATGCACAAAACTTAACAGCATGTGTCAGCACATCCATTTTTTAGGTAGGCACGTGTACTGTAGTTTTAAAGGTTGTAGTTTTTGTCTTGCATAGGATGGCACAAGGTCCATTTTAGGTCAGCACATGCTGAAAAAATAATAGTATGTTTCAGCACATACAATTTTCAGGTCGACACATGTGTTGCATTATTAAAGTTTGTAGCTTCTTTTTCTCATGTGTCAGCACATTGTTCATTTTAGGTTAGCACATGAGTCAACTTTTGGCATAATGTGTCGGCATATAAATCGTATGTGCCAACACATCGTGATTGTTTGGTCAAAATTTTAAATATATTTTAAATATGAAGTTACCCTTTTTTCCACCATATTTCCTCAAATATAAATACATCATACATGCATCATTTCAACTTGATGAAACAATAAACACTTACCACCATTGATCTTCATCTTCAACCTCCAACCTATGCATACACACTAACAAATTACACATAACCATTCTTTGTTGGGGTGCCATCGAGACGAGGTCAATAACATCAAATTAGGTTGGTGAATGTTGAAGCTTAAGAAAAACACAATAAAGGGGGGTTGAATTGGGGTTCCAAAAACTATTTCTTTTAGAAATGCTTCTCGAAAATGAACAATGATAGTTAAGCTAGAAAGAAAAGTGACACTGTTAGTTTATACAAGTTCACCTTAGAAAAGGCTACTCTTGTCCAACCGCCAAGGTGATTTTTACTTTAAAAATATTTAATCCAATAATCTAGAAAGATTACAACAACCTCTAAGAGTTGACAAAGAAACCTTAGCCCTCTCAAGTAATTATAACTACAACTTAATCACTTGAGGAAAAAATATAGAAAATTTTACAATCAAACATTGTTTACAACAATGCTTCTAAAAATCACATTTTAAACTTCAATGAAGACAAATGTTTACACACAAATATGAGAAACAAATCTTGTGTATATGTAACACCCTTCTAAAATCCCAAGAACATATTAAGAATAACTCAATTAATAAATCACACAAAGCACAACCAAGGGTGTCACGTGCTTCATGAAACATCATAATTAAACATCTTGCTTTGTAACACGGGATTTTCAATATTTATAAATCATTTCCTTTAAGAATGTCATCTCAATAATCATTTACTACGCAACGAAATTCATTGTCTCAATTGATTTCCTTAATACTTCATAAACATCACAATTTCTCATCATTCGAGAGTTATAAATTACAACATCTTAAACAACTAAAATAACATGTAATTCATGTTAACAGAATGAAACATAAAGTTCAAATAAAATATTTCTGACCCCGATGTTACATATCAGAGAAAGACCTTCTAAAACAACGGAAAATAGATAAATAACTCAGACATTTTCCTCATGTTTCTGCGAGCTATTCATGATTGCCTGCGCGTTACCCACATGGAGGCAACATTCAAACATAAATAGTGAGTAATCATTTTCATTACAAGAGATATAAGAAATAGACATAGTATTTAAACAACATCATCATACAATCCATACACATCATCAATAAACCGCATTTTATACTCCAACATTCGTTACATCATAACATATGTACACCTTTATAACTTATCTAAACATCAAATAAAGTCACATATTATCATCATCGGCGTCACTCAAGTCATAACTTCATCATAAAATCATTTATTTAACAATCATTCATCAACCACTTTTACATCACAACAACATGATAACATCATATAATCAACAATCATGCAATGTCACATAAGATGTAATGTAACAATATTGATTCATGCATGTGGTACCAAATTTCATTGATGAGCACTAGATTATCACCCTCCAAATATCCCCACCATATGATTGATTCCCTCTTAGAACTAGAGAAAAACACCAAACACACTCAATCCATACAATAAGATTGAGGCCAACATGGGAACAACATCCAAAATTGAGCGCACCAACGTCCAAAGTATACCATGAATGTATGATGCGCAAAAACAATATAAAATACGACTATAACTAGTAAAACCACATCATCATTCATGAAATCATCAACAATATTCACATGGCATGTATACACATCATAATAAGCACATAATCTACTTCATTCATCATACAACCTCAAACACGTCATAGACTCACATATTATCATCATAGCAACAACAATTCATCATGGTATCAACAATTCATCATACAACATACATCATTATAATCAATAGCATAAAAGTATATTTTGATCATAGCATAGGTACGAAGAATATATATTATTTTATTCATTTTATTTCATTAGATTATAGTTCACTACATTAGCTATCCAACTCTTCGAACGACATGTCAAACGGAATCTGAAAACTCAAGTTACAACCTTTACAAAAATACAAGAAGTTCTACTCTCCAGAACCTCGCCCGGTGAAGCTTGTCTTCAGTTTGAGTGATACCCGACAACGCAGGAGCGATGGACCTCTCCCCGTACTCTCCCGACAAAGCTGGGGCGCTTCACTTAAAAAATAAGGAGCATGCAATTTCCCCTTTCCCTCACCAAAAGTCTCGTTGGACGATGATGGGGCGAAGACTCTTGCTGACAATGCATATGGCTCGCTTGGTGATGCGTGCAAAATAGTAGCAACACTGTTGCAATTTATGCACTGCATCAGTAAAAAATTCCACACGATTTCAACATAATGACAGTCCAAATTACATATATTTCAACATGTCTTCATATACAACATAAACACAATATTATAGGCATCATATTCATCAAATCACGAAAAAGCACCATGATATTTTCATCAATTCATCACCAAATCATCATCTTATCATGAATCATCATAATATACCAAAAACTCCTACACACATCTAAACCCCGTATTGATTATAACAAATTATTCACCCCCTTACCTTAGATTCCTAGCAAGCCATCTTCTTCCCCGCGTTTCTACGGTGATTCTCCAAGTTCCTCAAGCCCTAGCCTCTTATTTATTTTCTCTCAATTCTTTCATGATCGCATAATGAAACATTTTCCCTAACTTTCCTTGTTTAACCCTTAGACTCCTAATATGAATTTTCCATCTTACACTCACTAACTTCTAACAAATGACCACCTTATCCTTATTATGTCTACACTACCATTATTTATCTTAATTGTAATAATAATAGTAATTATCAATAATTATTTTGAATTATCTAAATTACTAAAATACTCATATTCAGCAAAATTCAAAAATACCTCACCACATAAAATCACAACATATATCATACTCAACAGAACATCATATATTCACCAATAATTCACAAATTCTCATAATAAATCAATTAAATATATAATTCTAAAAATTGGGGGTGTTACATTATATAACAATGATAGATAACACAATAATGAGCAACAACTCTTGTGTTATAGAGAATGAAAGTTAACACAAAATGGAGCAACAACACTTTGTGTTTTTGAATATCTCGTGAATATTTTCTCATTTTGTTTTATTTCTTTGCACAGTGACTATGATGCCTTGATCATTTGAATATTTCCGCTGAATCATTTTTCGATTTCGTTCGTCATTTCCCAATGAAGTAGTCATCCCTTTATATAGGATGAGAAAAGAAGACAGTTTGATAGTACAAGCGTATTTTTCCTTTTGACATATGCTACAATGGTAACGTGTGATCGTGGGAGACAAGGGCACATCAAATATTCAATATGTGCACTGGGTTCTTCATAAATAGCATAAAGGCGTCGTATGTTATATTGTATTCTTCTTGTGTAAGTTTCTGATCTTTTCTTTTGATGAGATACTTATGATCTTGAAGTAGTAAGAAAGCTCAAAAGAGATTATGTATTTGCTCTTATTCTTCTGATGGAATGTTTCTCATAAGAAGTGATCAATATTCCACAAGATGTTTCATTGTAGTGTTCACAAATCTGTAAGAGTCTTTCAAAATTAGAATCTTGTCTTCAGACATGTAGCAACTATCTTATCTAACAAACAGTTTCTTGATATGTGAGTAAGAAGCAAAAGCTTATATGATAATCACTTTATTTTGATTTATGATATTTGAAGCAAAAATCTTATATATGATCTTTGAAGCAAAAGCTTGATATCTGATCATTGAAGCAAAAGATTGAAATATGATCGTTGAAGCAAAAGCTTGATATCTTATCGACACATATAATGATTCCTTTTCTTGACACACTCGTGACTTCTGAAGCAACATCGTTTCTGATAAGTACGCATGGTTTACTTTTTGGCCAACATTCAACATTCATTAAAACTACCGATGTTTCTTAAGAAATTGATGGAATAGTCTTTCTGAGACGTGCTAAGTAGTTTTGATGATTCTTTAGACAACAATTCTGAATAAAATATAATACTTTTCTCCACACTCAAGAAACTATTAGAACACAAAATTTTTACATATAAAATATATGCATTGTTATCATAAAAAATCATAGATTATCCACAAAACAAAATCTTGTTCTAACAAGTGTGAACGAACCAAGAATATTGGGTTGAGAAATTAGGATGGGTTTCATCCAGAAAACTCGGTGGTTTATCCTTCAACATATTAGGTATATTTGGGGTTTTTATTCAAGACTTCGCAATAATGGATTCGGCTGAGTGAATGTTTTGAAGATTAGAGATTGGAAAAGGAGTAACGAGAGACGGTGAATCGTATTAGAAGTTCTTATGGTCAATAGTCATAATTAGATTCACTCGAGTGAAGGATTTGGAGACTTGGGATTTAGAGAAAGATTAGCTTATGTGGTGAATAAATTGGATCTATTGTGTCTTGGTGTTGCTTAAGCTCAAAATAAGAGAACGGGTTGAATCAACATTAAACGATTAAGGTTTGTAGAGTTTCTCTTGAAAACTTCTCTTGTAATCAAATTTTTCGCAAAGTAAGAAATTTATCTCAATTTCAAACGAAATTGGGGGGAGACACATGTGCCGCATTATTAAAGCATGTAGCTTTTGTTTCTCGTGTGTTGACACATAACTCCTATGTGCCGACATATCCTGATTGTTTGGTCAAATATTTTAACTGTTTTTAAAATTTGAAGTTACCCTCTTTGCCACCGTATTTCCTCAACTATAAATGCACCATACATGCATCGTTTCAACTTGATGAAACCATATACACTTGTCACCACTTCTCTTAATATTCAACCTCAGACCTAAGCATACACACTAACAAATTACACATAATCATTCTCTGTTGGGGTTCCATCTAGACGATGTTGATAAAGTCCAATTAGGTTGGTGAGCGTGACCGAACCGAGAATATTTGGTTGATATTTATGGAGGGGTTTCATCCAGAAAACCTAAGATTTATCCTCCAAGATCTTTGGTATGCTTGGGGGTTTTATTGAAGAATTCATAATAGTGGATTCGGCCGAGTGAAATCTTTGAAGATTGGATATCTATCAAAGGTGTAACAGGAGACAGTGAATCATATTGGAAGTTCATGTGGTCAATAGTCGAAATTGGATTCGCTTAAGTGAATACTTTGGAGATTTGGGATCTCACAAAGGATTAACTTAAGTGGTGAATAAACTGTATATTTTGTGTTTTGGTCTTGCTTAAGATCAAAAGAAGAGAAGAGGTTAAATCAACATCAAATGGTTAGGGTTCGTAGGGTTTCTCCTGAACACTTCTCTTGTAATAAACGTTTTTGTAAAGTAAGAAAGTTATCTCAATTCTAAAACAAAATTAGGAGGGGGCGTAGCCATAACAAGGACGTTTAATGAATTTCTGAAACAATTTCTTGTGTAGCTCTCTCTTTTTAACTCTTACTCTCATTTATTTTCTATATGCAATTTGTTTAATGTGTCGTTTGATTAATTTATTCATATAAAAAGTTTAAATTTCTTTGTTAATTGGCTTATTATCAATTTGATTGTAAGTTCTTTTTCCTATCCAAAAAGCTCTTTTTAATAAAACATTCTGCTTAGGAAATGTGATGAAGAATGCCTTAATATGTGAAGTAAAATGTATCAGAAGTTTTTATAAGATGTCAAATCAGATGACTTGACATGTGCTTAGAACTGAACTGGTTTTTCTGTTTAAAAATTCTAGGCGTTATTTTGTGTAAGTTGTTTGCTTTAGGTTAGCAAATTTATGTAACGTTCTGCTGCAATACTTTTGGAGAACTTTTATCCTACTATCATGGAGAAAGTAATGGAAGCGTTGAAGACAAATGTAAAGTGAAGCCCTAGCTGCTGTTCGTATAAAAGGACAACTAGCCCTACTTGTAGAGTTAGTTACACTAAAGGAAGCTGAAAGTATTGTGTTTAGGTTTTAAGTTTTAGTCTGTGTTAATTGTTCCTTGTGAGCAATTCCTTTATTGTTTAATATTTGAGCTGGACATTAGTTCAGTTGTAACTTGTTAATAATCCATAAGGTTTGAATTAAGGATGGTTTTGTTTCTTTGAAGTGTCTCTTCAAGTCTTTGTCATTATTTTATTACGGTGTGTGATTGAGGGGGAGTGAGAGGGGTTTCTCATATCTAAGAGGTTCTTAGGTAGAAATTTGATTAGGTAGTGATTAAGTGAGGGATTGTAAAATGGCAAGTTTAACTCTAAATTAATATTGTTGATAGTGAACTTCATCCCTGGCTTGGTAGCTTCCAAATGTATGCGTGATTGCACCGAACTGGGTGAATAATTTGCTTATGTCAATTTTACTTTACTGCATTTAGCATTTTGTTATTCTGTTATTCTCATATTTGATACTAGAATTTTAATTGGTTTCAGAGCAGGCATCCCGCTCTATCTCTGGATGAGATCTAGGGAAGATACTTTTTGGTACTATGGACAAGGAAGGAGGATTTGTAAACAGACTATCCATTCTAGATGGAACTAACTATGATCTCCGAAAACCTTGTATGGTGGCATTTTTTAAGTCCTTTGATAGTTGGGCTTGGAAAGCTATTTTGAAAGGATGGACGCATCCTTTTATCATGGGGGAAAACAATCAACCCATTGCTGTTTTGAAGCCTGAAGAGAACTGGAAGGTAGAAGATGAACTTGCTCTTGGAAACTCTAAAGCCTTAAATGCCATCTTCAATGGAATTGATAGGAACATCTTCTGATTGGTGAATACATGTGAAGTTTTTAAAGATGCTTGGGAAATTCTCAAAACTTCTTATGAAGGAACTTCCAAGGTAACGATGTCAAGACTGCAGTTGATAACCACCAACTTTGAAAACTTGAGGATGAAGGAAGATAAAAGTATCCAAGACTTTCACATGAACATTCTAGATATAGCCAACACATGCAGTGTCTTAGGAAATAAGATACTAGATGAGAAGCTAGTAAGGATCTCAAGAAGATTTGACGTGAAGGTGACTACTATAGAAGAATCTCAAGAAATTAACAACATGATAGTGGACGAACTCATTGGATATCTTCAAACATTGAATTAGGCATCAATGACAAAGTTGAGAAAAAGAGAAAAAGTATAACTTTTGTGTCTAATGCTGAAGGCAGAGAGGAGGAATGTAATCTGGACACTGAAGAAGGATTATCTAATGCTATTGTGTTTCTTGGAAGACAGTTTAACAAAGTGCTAAAGAAGATGGAAGGAGATCTAAGACCGAATGTCAAGAACATCTTATATAACATCAACCAGTTAGGTGATTTTGATAGAAAAACAAGGACAGATGAAAAACTCATTTAAGACAGAGGAATACAATGTCATGGATTTGAAGGCTTTGGTCATTTTAGAGCTGAATGTCCTACATATCGCAAGATACGAATGAAGGGTCTGACATTATCTTGGTTCGATGAAGAATCTAAAAGTGACGTTGAAGAGGAATCTGCCAAGAAGGTGACAAGATTGACTGGCATATACACTATTGGTTAAGATACAAGTAAAAGATAAGCAACATAAGATAATGAAGTATTCCAAGAAGGGGAGAAATAGAAGAAGCCGATAACTCAATTGAAGGCAGAAAAGAAAGAACATCTGAGATATATCTCCAAGATGGAAAATGAAGTAACTCTGCTAAAATCTAAACTTAACAACATGTCCAAGTCAGTCAGGATGCTAAATAGTGGATCTGACACATTGGATAAAATTCTTCAGATATGAAGAGTGGAAAATGATATGAGAGGTCTAGGATATAATGAAATAAATTAACCTCCATCAAACCTATCTTATATCCCGACTAAACCAAAGATGTTGAATCAAATGTCTCAACATCATGGCAGAGAGAATCTCAAATACTCCAAAAGAACATATCAGCACTGGAGATGTCACTACTGTGGACGGTTTCGTCATATAAAGTCATTTTGTTTCAAGCTGCATGGTTATCCTAAACCTGCACCTCAGCCCAAGGTTAATAGTTATCCTAAGCCTACACCTCAACCCAAGAGAAATTAGACTATTCCAAATGTCAATAAGAAGAAATAATGGGTTCCGAAAGCTATTGTTACAAGCCTTATAGCACATACATCTCTCAGAGCCTTAGCCAAAGAGGACTGGTATTTTGACAGTGGATGTTCAAGACATATAGCAAGAGGCAAAATCCTGTTGATGGATATCAGATCTCACTCCACTAGTTATGTGACTTTTTGTGACGGAGCCGAAGGTGAAATCAAAGGAGTTGGAAAACTGGATTTCCCAAGAATACCAAATCTTAATGTGCTACTAGTTAAAGGGCTGACAACAAATATTATCAGCATCAGTCAGCTGTGTGATCAAGGCTTCAAAGTAAATTTCACAAAGTCTGAGTGCATTGTTACAAATGAGAAGGGTGAAGCTGTGATGAAGGGAGTTAGGTCTAAAGATAATTGTTATTTATGGATACTCAATACTTAGTTTCTCCTCCACGTGTTCTCCATCCAAAGAAGATGATGTTAAACTGTGGCATCAAAAATTGGGACACTTGCATCTTAAGGGAATGAAAAGAATCATTTCGATGGAAGTTGTGAGAGAAATTCCAAAGCTTAAGATTGAAGAAGGAAGAGTATGTGGGTATTTCTAAATTGGAAAGCAAGCTAAGATGTCACATCAGAAGGTTCAATATCTCACAACATCAAAAGTCTTGGAACTTCTTCACATGGACTTGATGGGACCAATGCAGGAGGAAAGTCTAGGTGGAAACGAGAATGCCTATGTGGTTGTGGATGACTATTCCAGATATAATTGGGTGAGCTTCATTAGAGATAAAACCGATGTTTTGAAGTTTTCAAAGACCTCTGTCAAAGACTTCATAAAGAAAAGGATATCTGTATTATTAGAATCAGAAGTGACCATGGAAAGGAGTTTGAAAACAGAAAATTTGCTGAATTTTGCTCATCTGAAGGGATTAAACATGAATTTTCCTCTCCCATTACACCTCGACATAAAGGAATTGTAGAATGAAAGAATAGAACTCTCCAGGAATCTGTGAGAGCAATGATTTATGCTAAAAATCTACCCTACCACTTTGGGGTTGAAGCTATGAATACTATCTGCTATATCCATAATAGAGTAACTCTAAGGAAAGGTACATTAGCTACTATATATGAAATATGGAAGTGAAGAAAACCTACTATCAAATACTTTCATGTTTTTGGAAGTAAATGTTATATCTTAGCTGATCATGAACAAAGGAGGAAGATAGACCCTAAGAGTGATAAAGGAATATTTCTAGGCTACTCTACAAACAATAGAGCCTATAGAGTCTTCAACTCCAGAACTAAAGTAATTATGGAGTCTATAAATGTTTTTGTTGATGATATAAGGTTAAATGAAGGATCTGATTTCCTAGAGAATGTTCTAACATTCCTGGATGACATCCCAGCAGACACTATAGATGAAAGTGAGGATCCTACTCCCACTAACGAGGAATCTGAAAAATGGTCCAGCCAACAAAGGACCTTTTATAAGAATTCAGAAAGATCATCCTAAAGAACATATTATAGGAGATCTAAATAAAGGAGTTACCACCAGGCCAAGAGAATTCATAACAAACCCTTGTTTTGTCTCAAAAATTGAGCCTAAGAATGTCAAGGAAGCTTTAATTGATGAATTATGGATTAATGCTATACAAGAAGAACTAGAACAGTTCAAGAAAAATTAAGTGAGAGATCTAGTCCCAAGACTTGAAGGAATAAATGTGATTGGAACCAAATGGGTATACAAGAACAAATCTGATGAAGAAGGTGTGATCACCAAAAATAAAGCAAGATTAGTTGCTCAAGGATACACTCAAATCGAAGGAGTTGATTTTGATGAAACTTTTTCCCTTGTAGCCCGTCTAGAATCAATCAGTTTGCTATTAAGAGTTGCATGTGTTCTGAGATTCAAACTATTTCAGATGGATGTAAAATGCGCCTTCCTAAACGGTTACTTAAATAAGGAAGTCTATGTAGAACAACCTAAAGGTTTTGTTGATCCAACATTTCTTAATCATGTGTACAAGTTGACGAAATCTCTATATGGATAGAAGTAAGCTCCAAGAGCTTGGTATGAGAGCCTGACATAATTTATTGTTGAAAATGGATACAGGAAATGTGGCATAGACAAAACTCTATTTGTAAAATATGAAAGAGGAAGTCTTATGATTGCCTAGATTTATGTTGATAATATTGTTTTTGGTGGCATGTCTAACGAAATGGTCCACCATTTTGTCAAGCAAATGCAATCAAAATTTGAGATGAGTCTTGTTGGGGAACTAACATACTTCGTTGGCCTTCAAGTCACACAAATGGAAAACTCCATCTTCTTATCTCAGAGTAAGTATGCTAAGAATATTGTCAAGAATTTCGGAATGGAAAATGCAAGTCAGAAAAGGACACCTGCTCCTAGACATCTGAAGTTATATAAAGATGAACAAGGCGTAAGTATGGATCAAAGTCTCTATAGAAGTATGACAGGTAGCCTTCTATATGTCACAGCAAGCAGACCTAACATTGCCTTTGCTATTTTGTGGTCGATATCAGGCTGAACCCAAAGTGAGCCATATCAACCAAGTGAAAAGAATACTGAAGTATGTGAATGGAACATCTGACTATGGCATGTTGTACTCTCATGGATCTAACTTCACTCTGAGTGGGTATTGTGATGCAAACCGGGCAGGAAGTGCTGATGATAAAAAAATCGCATCAGGAGGATGCTTCTTTTTGGGGAATAATATTATATCATGGTTTAGCAAGAAGCAAAATTGTGTCTCCCTATCCATTAAAGCTGAATACATAGCTGTAAGAAGTCGTTGTTCTCATCTTGTTGGATGAAACAAATGTTGACAAAATACAATGTCAAACAAGATGTCATGACATTATATTAAGACAACCTGAGTGCTATCAATATATCCAAAAATCCTATCCAACACAGCAAGACCAAACACATCAATATTCGTCATCACTTCATAAGAGAACTTGTTGAAAACAAGATAGTTGCATTAGAACATGTAACTACTGAAAGGAAGTTGGCAGACATTTTTACAAAGGCTTGGATGCAAATCAATTCAAAACTCTAAGAAGCAAATTAGGGATCTGCATACTGTAATACGGTGAACTGACTTTGTAGGTTTTTTGTATCGCAAATGTGCGGATAGCAACAGTCGCCACCGACTTTTCTTTTATCCAATTAAGGGAAGGTAAAAAGTACAGAAAAAGACCTTTGTTAGATTCTGAGTAAGGGAGAAGGTTATGAAAAGGGAAGGTATTAGCACCCCTTTCCATCCGTAGTTATCTACGGCTCTTAGTTGCTCTTGGATCACTTTAAAATTGTGCTTTCGTGTGTTTGACAAAAATGTTTTGAAAAGGCATTTCGCTTTGACTTTTTAATGATTCATGTAGGAATGTATACAAAGTGTTCGGAAATGTTTCGTTTTGAAAAGAGTTTGAACTTTGACAAAAGTGTGAGGTGTGAAAAGCATTTGATTTGAGCAAGCAACTAAAAGTCTTATTACCTACTCAGAATTGGTCGTTTTCGTGTTGTTTTACTTTCCTTTAGAATAGCGCTATCCATACCATTAGTTGGTAGGTAACTCTATTTGTTGGATGTAAGCGGGACATTCGAAGGGACATCGGATGGTCATAGAAAGCAACTTGTAGGAAGTATCCTAGCACATTCGAAGGAACTATCATCATTTTTCGTAGGCGACAATCGAGGGTCAAGATCATGTATTCGGAGGCGACATCGTGGGTCTATGATCTTTGTATCGAAGGGACTATGATGATTTGTTTGAAGGCAACGGTGCTAGAATACCTCTACGTTCGAGGGACATGACCATTTGAATTCGTAAGGCAACGAGAGAGAATTACCCTAAGGGGTGCGCGTGTGAAAGAGTGTGTTGAATTCAGATTCATGTTATCTTGAAAATTAGAGTGAGCTATTGTTCAATTTTATCTTGCCATACACGCCTAATTACTAGCAGTTATAGGGTGCGGAAATTAAAATGCGGAATGTAAAGATGCGGAAAGATAAATGTCCTACGCTATTACATGGCTTTGGGGCAGATACATAATTTAAACTTGCGGAAAATAAAAACCTAATTTAAACTATTACATCACATGAGCAATTACATTATTGGAAAAAGAAAACAGTAAAAGAAACCGTCTGAAACGGAATAACCTGTGAAAAGATAATAAAATCGGAAAATACGATGAAATCTAATAAGAGGAAAATACTAGTAAAAATGCAAGTTTTTAGATGAGAAAAATATGACATGCTGGAAATAACATAAATATGCTAAAATAATTTTTTGGGATTTTTTGGATGCAATTTAATAATTTAAAACTAATTAAAATTGATTAAAATGCTAAATTATGAATAAAAATAAATATGCATGCAAAATAATATTTCTTAATTTTATAAATTAAATAAGTATTTTCTGAAAATAAATGCAAAAGGAAAAAATATTTTGATGATTTTTAATGCATGAATAAAAATTATGAAAAAGAATTAAAATGATGCAAAAATATTAAATAATAGAAAATATGAAAAATATATGAAAATAGTTAAGTTTGTGAAAAGAAAAACAAATCTGGTCCTGGGCTGAATCGAACAGGGGACCTTTGAGAGGATCTTTGCATAGTGAGAGCTTTTACCACTACGCCATCTGTCACTTGTTGTCATGGATTGAAAACGTGAGATCATGAGTGCACACGCGTCGTAGCTTGGTGAGGTCAAGGCCCAGTCAGCTGGTGGGGTCCCCGTTGGATGGAATGAGCGAATCAGAGAGCGCGATAACGCCACGCATGTGGTCAAGGAGTCCATGCCGGAGTCAGCAACCGGAACCCTAACGCCGGTCATCTTCTCCGGTGGGTTGATTTTCCAACCTGCAAAAATACGCAAAATAAACAAGAAAATAGAACCCTACCCCCCTAAATCGGACCTCCTGAATCCAATGGTGATATCCATTTGCATTGAATCGGCCTGTGTAATGAGTTTCGAAGAAAAGAAACCGAACTGCTCTAGCAATGGCAACTATCAATTTCTACGTGTATGCTTGCATGTAATGCGTCTAATAGGTTCTAATGAACCTCTTGAACATAAATAAACACACAAAAACAGTTAACAATGCATGATAAATGAAATTCGAATTTCACAAATGTACCAAATTGGAGCAAGGCGTAGGGGACGATTCTGGTCGATCTGGCTTCAAGTAAGGATTGCTTTGGACTCCTGGGATGTCAATGAGCAAGATTGGATGGCTGGATTGGACTGAAACTTGCTGAAAATTGAAACTCGATTTTCTCCAATTCTTGAAAAAATTTGGCAAAGTGAGGGCTGTGTATGGGGCTAGGGTTTCGTGTCTTGTGCTGTGCATAATGCTTGGTATTTATAGAGTAAATTAGGATGGCAAAGAGAGTGAAAAATGATTGAGTAATGAATGTGCAATATTTTCTCTTTAAAACAAATCAAATTTCCTTGAAAATCTGATTTTCCTTCCATGTGCAAGCAAATCACGAAATTGGCAAGTGTTTTGGGCTTCCTTGGACCTCAAGTTTGATCAAAATCCAATCATCTTAAAAAAATATCTTATTTTCATATTTTATATAATTTAATTTTGAATTAAATGGTTTAAAATTCAAAAATAAATTATAAAAATAGAAAATTTCCATGGCCAAGCATTTATGGGTCACAAATAATGTTATGAACAAGTTTGGATCAAAAGATTATAGGCCCATTTGGAAAATTTTGCATTTTGACCAAAATGTCCTTTTGTGCAATTGTCCAAAATTGCCCAACTTGTGAATGGTGTATCTTGCTCAATTTTCCACATTTTTGAGTGTTCTTGGACTGTTTGGAAAGCTCTAAGAATCCTCTAACCAACCTTTTTGGTCTCATATCAATTGGCGTTTCCATGCTCAATATATCCTCAAAACAAAAAGTTGACTTTTTGTTGACTTTGAAAAGGACCTGTAATGTTTTGAGTCATACCTCTCAAATGAAGCATTTTTTGGACATTCTTGTGAGTCATGAAGTTGTAGAGAATTGAATTTCCTTCAAAACAAGAGGTGTTGGAAAAATTTCTGAGAAAGTATGAGAAAGTTATGATCAGTCAAAGTTCAGTTGACTTTTCACCTAGAAACCCTAATTTAGAAAGTTTGACTTTTGAGCAAATCTTGAGTTTTCTTGATGAATCATGATCAAACCTTGATCAAATGATGAATGTAACTTCAAAATGAGGATGTTGACCAAAAATTATGAAGTTTGACTGTATGTTGACCACAATTGACCTTTTGTCCAATACAACTGATTTTCAACCATCTGAGCAATTGTCTGAGGAAACTTGACTTGTGAGGCTTGAAACTTGACATGGAGAATCTTTGAAGCATATGAGGAGGCATGAAGGACATTGGAGATGTTGGAAGTCCATCTGAAGTTGAGAATTGCCAAACCCTAGTTTGGGTTGATTGTCTAACTCTTGAGGAATCTTTGAGTATGGATGTATGAGATATCTTGAGCAGATGGAGGGCAAATTTTGGGGTATGACAGCTGCCCCTGTTCAATCTTCTTGTACTGGAAGGTTAGATTGACATACTTGTCTTTCGTGACCGAAGGTAGAAGATGATTGAACACTCGAGTACACAAAATTTGCACTCCGGTGATGAATGCGGAATGGGCTTACAGATGCCATTTGGAGAAGGTAGAGACTTCGATGGGGGATGAGTCGTATGCTAGACTCGAGGTTGTTGATAGGAGGAGAATCGCCGAAGATGGGCTTGAGATGCCATCTGGAAAGGCCGATGCTGGGGAGTGAGCCGTACGCTAGGCTCTGTAGTCGTTTCTGGAAGTGAAAGGAGCATGGAGATGGGCTTAAGATGCCATCCGGAAGGAGTCGTACGTTAGACTTCGTGCTCATCTTTGAATGAAGTTATTGATTTGTATTGGTTTTTTAACCAAATATGCAGCATTCTGAAGGTGGAAAATTGTTGATAAGTAGTCGGAGATGGGCTTAAGATGCCATCCAAGGCAACTGAGTCGTACGCTAGACTCTGTAGTTGCTGTTGATAATAAGAAGGAATCAGAATAGATCTTCGTCGATTACTCGAGGAGGTAGTAGTTGGAAAAATGTGGATATCTGCCCTGTTGTGCATCGGGTATTGATCCACTGCCTGTTATCGGAGGATAACTTGTGATCGTTCGGATAGGGTTTCCCGTCTGGCTTCGGGTATTAATCTTGGATCCGTTGTCGGAGGACAACGAGGGCGGTCGTTCAGATAGTTTTCCCGTCGAGATTCGGGGCTTAATCTCGACCATCGTCGGAGGACAACCAGGCGGTCTTTCGATAGTTTTCCGTCGAGATTCGGGCTTAATCTCGGACTGCTTGCGTCGGTGATTTCCACCTGTTTTGGAGAAAACAAGAGAAACTTTGATAGAATATTGTTAGTCTTATGCAAAGTATGATGCATGACAATGTATATGAATGACATATGCATGAATTATGACTTTATGAGTAATGTATGAATGATAGATGTTGAGATATTTCAAAACATATCCATCTTGAAGAAGATGCGGATGTTCTGAGGATTCCTGAATTCTGTTTGGGGATGGAGATCTTGAGGAGAAAAGAACTTCGATCCCTCCGATGCACTATCTGACCAAGTCTTGGGCCTAGATATTGTCGAGGAAGGTAGAGATTGAGAAACTCGTTGTTGGAGATCTCATACATAGACCCTGTTGGGGAGAGTCTGGGAGGCAATCTGTTGGGGATCTTGTATGTAGATCCAGTTGAGAAAAAATTAGGAGATGCTCTACTGAGGATTTTGAGTGTAGATCTCGCTGGAGTGCGCTTGATGGTTGCTGGGAGACCGGGTTGGGGCCCGTTGGAACCTCTGGGGAATAGAAGATGTAGATTTTCTCCGGTGCACTATCTGACCAAGTCTTGAGTCTGGATACCGCTGCTGGAGAAAAGGGGAATTGTTGAGAGATATCTGCTGATGATAAATACCTTGGCTGGGGATGAAGTGTTACTGCTTGGAGACTGATGTAACATTGCTCAGTTGAGTGGAATCACTGTTCGGGGATATACCGTATACTCCGCTGGGGAAGGTTTGTTGTGAGTGATACTGCTGTGGGGATCATGCTCTGTGGGGGAAATGCATTGGTGACTTTTGTCGTCATCTCAATTCCTAGAGCCTGTAGTAACTACTTTTGTAGGTCCACTTCTCGCATGTTTGTGAATAGATTCTTATTGTCAAATGCATATAATCATTCAAAGCAAACGTTGGACTTATTGCAAACGACAATAGTGAAAAATGTGAGAGAAAGAACTTGTATTCATTTGAAATGTGGCATATGGCCAAGTAGTTTGTACACAAGAAAGGTAAAAAGCTATGCGGAAACAATCTCGTTAAGTTCCAACCACGCTAGTACTCATATATTTCAACTATCTCATCTCCTAGCTGTCAGTAAAAAGTGAGTAGAATGATCTTCGTCGCTTGAACCTTGAATGCTGATAGTAGTCTGGAAGCAGGTGATCTGGAAGAGACATAGTCGTACGCTTAAATCCCTAACTTTTGCCTAGAACGCCCTTTCGGGTTTTCAGTCTACCGGGATACCCTTTTTTGCCCAAGCCGCCTTTTCAGGTTTTCGACTTGCCGGGGTGTACATGTTTTGTATATATCCTTAACTTTTTCCCGAACCCTTTTGGTTCGCCAGGATGCCCTTATTTTTGCCTAGGTCAGTCGACCTAGCGGGTCTCATTCATGCGTAGTATTTTTTGACTATGTCTGCGTTCACATGGTGTGGGAAGTCCTCACCATCCATGGTGCTAAGTATCATAGCTCCGCCGGAAAACACTATCTTGACTACAAACGGTCCGTCGTAGGTGGGAGTCCATTTTCCCCTGGGATCACCTTGTGGAAGAATGATGCGCTTGACTACTAGGTCACCAACTTGATAGACTCGGTGCTTGACCTTCTTGTTAAATGCTCTGATCATTCGCTTCTGATAGATCTGTCCATGGCAGATGGACGCGAGTCGCTTCTCATCAATCAAATTAATCTGGTCAAGGCGGGTCTGGACCCAATCGTCTTTGTCTAACTCTGCGTCCTGGAGGACTCTGGTTGAGGGTATCTGAACCTCGATGGGTAGGACTTCTTCCATACCGTACACAAGAGAGAAGGGGGTTGCCCCTGTTGATGTTCGTACTGTAGTGCGATAACCATGAAGAGCGAATGGTAACATCTCATGCCAATCTTTGTAAGTCACTGTCATCTTATGTATAATCTTCTTAATGTTCTTGTTGGCGGCTTCCACAGTGTCATTCATCTTAGGCCGATATGGAGAAGAATTGTGATGCTTGATCTTGAATTGCGTGCAGAGTTCGGTGATCATCTTATTGTTGATATTGGAGCCATTATCTGTGATAATCCTTTCGGGAGTGCCATATCGACAGATAAGATTACGCTTGATGAATCGAGCCACAACATTCTTGGTAACAGATGCGAACGAGGCTGCTTCTACCCACTTGGTGAAGTAATCAATTGCCACAAGGATGAAACGATGTCCGTTGGAAGCGGTGGGCTTGATTTCTCCGATCATGTCAATGCCCCACATTCCAAACGGCCAAGGAGCTGTTAGAACATTCAGAGGTACTGGAGGTACGTGCACTTTGTCGGCATAAATCTGGCACTTGTGACAAGATCGAGCGTAGAGGTGACAATCGCCTTCCATGGTGGACCAATAGTAACTGTTCTCAAAATCTTCTTAGCCATGGTGTGTCCACCGGAGTGGGTACCAAATGCGTCGTGTAACTCTTCCATGATACGTATTGTTTGTTTCGATCGCACAATGAGTAAGCACAAGTCGTGGTTGCGCTTGTATAAGATGTCGTTGCTGAGGAAGAATTTGGATGCAAATCTTCTCATGAACTTCTTATCATTGACAGATGCCCCTGCGAGATATTCCTGAGTCTCAAGATACCTTTTCACGTCATAGTACCAAGGTTTCTCTTTTGTATCAAGCTCATAAAAATACGCTAGTTCGTCAAACTTCTCAATGATGATCTGGGGAGCCTCGTTGTCCCATCTGACCTTGAACATAGATGACATAGTAGCTAATGCGTCTGCCAACTGATTCTCTTCTCGTGGAATGTGATTGAAAGTGATCTCTTCGAAGTAGGGGATCAAACTCAGAACATGCTCTCGATACGGAATGAGGTTCGGGTGCTTCGTATCCCACTCGCCTTAATCGGTGATCACCAAAGCCGAGTCTCCATACACTTGTAAGAACTTGATTCTTAAGTCAATAGCACTTTGATACCCATGATGCACGCTTCGATTCGCCATGTTGTTAGTGCAACGAAACATAATCTGGCGGTGAAAGGCGATGCCAAGGATGTAATGATGGCGCCAATGCCATTGCCAAGTGCGTTTGAGGCTCCATCAAAGACCATGGTCCATCGGGATCCTTGTTCGGTCCTTCGTCTGGCACGGTTCTTCGATCGAGAACTAGTAAAACATCTTCATCTGGAAATTGAACCGCATAGATCGATAGTCATCTACGGCTTGATGAGCCAAATGATCGGCTACTACACTTCCTTTGATCGCTTTAGAAGTGTCGGATGTCGATTCGGTCGGATCATTTGCCATCTCGCTATTCTTCCGGAGAGAGTGGTTTCTCAAATATGTATTTTATCGGACCCATCTTGGAAATCAACAAGGTAGTGTGAGTTAACATATCTGCCTTAGTCGTGACAGCCCAAGCTAAAGCGTTGCAAGTTTTCTCGATGAGTATCTTGTTTCACAATGGTAAACTTTTGCTAAGGTAGTATATTGCATGCTCTTTTCTACCGGACTCGTCATGTTGCCCCAACGCACACCCCATTGAGTTCTCTAACACCGCCAAGTACATGATAAGAGGTCTTCCTTTGGCGGGCATCGGGATAGGAGGATTTTGTAGGTACTCCTTGATTTTGTCAAAAGCGATCCGCAATCGCCATTCCATTCCACTACTTGATCTTTCTTTAGTAACTTGAAGATTGGCTCACAAGTAGCAGTTAGATGTGCAATGAACTGGCAATGTAGTTCAATCGGCCCAAAAAACCTCTGACTTCTTTATCGGTGCGGGGTCCATCTCTTGAATGGCTTTAACCTTGGCGGGTCAACCTCAATACCTTTACCATCGACAACAAACCCTAGGAGTTTTCGGATCGACTCAAAAGTGCACTTGTTAGGATTAAGTCTTAGTCCAGACTTCAACTCAAGCAGTTTACGCAAATGATCAAGATGTTCTTCTTCATGCGTGATCGAGCTATCATGTCGTCGAGACCTCTATCTCGTGATGAATCATGTCATGGAATAATTTCACCATAGCACCGATAAGTGGCGCCCGCGTTCTTCATCGAGCGGCATAACCTTGTAGCGAAAGTGCCCCACCGTAACAAAAGTAGTCTTCCATGTCTTCGAGCCATTTTGATTTGATTGTAACGAGAAACCATCCATGAAGGAGAAACCTTATGCCGAGCGGTGTTGTCTACCGTAACATCAATATGAGGAAGTGGAAAATCGTCTTCGGACTCGCTTTGTTCGGATCTCGTAATCCACACATTCGTACCTTACCATCCTTCTTAGGCACAGAACCACGTTCGCAACCCATTGTGGATAGGTAACCAGAAACCGGCGTTGAATTTCATAACTTCGCTTTGATTTTCTCTAACATCTCGGGACGCATGACGAACCTTCTTTCACGGAGAAAACCTTCTTTGTTGGCAATCGTGTACCACAATATCAATGTCTAAACCACGCATGTCTTCGTATGACCAAGCAAAACCTCAATATAGTCTCGTAGCATCCGAACCAACCTTTCTTTAACACTTCTCAAGACCCGCTCCCATCTTGATCTCTTTTCTCTTCATCAAGACCCAAATTCACAACCTCAACTTGCTCTTCGTGTGGTCAGATAACTCGCTCTTCTTGCTGTAGATCCGCAAGTTCTCCCGGCACTTCACAATCTTCCTCACTTTTGTCTTGACTTGGTAGATGGGATTATCAAGTCATATTTAGCAATAGCATAGTTGTTATTAACGAGATTCGGAGTGATTCGTGTATCACGTGGGTGTGTGTAAGAAACACATAGATTTTGGAGGGTGATAAAGTAAAGAAAGAAAACAAACAATTGAATGCAAAAGTCCAACGAATTTAATGAATGAAAATACGCAAACGACAGATAATAACCCTCGCAAACGAGCCACGATGCCCCGGGCAAGACACTAGGCTTTAGAGTTTATTGTTCGAAACATAAAAATACGAAAAGCAAAACAAAAACAAGAGCAATTACTCCTGGATAAAGGAGATTGGTATGACGTCTTCAGTCTTCCAATTCCGAGCCCCTTGTCCGGTTGGGAAGATCCACTTGCGATGTCGAGTCGTCTTCTATAGCATGGATTCCACTTTGGCTAATGCGGAAAGGAAGTTGGCCGGCACGTTCGCGGCGTATCATCTTTTGACCTTTGATGGTGAAGCCTAAACCAGTCTTGTTAAATTTGAACGGAAGATCAGGGAGCTGTCCCCAAATAGTTCTCTTTCCTTCTTCAACTGAGCATCTTTCAAGAGGCCATCCTAGGCGAGCTTGTGTAACTTCAGAGGACAGGAGAGTCAACGGCATGACTCTGGGTATCGTTTCAAAAGCTTGTCAGGGAGTCTCGAAGAATTCACCTTCCATTTTGAGGTATCGGAATGACTGTAGATGACTGACCATATACTCTTCTTCACCACACACTGTAACAACTTTCCCTTTCACCGGGTACTTGACACGATGTAAGGTGGAGGTAATACCGCCCATGTATCCAAGGCGCCAAGTAGGCAAGAATAGGTCGACGAATGTCCATGACAAAGATAGTGGAGTCAAAAGTCCGGAACCGACTTTAATAAGCGAGTGAGCTCTCCAAGCTTGTTCGCTTAGAACCATTAAAAGCTCTCACAATAATGTCACCGGGTCTCGTAACCAACCCTTCGACATCAAGCCGATCAAAGCGTCTTTGGTAGGATATTCGAGCGAGGTATCCACCAAGACATGAGACAATGTAACGCCTTGCATTCAACAGATGTGCAAGGCTTTGTTGTGTTTCTTTCGCGAGTCAAATTAGCATCGGAGAAGCCTAGGCCGTTGTTGGCAGCCAGGCTAGCAATACAAACTTCAAACTGGTCAGTAGTAGTGTCTTGCGGCACATGAGCATTCTTCAGAAATTTCACCAAGGCATTAGCATGAGCCTCAGAGCACAAGAGCAAAGCGAGCATGGAAATCTTGGACGGTGTCTATCCCAACTGTTCCACAACATTGTAGTCACTCTTCTTGATAATCTTCAGAATTTCCTCCATTTCTTGTTTGGAGGTATCTTCAGTAACTTCTTCTGGCTGAGCAGGATGAGTCACTGGTTCTTTCCCTCTAGCTTGGGGAATGGATTGAATAGCTAGAATGCGAGCTGGATTCGCGGTATCTTTTGGAGGAGAGATATCTGGAGAGAACACTCTTCCGGTTCTGGTCACCTTACTTGATTCGGTGATGTTGTCAATGCCAGGAATGGTAGCTTCAACAGTCAGATCTTTAATGGTCAGAGGGTCTTGCTTGACGCCATGATAGTAAACATCAGATCCATAGTTCCAAGGGATAGCCTTGTCAGAGGAATATGGAACTGGTCTTGGAGAAGTAATAATGAGAGGTGCCACTCTAGGCACAGGATCGGCAGAGGAAATCCTTATTGTGTTAACATCAGGATAGTCTTGGAAATCGTCACCCCATCCGGTCGCCTTAACATCTTCAAAAGGAATCTTGTAGCTCTCAGGAACAGTGTACTTCACCATGTAATCATACTTTCCACTTAGCTGCCCCAAGGTATCCCACACAGATGGTGTAGTTTCATTCACATTGTCAATCTTCAACTTAGAAATTTCTTCACACACGCGCAGGTGGTTTCGAAAATAGTATCTCACGGTTATCCATCATGCCGGACACGTCTTCTCAACCAAGCACATCCATCGAGCGGACGGGCACCAACGAAAATTCTCGGGCATCTGGATTGACACCGCTTGCGAAATTCTTCCATCGAGGAATGGTCAAGTCATCTATGTTGAAAACATAAGTATCCTCCCAACATTGGAACTCTTGTCATGGTTAGGCATAGGCGCGTTGATCATATTCGAGTCTCAACAAGAGGATCAAACTCAATGCATAGCTTCAATCATATCTTGAATCTTGTTCTTGAGCCCAACAATCATCGATTATGTCCGGCTATTGGAATGGTAAGCACACTTAGCATTAGGATTGTATCTCGGAGAAGTGTTGACATTTTGAGGGGTTCCTCAAGGTAATCACCGCTTTCAACATGTGTTGTAAGGCTTGCGACAACGGCATGTTGATCTTCGAATGTCTTCGTGCGTTGCTCACGCGTTGTCTCACCGAGGTTGTCCGATGTAGGATTGGATCACAAGCGTTAGTAGCGGTCGGTCTTGGCTCGGCTTTTCGACCATACACATTGACTTCTTTCTTACCACCAAAAGATCTCTTGGCATTGGAAGATGACTCTACAATTTTCCACTCTTGATACCGCTTCAATCGTTCGCTTTGTCAATATCATTTCGGTGAATCAAGAAGAGTTTCAATCGATGATTGAAGAACGGACTGTCAATGTTCCCATAAACATATCAACCAACTCCCTATTGGACAAGGGTGGTTGAACTTTGCCTGCTAGATCTCTCCACTTCTGAGCATACTCCTTGAACTTCTCATCACGACCCATAGACATGCTTTGTAGTTGCATGCGAGTGGGTGTCAATTCACATTGTACTCATCATGCGTAGAAAGCATCTGCCAAATCACTCCAAGTACGGATACAGTCATTCTCTAGCTGATAATACCATTCCAATTGGGTTCCGGACAAACTCTCTTGAAAATAATGCATCCACAACTTTCTATCATCAGTGTGGGGATTGATCTTCTGGACATAAGACTTCAAATGCAGCTTAGGGAAAGACATGCCATCATACTTAGCAAAAGTAGGAACCTTGAATTTGGGAGGAATCACAACACCAGGGACAAGACTAAGATCATCAAAATTCAGTCCTGACATTTTCAGATTTTCCACAGCATTCAAACGGTCTTCAAGTTGTTTGTACTTGTCATCTTCATCAGAGTATTGGCCATCATCATAGACTTTTTCGTGCTCATGACTACCTTCACCATCACCCTTGTTACTTTGCTCATCCTCCTTCTTGACGCCTCCTTCAGAGAGCTCAATCCGACTAACCACTCTAGGACCTCCTTTGTAGCGTCTGCCCATGTTGAGAAGACCAACAACCTTCTTCTTTCTTTGAGCTTCTTGGATCTTCTTGGCCTTGGACCAAGTGGTAAACATCTCCCCGAGCATTCGAGCTTGAAGATCTTTGATTTTTCAAGAGCCATTTCGCTAAAATAAATAGCGAGCAAATGAGAAAACCAATCTTCAATGTACCTGTGATGCAATGTTATGCTATGATATGCAATGTTTATGCGAATGCAATGCAATGTTTTCAAGGACCTTAGAGATTTAAATTTGTTAAACAAGCACGAAAATACATTTATTAGTTCTCTTTTCATTATTCTTTTTTTTCTTTTTAAGTACAAAGGATAGTTCAAGACAAATAAAAGAAAAACATATAAATCCTAAAGCTCTAAGTCTCCCATGGGCGCTTCCTCTTGGTGCCGATGTAGGCGTTGATGTTTCGCTCCTCGTGAAGTAGCTTGGTCAACTCTAGCACTTTCTTCTCGCTTGCATAACACTGAGCTTCAAAGGTATCCCTCTCTTCTTTAAGCTGAATCCAGGATCTCTTCAAGTCTTCAAAATCAGTAGGCATGTCGGGATGGAGAACAGTATAGCGTCACCTATAGCAACTTCCATAATTCGGTAAAACAGTGAATGGCATCATGAGGTTTTGAGCTCGAGCTCGCACCCATTTGAGGTAAGGTTCCCAAGGAATGGAGTTCTGGTGCCCCAAAGTCTTGGTATCAGTCTTCTTTACCATGCCCCAAGCATGTATGAACCTTCATCGGTAATTCTGGAGATCGTGGTTGTAATCAAACACAATATCTTGGAGAAGCATATCATGTGGACCATCTCTTCGGGCAAAACCAAACTGACGTAAAGCTAGAGAAGGGTTGTAAGTAATACCTCCCCTTATACCAAGTAGCGGTACATTAGGGAATTCTCCACAACGCTCAATGAAGGTGAAGTCCTTTTGAGAGAAAAGATTCCAACGGATATCTGAATGGGAGAGTGACATTAGCCTTTGAGACCACTTCAACCTTTGTTCATTCTTCAAAACTGATGGAGGAAGGTGCGAAATAAACCACCTCGAAAGTAACGGTATGCAACACATGAGAGTTCCTTGTCTCTTAGTAGTACGAGTGTGGAGAGAATGTAGGACGTCTCCAAGTAAAGTAGGCACAGGATTGTGGGTAAGAAACAACTTGATGGCGTTGACATCTATGAATTGATCCGAGTTAGGAAATAGAACCAAACCATAGATTAGCAAGGCCACAATGTCTTCGAATGCATGGAAACTCATAACCTTGAGGAATTCTCGGGCTTTCTTAATTAGGAACTTAGCAAGTAAACCCTTAACTCCACTTCTTGTTTCCCAATTAGCTTCAATGTCTGAGTGCTTAAGATGTAGCGCTGATACAATGTCTTCGTACTTAGGAACCTTTTCTAAACCGGTGAATGGCATTTGGTCAAGAATAGGTACCCCAAGTAGCTTAGAGAACTCTTCCAAGGTAGGAACCAACTGATAATCTGGGAATGTAAAGCAATAGTATTTCGGATCAAAGAACTGGAATAGGACATGCATCATATCTTCTTCAAACCGAGATAACCAAATCAAGTAGATAACCATGTCTTTTGATGAACTGAGCATGGTCGGGAATTTCTGAAACCAATTCTTTGAGCTGAGAAGGTATACCCATGAAGTTGATTCGGATAGTCTTTCTAGAAGCCATAATCCCCTACAAAACAGAGCAAAGATAAATCCCTAGGTCCTTGAAATAGTTAGAAATGATATGCAATGCAAATGATGTCATGATGTCATGTTTGGCACACACAAGCAATTCACACAATGAGCCTAGGGTTAAGGCTTGCATGAGGTATAGGTGATTACCCCACCAAAAGTTTGAGTTGGTTCATCCTGTCCTATAATAGTAACCGGGTTCTAGGAATCTCACATCATTGATCTTTCTCGTAGGCGTTTATTTCAATACGACTGCCAAGTGGTCGACCGAAAATATCCCAAAAGTCTGATCTTAATGAGCGTAGCATCGAGTATCAACCAACCTTAGTCTGCACCAAAGCCGGCCATCTCACTACCTTCTAATGGCCAAGATGGGTCAATTAAGGTTCTAAAAGTTTAGTTAGCGATGACACCACGAAGCCAAATACTATCCTCAACTTGGGAATGAAGAGTATCAGGACATCCAAAGTGTCACGCTAACGTAGCCATCATGTTGACCGTTTTGATATACGTCTAACGGTCGCGACGATTTATTGCTACTTACCTAAAAGGAAACCCGGATCCGGGTGTAGGATCCCCCACAAATATAATACCCAAGCAAACCTTAAGGCATTCTCTCTTTAGGGTGTTTCCCCGGCAGAGTCGCAAGTTTTGTAATACAATGAACTGACTTTGTAGGTTTTTTGTATCGCAAATGTGCGGATAGCAAGAGTCTCCATCGAATTTTCTTTTATCCAATTAAGGGAAGGTAAAAAGTACAGAAAAAGACCTTCGTTAGATTCTGAGTAAGGGAGAAGGTTATGAAAAGGGAAGGTATTAGCACCCCTTTCCATCCGTAGTTATCTACGGCTCTTAGTTGCTCTTGGATCACTTTAAAATTGTGCTTTCGTGTGTTTGACAAAATGTTTTGAAAAGGCATTTCGCTTTGACTTTGTAATGATTCATGTAGGAATGTATACAAAGTGTTCTAAATGTTTCGTTTTGAAAAGAGTTTGAACTTTGACAAAAGTGTGAGGTGTGAAAAGCATTTGATTTGAGCAAGCAACTAAAAGTCTTATTACCTACTCAGAATTGGTCGTTTTCGTGTTGTTTTACTTTCCTTTAGAATAGCGTTATCCATACCATTAGTTGGTAGGTAACTCTATTTGTTGGATGTAAGCGGGACATTCGAAGGGACATCGGATGGTCATAGAAAGCAACTTGTAGGAAGTATCCTAGCACATTCGAAGGACTATCATCATTTTCGTGGCGACAATCGAGGGTCAAGATCATGTATTCGGAGGCGACATCGTGGGTCTATGATCTTTGTATCGAAGGGACTATGATGATTTGTTTGAAGGCAACGGTGCTAGAATACCTCTACGTTCGAGGGACATGACCATTTGAATTCGTAAGGCAACGAGAGAGAATTACCCTAAGGGGTGCGCGTGTGAAAGAGTGTGTTGAATTCAGATTCATGTTATCTTGAAAATTAGAGTGAGCTATTGTTCAATTTTATCTTGCCATACACGCCTAATTACTAGCAGTTATAGGGTGCGGAAATTAAAATGCGGAATGTAAAGATGCGGAAAGATAAATGTCCTACGCTATTACATGGCTTTGGGGCAGATACATAATTTAAACTTGCGGAAAATAAAAACCTAATTTAAACTATTACATCCCATGAGCAATTACATTATTGGAAAAAGAAAACAGTAAAAGAAACCGTCTGAAACGGAATAACCTGTGAAAAGATAATAAAATCGGAAAATACGATGAAATCTAATAAGAGGAAAATACTAGTAAAAATGCAAGTTTTTAGATGAGAAAAATATGACATGCTGGAAATAACATAAATATGCTAAAATAATTTTTTGGGATTTTTTGGATGCAATTTAATAATTTAAAACTAATAAAAATTGATTAAAATGCTAAATTATGAATAAAAATAAATATGCATGCAAAATAATATTTCTTAATTTTATAAATTAAATAAGTATTTTCTGAAAATAAATGCAAAAGGAAAAAATATTTTGATGATTTTTAATGCATGAATAAAAATTATGAAAAAGAATTAAAAGGATGCAAAAATATTAAATAATAGAAAATATGAAAAATATATGAAAATAGTTAAGTTTGTGAAAAGAAAAACAAATCTGGTCCTGGGCTGAATCGAACAGGGGACCTTTGAGAGGATCTTTGCACAGTGAGAGCTTTTACCACTACGCCATCTGTCACTTGTTGTCATGGATTGAAAACGTGAGATCATGAGTGCACACGCGTCGTAGCTTGGTGAGGTCAAGGCCCAGTCAGCTGGTGGGGTCCCCGTTGGATGGAATGAGCGAATCAGAGAGCGCGATAACGCCACGCATGTGGTCAAGGAGTCCATGCCGGAGTCAGCAATCGGAACCCTAACGCCAGTCATCTTCTCCGGTGGGTTGATTTTCCAACCTGCAAAAATACGCAAAATAAACAAGAAAATAGAACCCTACCCCCCTAAATCGGACCTCCTGAATCCAATGGTGTATCCATTTGCATTGAATCGGCCTGTGTAATGAGTTTTGAAGAAAAGAAACCGAACTGCTCTAGCAATGGCAACTATCAATTTCTACGTGTATGCTTGCATGTAATGCGTCTAATGCGTTCTAATGAACCTCTTGAACACAAATAAACACACAAAAACAGTTAACAATGCATGATAAATGAAATTCGAATTTCACAAATGTACCAAATCGGAGCAAGGCGTAGGGGACGATTCTGGTCGATCTGGCTTCAAGTAAGGATTGCTTTGGACTCCTGGGATGTCAATGAGCAAGATTGGATGGCTGGATTGGACTGAAACTTGCTGAAAATTGAAACTCGATTTTCTCCAATTCTTGAAAAAATTTGGCAAAGTGAGGGCTGTGTATGGGGCTAGGGTTTCGTGTCTTGTGCTGTGCATAATGCTTGGTATTTATAGAGTAAATTAGGATGGCAAAGAGAGTGAAAAAAGATTGAGTAATGAATGTGCAATATTTTCTCTTTAAAACAAATCAAATTTCCTTGAAAATCTGATTTTCCTTCCATGTGCAAGCAAATCACGAAATTGGCAAGTGTTTTGGGCTTCCTTGGACCTCAAGTTTGATCAAAATCCAATCATCTTAAAAAAATATCTTATTTTCATATTTTATATAATTTAATTTTGAATTAAATGGTTTAAAATTCAAAAATAAATTATAAAAATAGAAAATTTCCATGGCCAAGCATTTATGGGTCACAAATAATGTTATGAACAAGTTTGGATCAAAAGATTATAGGCCCATTTGGAAAATTTTGCATTTTGACCAAAATGTCCTTTTGTGCAATTGTCCAAAATTGCCCAACTTGTGAATGGTGTATCTTGCTCAATTTTCCACATTTTGAGTGTTCTTGGACTGTTTGGAAAGCTCTAAGAATCCTCTAACCAACCTTTTTGGTCTCATCTCAATTGGAGTTTCCATGCTCAATATATCCTCAAAACAAAAAGTTGACTTTTTATTGACTTTGAAAAGGACCTGTAATGTTTTGAGCCATACCTCTCAAATGAAGCATTTTTTGGACATTCTTGTGAGACATGAAGTTGTAGAGAATTGAATTTCCTTCAAAACAAGAGGTGTTGGAAAAATTTCTGAGAAAGTATGAGAAAGTTATGATCAGTCAAAGTTCAGTTGACTTTTCACCTAGAAACCCTAATTTAGAAAGTTTGACTTTTGAGCAAATCTTGAGTTTTCTTGATGAATCATGATCAAACCTTGATCAAATGATGAATGTAACTTCAAAATGAGGATGTTGACCAAAAATTATGAAGTTTGACTGTATGTTGACCACAGTTGACCTTTTGTCCAATACAACTGATTTTCAACCATCTGAGCAATTGTCTGAGGAAACTTGACTTGTGAGGCTTGAAACTTGACATGGAGAATCTTTGAAGCATATGAGGAGGCATGAAGGACATTGGAGATGTTGGAAGTCCATCTGAAGCTGAGAATTGCCAAACCCTAGTTTGGGTTGATTGTCTAACTCTTGAGGAATCTTTGAGTATGGATGTATGAGATATCTTGAGAAGATGGAGGGCAAATTTTGGGGTATGACACATACATGATGGATTGTAGCAATTAATAAAGGGAATTCTGGTGGTGAAGGAAGAGGTGCTGACACTGGTGACTAAACTGATTATGTAGAAACTTGAATGATGTGTCACTAAAGAAGTTGTTCACAACTATGATTTGTTTTCCCTTTTGTCATTATTCATAAGACTACCTGACCTGTTTATTATGATGTTTTCTAACTTTGGCATATTGTGGATAAAAAGGGGGAGTAATTATCCTTATGCACCTGATGATTGGGGAGGACTCTTAATGGAGTCTAAGATTTGAAGGGGAATAGTTGACTGTGATTATGTGATGTTCTAACTAATGTTTAAACATTGTATTTTTTGTTGTTGTATCTTTGATAGACTGTGTGTTGCTTCTCTCTCTAGTATGTTTATGTGCTACAGGTTCTCTAATAGTACTTGCTCTGTGTTTGTGATGCTGCCCTATGATTTTGCTAAGTCTGCTAATGTTTGATTTGATGCTGATTTTAAATTGTGTGACTTATATGCTTAAATAATGTTTTATCCAAATTGCCAAAGGGGAAATTTGTTAGTTCTGTGTTGGCAGCAATTTTGGTAAAACATTCTACTCAGGAAATGTCATGAACAATACCTTAACATGTGAAGCAAAATGAATCAGCAGTTTTTATAAGATGTCAAAACAGATGTCTTGACATGTGCTCAGAACTGAACTGGTTTTTCTGTGTAGAAATTTTAGGCGTTATTTTATGTAAGTTGTTTGCTTAAGGTTAGAAAGTTTATGTAACGTTCTGATACAACACTTTTGGAGAACATTTATCCTATTTTCATGGAGAATGTAATGGAAGCATTGAAGACTTATGTGACGCGAAGCCCTAGCTGTTGTTCGTATAAAAGGACGACTAACCCTACTTGCAGAGTCGGTAACACTAAAGGAACTTGAACGTATTGTGTTTAGATTTTAAGTTTTAGGTTGTGTTAATTATTCCTTTTGAGCCACTTCTGTATTGTTTAATACTTGAGTTGGACATTAGTTGAGTTATAACTTGTTAATCATGCATAAGCTTTGATGCAAGGATTGTTATGTGTCTTTGAAGTGTGTCTTCAAGTCTTTGTCATTGTTCTATCACAGTGTGTGATTGAGGAGGAGTGAAAGGGGTTTCACATATCTAAGAGGTTCTTAGGTAGAAGTGTCATTGGGTAGTGATTAAGTGAGGATTGTAAACAGGCGAGTTTAACTCTAAATTAATATTGCTAATAGTGAACTTCATCCCTGGCTTGGTAGCCTCCAGATGAAGGCATGATTGCACCAAACTGGGTGAACAATTTGCTTGTGTCAATATTATTTTACTGCATTTAGCATTTTGTTATTCTTTGTTCAGTATACATATATTAATGTCGTGACATCACCTTCGACATCTCATATTTGATACCAGAATTTCAGAAATAGAAAATCGTTGTGTTTGATATTAAATGGTTAATTGAGATATTATTGTGTTGATTAATTTTATCATTATATTAATTTCATATGGGTTGTACTTATCTGAGTTTCCAATAACTATGTTCGTTTAGACTACTATTTTGATCTAGGTCGAAAATGTTCTACTCAACATTGTTTTTCAAATAATTTTTAAAAACTTATTTTTTGAAAGATAATTTTTAATCAAGAATCTATTCACCCCCTTTAGATAAGTTGCCTTAGTCTAACAGTGGTCTACTGCCTCCTAAAAAAATTCCAAAAATACTTCCTTCAAACTTTAGTTGCCAAGCCACTTGCTAAACCAAATAGCAGTACATCTTCCATTATTGATCATGCATAAAAGAAGGTTAGTAAAACAGTTTCCTGAATTTTCAGCCTTGTTGTCAAGCAATATCAAATCCCTCCACCAAATTGGATTGCATGAGTTGAGCACTTTTTTCAATCATTCATAAACAATTTCACTTCTTGATTCTCATATTTGTACTTCAACATACCACTCCTAATCAGATTCTTCTCCGTATGGATTTGTCATTTCCGCTTAGACATGAGAGTTATATTGAAAGTTTTTATGTTTTTAATACCGAGACCTCCACAGACTTTTGGTTTGCAAATTGTGTCTCAACTCACCCAGTGAATTGATCTCTTGTTCTCCGACCCGCTCTATAAAAAATTACTTTGAATAGTACAAATTTGTTTGAGTACTTTATATGGAACTTTGTAATACGACAATGGGTAAGTAGGTAAGCATTTAGAACATAATAGAGGTAGCAAACACGCATGTCCGTCCCATTTAGGTCTGCCCTCATAAAAACTCGCAAAAAAAGAGATGGAACGATGCAGACATTGTTGAGGATCCGAGTCTAAAATTTTAACCCACCCCGCGATAAAATGAAAACGGAGCAGGACAAACTTTTGGGTAAAACATGTTTTTAACTTAACATTTATAAAAATTTATTTTATCGATAGCGTCTGAAAATAACAGGATAGTCTTGCTCCGAAAAGTGTGGACAACATATAAATTAGCGGACCGGATCCGTTTTGCCACGCTTAATTTACCATAATTAACATAGAACACTTTATCACTCTAGAAACTGCTCAAATTGCTAGTTATTGTTTTTGGCGGGTCGTCTCAAATTTTTGGAGACCATGTATAAGTTAGTATCAATTTAATAAGAACAAAATAAATAAAAGTCATATATAATCTCGATTTAAGCTGAAAAATACTTTATGAAATACTATTTCACTATAAATTAACCATAAAAACTTTGAAATCGTGTGCGCTAGACTGACTTGCATGTACTAAAGACCACTCTGCAATTACAAGATTAATAATTTACACCTGCTAAATGATTTCAAATGTTGATATTAATTGTGTGCTTGTGAAGAATTAAGAGCCACGAGTTAGAAGAATCTGTAGTGACCCACATGATAAACCTTTGTATATGAATTCCAAACAAAACATAGCCGCAATGACAAGAATTGACACATACGTATCTAATATGGATCGAGAACGCCGCTTTCTATTATGTCTACGGTAGAAACGTCTCAAACCTGATTACCAGCTGCACATGCACAAGGGAATATTCAAATTGACACATGCATGATTGTTACGTTAACATATACTAGCCCAATTATTATTTATAAAACTTAACGGTTTCAACCTCAACCCAAACTTTTTATATATTGTCTTTTTTTGAGTTGAGTTTTTGAGAAGAAAAAAGCACTTCAATGTGTCATATCATTGTTAAAAGAAATTTACTGATATTGATATTTATCTATTCCGTTCGATCCAAAATGATTTAAGTCCGAAAAATAGAGTATCTCTCTATAAACATTTGATACCAATAATTCTTTTTTACAATAGGGCGTCTCTCAGAAACTCCAAAACCTTCATCTTAAATTCCTCGTAAACTTATCTTTAGCATGTCAATGTCATCCTTGTTAGAACTTCCATCAAGATATTATTCATAATAGAAGTAGGAAAATAATAAATTTCACATTCCTCTTCAATATTAAAACATAATTGTCATACTAACCCCTAAAAAAATTAGTTAAAATTTTTTTATCAAACTGAAGTCACCATTTCTTTGAGCTTTGCTTCAATCCATAGAAATATTATATATATATATATATATATATATATATATATATATATATATATATATATATATATATATATATATATATATATATATATATATATATATATATATATAGGAATTGAGAAGAGAATGAATGTGAAAAACTGAAAATGAAAGTTTATTGTAATTGTTATTTTTGTTTACAAAGAAATGCTCCTTATATAGACACATTTCTTAGGTTCAATAGTATAGCCTAGATTGAGGCCCAAAACATCTAAAGGCCCAAGGAATTCGACACACTCTAGCATACTTAAGAGTAACGACTTCGACAGCCCATCTATTCGACCAACACACATAGACATTCGTTTCGATTAGTACACAACATTACAACTATTTTGAGACACTAGTTCGACACATTAGTTCGAATCTTGAATTATACATATTCTAACACACCCCCTTAATTCATGTTCTCAAGACTTCTCATCCCGATGCTCCCTTTCAGCTCTTCGAATCTGACTTTCTTTAGAGGTTTAGTGAATATGTCAGCTAGTTAAACTTCAGTCTTGCAGTACTTTATTTCAATCTTCCCTTTGTTGACTTAATCTCTTAGAAAATGATACCTTCTTTCAATGTGTTTACTTCGACCATGACACACTGGATGATTCACCAGATTAATTGTTGATTTGTTGTCAACAAATAGCTTTACATTCTTAGGCTCCATTATCTTGAGTTCTTAAAGTAACATTTTGATTCATGCTGCTTGGCACGCGGCATATAATGCAGCTACATATTCTGCTTCACACGATGACAAAGCCACAATGCTTTGTTTCTTCGAGCTCCAAGAAATTGGAGCACTTTGATCATAAAAATGTAGCCGGCCGTGCTTTTCTTTTCGTCTTGATCTCCACTAAAATCTGAATCAGTATATCCATGAACTTCGACACATGTGTTGTTCTTCAACTTCTTGGGCAACAACACGCCATGGTCAATAGTTCTCTTTATGTATCTCAGCACCCTCTTTACTGCATTGAGATGACACTCTTGAGGTTTCTCCATAAATCTGCTCAACAATCCCACACTTTGGCAGATATCTGGCCTTGTATTGCAAAGATATCTCAAGGATCCAATGATTTGTTTGTAAATGTCGAATTTACAAACTCATCATTTGATTCCTTCTTCAGCTTTGCTCCTGTTTCTAACAGAGTGACAGCTTCGTTACAGTTGCTTATGTTGAATCTTTTCAGAATATCTTGAGCATACTTAGTCTGATGCAAGAATACTCCTTCTTCAGTATTTTTGAATCTCATCCCTAGGAAATATGAGAGATTCCCTAAATTAGATATTTTGAATTCTTGAATTAGCTTCGACTTGACCTTTACTATCTCGACTTTGTCATCTCCAATAATAAGTAAGTCATCTACATAGAGGCATAAAATGATTCGACTGACACTGTCGACATCTTTTACATACACTCCATGTTCAGAGACACACTTTGTGAAACCTGCTTCGATCAGGAAGCTATCTAATCTCTTATTCCAAGATGGAGGAGCTTGCTTCAAACCATAGAGAGCCTTCCATAATCTGTACACCTTCGACTCTTGTCCTTTGACGTCGAACCCTAGTGGTTGAGTGACATAGACTTCTTCTTCCAATGGTTCATTCAGGAATGCTGACTTTACATCCAGTTGATGCATCTTCCATCCCCTGTATGCTACTACCGAAACAACTATTCGAATTGTTTCCAGCCTAGCAATCGGTGCATATACGTCATCGAAGTCTATACCAGGCTTTTGTAGAAAACCTCTAGCCACCAGCCTTGCTTTGTACTTAGCAATTTCTCTATTTGGCTTTCGTTTCACCTTGTATATCCACTTTACGTCGATTGGCTTCTTATTCGTTCTTTCGACAAGCTCACAGGTCTTGTTCTTCTCAATGGCTCTGAGTTCTTCTATGATGGCTTCGCACCAGTTCGAATTATCCATTGCTTCATTCAGATCGACTGGTTCTGCTTCAACCATCAACACGGCTTCTTCAACTAATCACCATCATCATCAATTACTTGATCTGGAAATCATTCATAGCCAACTAGCCTTGTTAATTCAGTTCTTGTTCTCGTCGACCTCCTTTCACTTTGTTCAGGTGGTTCTTCATTTCGACTAGTTGAAGTGTTGCCTTGTTCACTTTGACCTTTTGAGGGCTCATCTTGTGGATCTTCTTCGAACATAGTTATAACAGTGTCTGATTCTTGTGTTGAACTTTGACTCCAATCCCAACCTTTTCTGTCGTCGAAACGAACATCTCTACTAATTACTAGTTTATCTTTGATTGGCGAATACATCTTGTACGCACCAGTTGAATGATAACCTATAAGAACCATAGCTACACTTTGATCATCCAGTTTTCTTCTCAATTATTCAGGTATATGCCTAAAGCACATTGATCCAAAAACTCTAAAATGACTCACACTTGGCTTCGATCCTGTCCAAGCCTCATAAGGTGTTTTTCCAACTATCCTTTTTGTTGGACACCTGTTTAGAATGTATATTGCTGTCGAAGCTGCTTCAGCCCAAAATCTTTTAGGCATATCTTTAGCTTTCAACATGCTTCTTGTCATATTCAGTATACTTCTATTTTTCCTCTCAGCTATGCCATTGTGTTGAGGTGTATAAGGTGAAATAACCTCATGCTCTATACCTTCCTCATTACAGAATTTGGTAAATTCAACAGACATGTATTCACCACCACCATCAGTTCTTAACTTCTTCAATTTGGAGCCATTTAGCCTTTTAGCATGCAATTTAAACTTCTTGAACTGTGTGAATACCTCACTTTTCTTTTCAATGATGTAAATCCATATATGTATCGCGAATTCATCAAGAAACGTAAGGAAATACATGTTGCCTCCATTTGACTTCACTTCAAATGGTCCACACACATCAGAGTGAATTAGCTCCAACTTGCGCTTGGATTTCATGGGCAAGTCATGTTTGAATGCCTTCCTTGCCTGCTTAGCTTTACAGCAGTCCTCACATACTTTCTTTGGTTCCTTCACAAAAGGAAAACCAACCACAATCTTCTTCTGATTGAGTATGCATAAACTTCTGAAGTTTAGATGTCCATACTTGTGGTGCCATAGCCAGTTCTTGTCTTCTTCTATCGTCGAAGCAAGAAACTTGTGATCTGATGTATTGAGTTCAACTTTGAATGTCTTGTTTTCTGCCAATGGTTCTTTCATGATTAGCCTCCCATTAGCCCTATAGACTTTCATCTCATTCCTTTCAAGCTTCATCTTGAATCCTTTTGCAAGTAATTGACCTACACTTATCAAGTTACTTGTCATAGAGGGTACATACAATACCTCAGTGATAATAGCTTTTCCACCATCCTTTCTGACAATCGAAATATCTCCTTTGCCTCTAGAATTGACGTGTCTTCCATCAGCAAACTTTATCACCCTTTTTACTGACTCATCTAACTTGGTGAACCAATTTTTGTTGCCAGTCATATGATTGCTACATCCTGAATCCAGATACCACATGTTGGTTTTCTCAGAGTTCGATTGAGAGTTTACCATCATCAGCACATCATCTGAATCACTGTCTCCTGTACGTGCATATTGAGCTTCATCATTTTCTTTCGCCTTTTCTATTTTCCTCCTTCGACAGTTTCGAGCGTAGTGACCAAAGCCTTGACAATTGTAGCATTCCTTATCTTTCCTATCAACTTTCTTCCCAGAATACTTGTTGCTCACACCTTTTCTTGAATCATCATTCTTGCTTGACTTCTCATCATCTGTAAGATGCTTTCAACACTTCGATTTTTCAGCTTTCTTGCTGAATCTTGATTGCAATGCTTGTTCAGCCACCTTCTCTCTTTCTGAGTTTCTTTGCTTCAATCTCATCTCATGAGCCTCCAATGAAGCTTGAAGTTCTTCTAACTTCATCTTAGATAGAGTCTTTGCCTCTTCAATTGTCACAATAATATAGTCAAAATTTGTAGTTAAAGATCTCATACCTTTTCTATTTTCTGCAGGTCTTTCATTTGGTTCGTCAGCGTCACAATCTCTGAGAAGTATGTAGAAATCGATTCATCATCCTTCTTGTGCATTATCTCTTATTGCATCCTCAACGTCTGCAACTTCACTTTCTTCAATTTTTCTCCTCCGCCATACAAGTTCTTTAACTTGTCCCAAGCTTATTTCGCTGACTCTTCTCCAATTATCTTCTAAAAAACATCTGAATCTACACACTTATGAATCAAGAACAATGCTTTACAATATTTATTCCTTTGATCTTTCTACGCAGCTTTCTGGGCTTCCGTCGTATTTGCTTCCAGCTCCAATACACCATCATTCAAGATTTCAACAACATCTTGAATTCTGAAAAATGACCTTCATCTAAGCAAACCATCGTTGATAGTTTTCTCCTTGGAAGACTGATAGATTTGCTAGAATTTGTGTCAACGTTGTTTTTCTGTTTGCCATTAGATTCTCTATGAATCGCAACCAGGCTCTGATACCAATTTATTGGAACAGAATATAGAAAAATAGATTTATGAAGAAGAAGAGGATTAAGGAATTGAGAAGAGAGTGAATGTGAAAAACTGAAAATGAAAGTTTATTGTAATTGTTATTTTTGTTTACAAAAAAATGCTCCTTATATAGACACATTTCTTAGGCCCAATAGTATATCGTAGACTGAGGCCCAAAAAATCTAAAGGCCCAAGGAATTCAACACACTCTAGCATACTTAAGAGTAACGACTTCGATAACCTATCAATTCGACCAACACACATAGACATTCGATTAGTACACAGCATTACAACTATTTCGACACACTAGTTCAACACATTAGTTCGAATCTTGAATTATACATATTCTAACAAAAGCTTTCGGGCACGTCGTTCCTCCCTTAATTACAACGACCTGTTAGGCCTCAACAGCGTATTCAAGGCTCCCAGTTGCCCGCATCGCACATATTCTGCTCGACTTAGGTCAAGCTAATTTACATCTTATTCCATCGTAAATTACGCCCATTATGTCATCCATGCTCGACATAATGACTAGTTACGAGCATATCTGTTCTGTCTTGACCTAGTCATCTCGAACGACTATATTTACGGATCCGCGTATCTCGGCCCAAATATAGTATTCAATGAGAATCCTCCTATGTCTCTTACATAAACCCTCATATCTTTGAGGGAAAGGTATCAATTTCTTACACTCAAAACCCTAATATTTTCTATCTTCTCCCTTGAACATTTTCTTACTTTAGCATCGGAGTGCCTCGCAGGTACACCACCACCACCTCAACATCAACTTACTCGAAGGATTATCAACTGTTCCGATCATCTCCGATTCTGATCACTTGTTCAAATCAGTGGCGCCGTCTGTGGGAAATATCTTCCCCATCTTCATTCGTCATCCCAAAATCAGAAGATCAAAGATACTCTCGAAACTCCTAACGAGATGGCTGATAACAACGATCAACTCCTTTCCGGCAAGACCGTTCTCTCATCTGTCCGAAAAATGGACAGGGCTAATTCCTCTCCTCGTCTAGAGGACACCATTGATCACAGGGATGGAAGGACCGCATCCCTATATTCTGAAGATGTTGGCGACCAGGATTTCCTCTTGGATAACCAGACACCAAGGATCAAGTTGACGACCCCATCATCCCTCAACCCTCGGCACCACTATCGATCAACGCGGACCTGGCATTAGCTGTTATTTTGTCTTTCCTCATCGAGACTCTGGAAAAGAACCGCCCATCGTCTCCACCTCAGAGACCTAAAGCGGCCGTTTCCCGTAGTCCCTCACCAAGAAGGCCTTCTCGGAAAGAGGACCATCCCGACCGATCTTTTCTAAAAAGGAGAGGACATACCCCACCTCGGAAAAATCGGGGATCTCCCTCGCACAAAAAGATGAAGAACGGGTCATATCGCTCCCGCGATCGATCTCCGTCGCCCAGATCAAGAGAAGAGAGAGAACTTTCCCCCCAGCACAACAGAAACAATCGTTACGTCTCCTTCTCTCACAACCAAAGAAATTAACACGAGCATCACGGTCCTCTGTGTCGGGCTATCATGGACATTCCTATTCCATCCGGTCTAGAGAAACCTCCCAGGATCGATCAATACGACGGTACCATCGACCCTGACGAACATATCAAGAACCTCGATGCCTTGCTCGATTATAGGGGAGTTCATGGGGCCATCAAATGCCGCCTATTTCCTACGAACTTGAGGAAAGGGACATGGTTATGGGAGATCGATCATAGAAGCATTTGGGACACTTCACCTCCCGACACCACCCAAAGTCAGAGGCATCTCTAGAGCATATATCGAGAGGTTCAACCAAGAAGTCGTCCAAGTCTCAACTACGGATGATATGAAAAAATATCTCCTCGAAAGAGGACTACGCCCTTGTAGCGACTTCGCGAAGACCGTAGGCATCAAAACACCCTCCACATTGGATGTTTTCCTCCTGAAAGCCCAGGCGTACATCCAATACGAGGAAAAGGAAGCCACAAACTCTGCTTGCGACACCCGACATAGGGAGAACGTTAAGAGCTCCAAGAATGAAGAACCATCGACATCTCTTCGGGGGAGAAATAAAGCGAAAAGACGGACCCCGTGACTCAAGAGACCACAAGGGACCGGTGGGTCGATTCAGTGACTAAACTCCCCTCACCATTTCTCGGGAGCGTATCCTGATCGATTGTGCGAACTCCGAGTTCAAACAAGGGGGAGTACGCTTTCCTCGACAGACCGCGGCCAAGCCGGGGGTAGATAAGAGTAAATATTGCAGATTTCATAGGAGTTACAGACACATGATGGAGGACTGTATCCATCTTAAGGATGCAATTGAGATCCTAATCAGAGACGGGGATCTTAAATAGTACAAGAAAAAAGAGTATGCAAAAGAAGAAACCCCCTCGTCCAATAAGGTCGACGAAGAAAAACCCGCGGAGAAGTCTTTTATGCTTGTAGCAATGAGTATATCCAGGCTAGAAGACTTCTTATTTTCCGATATAGATGCCACCCCAACATACTTTGCCGCTCACAGCCCTTGGGAATCTTTCCCAACGACCATGGTCATCTCCGGTGAAGGGTTCACAAAGAACTCCATCGATCAATTAAAAGAACATTCGACGACCTCGTTAGGATGAGTTCGGATCTGGGCGCCACCCTCAACAAAATACAAGGCATGTCTCATCCACTGGCCTTTTACAAGGAGGAGCTACCTGAGGGCGCCCCAATACAAATATCCCTCTGCTCGTTCGTGCTCGAATTACCAACTACGATGTCAGGGGCATATTATTTGACCCGGGAAGTTCGACTGATATCATGTACACTAAACTCTTCAGGACATTACAACTCAAGAGACACACATGAATCCCTACCTTGACTCAGATCTGCATGGATTCAATGGCTCCACAGTGAAGTCGTGGGGGTACGTCGAGTTGATCGTAAGTTTTGGTGCCAGAGAGACCGGTAGGTCGATCAAAACACAATTTTTGGTCGTCGACTGCCCATCTTTGTACCAATGTATCTTTGGTTGGCCCACTCTCGCAAAGATGATTGTTGTACCATCCACGTTACAGTTGAAGCTAAAATATTATACAACAAGTGGGAGGGTGGCAACATTGCATGGAGACATCCAAGAAGCCCGAAGATGTTTTGAGGCATCAACAAAGGGCCTAGACTCCATTAACCTCCAACCCCAGACCAAGAAAGCTCTCACAAGCCTGAACCCCTCCCTCGAGTCGATGCCATCGACCTCGACAGCCGTCTAGAGCTGGAGGATTTGACCGATAAGAGGAGGAAGGGAAAAGCCCCTATGATCGAAGAAGATTCGCCCAGTTCCAGTAGCTCAGGAAAATTCTCAGAGAAACACATGCGTCCAATTCCAGACGGGGAGTCCAAGTTCGTTCCACTCGGTGACGACCCCAACAAAGGAGTCAAGATCAGAACGAATCTCCCAGAGTTGGCTTGAGACCAGCTCAAAGCATGCTTGAAGGATAACGCCGACCTCATCGCCTGGAGTGCAGCCGAAATGCCCGGTCTCGACCCCGAGGCCGCATGTCACCACATTACCATTGATCCTGCCCTTAAGGTCGTAGCACAACGCAGGAGAAAGCAGTCCCCGAAAAAAACCCAGGCAACCAAGTAAGCTGTTAGGGACCTTCTAGAGGCCAATTTT
The DNA here is from genome assembly GCA_021764765.1 of Vicia sativa. Lineage (NCBI taxonomy): Eukaryota > Viridiplantae > Streptophyta > Magnoliopsida > Fabales > Fabaceae > Vicia > Vicia sativa. Next base: position 308,610,182 of record CM038792.1, read on the forward strand.
GTACCAGAAACCCAATATACTGTGTGGCTATCCAACCCTGTACTTGTGAAAAAGAATAATAAAAAATGGCACATGTGCATTAATTACTCTAATCTTACTAAGGTATGTCCAAAAGAGGCCTACCCCCTGCGCAACATCGATAAACTCGTTGATAATTCTGCAGGTTTTAAATTGCGTTCTTTCATGGAAGCCTATTCGGGATATAACTAAATTCCAATGGCTAAAACGGATAAAATTTATACGGCTTTCATGATCGAATCGGGCAACTATCACTATAATGTGCTGCCCTTCGGTCTGAAAAGTGTCGGCACAATATACCAACGAATGATGAATAAAGTCTTTAGAGGCGAAATTAGAGACATGTGTAACGCCCGTTTTATTTAATATTATATTATATTAATATTTTCGAGTTACCGATCGATATTTATTTTGAGACGAGAATAAATATATTAATCGATATATATGATAATATATTTGGCGACGTTTCGTTCAGTCCAGTTGTTATTTCGTTCGGTTCGGTAAAATATTATTCGGATCCGATATTTAATTCCACGAAGTTATTTTAATTAATTGAACTAATAATATTATTAGTGTGTTAATTATTAATTAAGTTAGGGGTGTGGGGAGCAATTGAAGGGAATTGGGTTTACACCCCTAGCTAGTAAGAAAACATAATTATAAAACCATTTTTCCCCCTTTTCTTTCCATTTTTCCTACACCAAGCAAACATAGAAGCATGGAGAGAAAAAGAGAGGGTTTTGGGAAGAAGAAGAAGAAGAAGAAGAAGAAGAGGAGCAAGTACAAGCATGATGTTGGGATTTTGTGAAGCATCTTGCAATCATCTAAGATCTAGAGGAAAGGGATTTGATTCTCCATCTCATATTGCTAGATTTTGATAGTTATATTTTGGATTTGGGGAAATATTGATAGCTTGATTTATGAGTTGTATGTGTGATTGTTGAATGATTTAGAAAGTTTGAATTAGGAGTATGGATTATGCGTGGTTTAGGTGCTAGCTTGTAGAAATTAGAAGTATTAAAAATGGAAATGAAGAAAAAATAAGAAAACTGGAAAACTGTTAAAGACACAGTCTGTTATAAAAATGCAGGGAAGGAGAAGAAGTGGGGTGGGGGAAAGACGAAGGGGGAGGCGCCCACCTCCATGTGTGGGGCGACCGTCCCCCAATTTGAGGCACCCGCCTCCTCTCCATTTGAAACCAATGGGACGTGCGTCCCCTATGAAGGAGGAAGGCAGCGAAATTTCTGTAATGCATTTTTTTGTTTGCAACATTTTTCTGTTTTCTGTAAAACTTAGTTTTCCTGCATAATTTTTAGGGAAGCTTCTGTTTGTTTCAATTATCCTAAATTCACCAAGTAATACTTAATATCAATAAAATATAATTAGGACGTGAGTTAGCCGATTAAATTTAGAACCCGATTATGTTCTGATTTTCCGATTTCGGTAAATTCAACGATGGAGCAAGTTGCTCCGAATTCAACGAAAATTGACGTGCTAGCTAAGTTCGACGTGTAGAACGTAGTGGTGGGGTTAGTTTTTCGAAATTACGAGTTTTTATGAGACGACCCGAAATAGGCCAAATTACGGTTAAATTGAATCAGATTGCGTTTTAGTATATTTAAGGCACGTATGGACAATCCGATTGCGATGTTGATGATTATAATTAATACCGGTTATTAGGAATGGCTTTCGCGACGATTATAGGTGTTTGACTATTTTTCCGTATTTGGAATTTAGTGAATGAATCGATAATGATGTGGGGTGATTAAACATAATGTTTGCGACGACGTATTAATTAATGAATACTTGATGATATGCGATGCAAGGATATATGTCTTTGTACATGATGATGTGATGATTATATTGATATTGTTAATAAATGCTTCCGATTTGTGAATGCATGATTTTGATGATGAGGAATTATTAGTGATGTTTTGCATAATGCAAATATGATGCGATGATATATTTATCTTGATATGGATAAATTATGGCGATGTGGGCTTTATGCCAATCTTGATGAGCGATGATGATGTTTTTATGTTGTGTTGTTTTGTTGTCGAGTCACATACATTGCATTGGCGACGAGGGCTTTTATGCCAAGCGATGAGGGCTTTTATGCCAAGAGACGATGGGCTTTATGCCAAGTGCTCCTAATTATGGACAAAGCGACGGGTACCACATGCATAACATAGTTGTGTCTCATGGAGTCGATTATGTTTATGTTTGAGTTATTTGGCGTTGGGTTTTAATTGATGATGTTGAATTGCGATGATATATGATGCTTTTGTTTGGTGATGATCTTTAGGATAAACATGAAATGAATATGATTTGATAATTTCATGATAACTATGCGGTGAATATAAACGATGAGTTTTGTGATGATTTAACTTGATGAAATGCTTAATGCAAATATGACGTGATGATGTTTGTGATGATGGGCTTTTATGCCAAAAGCCACGATGGGCTTTATCCAATATGTGATGATTTTATTTATGTTGCTTATGTTATTAGCATTGTTTGGTGTTGTTGTTTGATGTTGTTGTTTATAGTTTATGTGTTGTTGTGATGATTTATGTCGATGAGGTTATGGCAATAAAGTGTTGATTATACACATTAGTATGACGATTAAAGTGAGTTTTGAATATGTGTTGGAATTACACTTATTAATCTATACCCTTTATGATTCCAAATACTATATATATATTTTATCATGCCCTTAATTATATGTTTTGGAGTATCTCACCCTTTACTTGTTTCGCTGTTACCTTTATATTGGTAACGTGCAGGTTGTGAAGATGGAGTTTATAGCTGCTGTTAGTCGAGTCGGTGTCGCTTTGATACGTAGCACTCGAGGGGAATATTTATGTCGTCTTGTTGTTGTTCTTTTATTATTATTCCTTTTGTGAATAAGAATTATAATTTATGAAAACATGATTTTGATGAGGAAGTTTAATAAAGAAGATGTTTTGATTGTTAAGAATCAATTTATGATTTTCGATGATGCTATGTATCCGAGATTGATGCTTTAAAGCAAACTGTTTAAAGTGATTTGGTTTTGAAGGTGTGACGCCTCAGTATTTAACTTATGAAATTTTAAATTACTCTGATTTTTGCATATTAAAACTTGGGTAATATTGGGGTGTTACATTAGTGGTATCAGAGCAGGTCGGTCTGTCGGCCTTGTTATTAATGTGTTTAACCCTGTTGTATGCGACATGTGTGTGAAACACTGTCGGTACTTGCTTGTTTCTATTTGTTTGTCTGCAGAGATGAGTTTGAAACAAGTGGGGGAGAAGTTTTACTTCTTGGTGGAACTTGTGGCTTAGAGATGGAGCCTCAAGCAGGGTTACGCTTTGGTGACTTGAAGTGTAAGTTGAAGACGCTGTTGTAGTTTGGGTAAAGATGGTTTATGTCGCCATCATGATTGTCGACTGTCTATTGACAACTTGAGGAAATGATCACCCTTAATCTCTTGTTGATAGTAGTCGAGATTTGTGTTGGTTAGGATAGACTTGTCTTACCAGTTTAATAGTGTATGAAGCAGACGAGTTAGCACAAGGTGGTGCATGGTTACTTGAGTTGTAGGCGAATTTGGATTTTGGTGAGAAACAAGATTTTGGCAAGCGAACTTCTTGTTGTGATTCTTCCGAAACATATTGTGGAGATGTGTGTGAATTACCGCAGTAGTGCGAAGTGAAGTTTTGATGGATTTAGTTTCTGGAACTAGTTGTGATTCGAAGTATCCTTAAGAGATGTTTGCTTATGAATTAGAGTTGAAGAGGCAACTTGAGGATTGGTTTCAGTAGAGTTGTTTGTTTGTTCGAGCGGGTCACCGTGGAGTGCTACCGTTGTGTTGTTCGAGAAGAGCAAAAGGTTGCCCAAGTTGGTGTGTCGTTTGCAGTCAAGGAACGAAGTGGATATTGAGGACAAGTGTCTACTTCCAAGGATTGATATTTGGATGAATCAGTCATTGGAGTTTATGTGTTTAGTGAGATCGATGTGAAGTCTGGCTGCCTGCGGGTTAGTGTGAGAGTTGAAGATGTTTAGACAATGCTTTTCAAGATAGTGTATGGTCCGGACGAGTATTCGTTGATGTCATTAGTGTGACTAATGCGTCAGGTATGATTTTGGAATATTCAGACAGTACTCTCATGAGTAGTTGTAGGAAGTTATTTCGTGTTCATGGATATTATTTAGTTCACATCAAGTTAAGGATATTGTAGCAAGCATCCAAGCTTTGAGTTATCAGTAGTGAAGCTAGATCAGTGCATGTCGAGTATTCTAAAGAAAGAGTTTTGAACTGTTGGACGAGAGTGCCTTAAGTAAGCGACTTAGATGGTGATATTTTGGACAACTCCGCGAATATTTATTGTGTCTTGTGGAAGACTTTAAGTGGTTATTTCAAAGCTTATAAGTTATTTTGTTTTGGATGCTTAGCTTTGTGAGTTTGATGGAAGATCTTTTTATAAGTTGGTATTGATCGTGGGTACTTTGACTTGAGATGGTTGAGTCGCTATTTGGACTTCGCAATTGTTGCACCCCAAAATTTGCCCTCCTATCTCGATTTTACCTGGTTTAGGCTTTGCATTCATCTGCATACGCTTCCATTAGGTCATTGCATTAAACAGTCATTCATCCATTGCATATGCATCATTTCGTTGTATTTAAATTGACCAAAAGTCAGTTTAAATCGACATTTGCATCGTTTTATAATTATAAAATATCCGATATTTCACTTCATTCATTTTTTATCTTCTTACCTGTTTATTGCATCGTTTTAAGTTGATTATATGTCGATGATATCAATATTTCGATTTTACAAACAAACTGCTAAAAACAATTCGACAATGTGCGGAAAATTAGCGGGAAAATATTTCAAACTTTTGCCTCTAACTCACTGCTTTATGAATCTACGTGTCACGTAGATCATGAAAATGTGATCTCTCTAATTTTTCGATACATTTGAAATTTTGTTTTAAGTAAGTGTTTTAAAATCAGGTATTTTTATTATCGCTTTATTTCAATTTTAAATATTTCGATAATTTTTCTTTAATGTTTGATGCCTGTAATTTATTTTAATATGTTTATTTTAATTTTTCGGATAATTTATTGTCCAAATTTATAACATTTTGACAATTTTAGATGCCCAATTTTATCTCTAAAATCAAACAAAAATATTTTCGGCTTGTAAATTTTACTAGACCCAATTTTTAGGCCCATTTTATAAAGGGACATTTTAGACATTATCAAAAAATTGAAAACCCTAATATTTGGGTATATATGTGTATGTTATGTTATTGATTAAAAAAGGCCAAAATTGGAAACACAGGGAGGCGGAGAGATCCGTTAAAAATCTGAAATCCAAATTCAATAAAAGAATATTTCCTCTTCTTCGTTCTCCACCAGCCGCTGTGTTCTCACCCATAATCTCATCCCTTCCGTCGCCATTCCTCCACCACCTATCATCTTCCCCTTCACAAACCCTCCCTGTTTCTTTCACAAAAAACTCAACATCTTCATCGTTATACATCTCTCGCCGTTACTCCATCTGCTACGCGTCTCTCTCTCCTCAACACAGTCCAACCTTCATCACCGATTTGTTTCCTTCTGTTCACCGTCGTCCATCCTTCTCCCTCTGTTCGTTCCATAGCTCTTCGCCGTCTCTCCGTTAACACCAACTCCCTCCATCAACTTCATCGCTTCACAGCCACCTCCTTCTGTCTCTCCACTCGCCGTTAACCCTCTTCAACCTTGATACATCTCGCCGTACCACCCATACACTCTTCGCCATCTCTCGATTCCAACTCACCGGAAAACAACCCACTAACAGCCGGAAACCTCCAAACTTCCTCTCAGCTCACCGGTCAGCATCAACTCGTACTCAACAGCGACTCTCTGTCTCTCAGTTCTCCAGATTACCACTATCCAGCTACAACAAGCGCCGATTTTCAACCAACAGCTCGCATCTCTGATTTATTGGCTCGATAACAGTTCGGTAACTTTCGATTCCATCTCCTTTTGGCTGAACAGTTGTGATACTGCCTATAAAGGTTATTTTGATTTTTCTGCTAGGTGTGATGGTTAGATTGAAAATATGATAACAGTAGCTTGAAATATGATTCTTGAATTCGTTCGGTAGAAATTGAAATTGTTATTAAACTGTAGATTTATGCTGAAATCTTGTGTTGAATGTCATTCCATCTATGTATGGTGAGATTATCATTATGATAGTAATTTTGAATTTGTTTGAAATCTAGTTTGATAATTTGTTCTTGCCTTAAGATTCGGTTGGAGTTGTAGTGAGTGATTTCTTTTCAGTTTCGATGATGGTTTTGTGATTGGCCGTGTTTAATCGTGTGTGAATCTAACCAAGAAACTATGAGGGCAGCCATTTACGTTTCACGTTTCGGTGTTTATTTTGTTCATTTTTATTCGAAAGAGATTTTCTTAATGCAATTCAAGTTTGAATTTAAATGTTAATTGGTGATGGCATCATCTTATGGATTTTTACTAGTTGTGAACGATATTTGTATCCGATTCGATGATGGTTTGATTTCGTTGCATTTACTTTTGCATGATATGACCGAGAACCAATTGGTGATGCCTTTGAATTCTATTAGTGTCGAATGCTTGTTTGAAATGAGTTTATGGAGCATAATTGAATATATGTAGTGGCTGCCCCGAATTCGGTTTATTTGATTAAAACTTGATTGTCGAGTTTAATTTCATGACATGTTGATTTGAATCCATTTGAATGGATGGTTAGTGTGGTTTTGATTATATTTCAATTTGAATTCGAACGATGGAATTTTGGTTGCAATAGCGATGGTGTTTCGGTAGTTTAATTGATTTAAGTGGAATTTTTGAGTATTTCTTAAGATGACGAAGTTGCTGCCCGTTTTCGGTTCATGTGGTTTAAACGCGTTTAGAACTCAATTTTTCATGTTTTTCGATTGATTAGTAGCACGAGTTATTTGGTTAGTCCATTTGTGAATTGATAATCATGAATAAATTCTTGAATTGCTCATTCATTCATATAAGTTGCATTCGATTTTAATATTATGCTCATTAACCATGTTTATCTTGTTGCCATTTTATTTCAATTCCATTCCACACTTATGCTACTAACATGGTTGCTATTTGTGAAGACATCCAAGGATCGATCAAGGCATTCAATTTCTTTTAGCATATCTACACTCTCATTAGCATTTTATTTTATTTTGAATTACTATTTCTATTTAATATTTAGTGAATGTATTTTTAAATGTACAAAATACTTATTATTTTATTGCTTAAATTTAGTATTGTAGATACAATTATATAGTATTTCTATTTCATATTTAGTATTGTAAATACAATTATACTATTTTTATTCATATACTTTATTCGGTTTAATTTGTAAACAAAATACATACTTAAAGCATTGCAACATTCTCCGCATAGTTTTTGTTTGTGTTTTGAGTGATGTGGGGATCTTCATTTGGTATCCATCCGATGCATCAAGCCTTATCCGATTTTGAAGACTACTTGGAGCTCAATTCTTACACCAAAGCAAAGCTATTCAATTATTCAAATTAATTCGATTTGGTTGTAATTTATTTACTTGTGTGTTCTAATTACCATTTAATTATGCGTTTATCATATTAGAACACATAGTCTCCCCTTGGGCTCCTCATCAAGAAGCAGGTAAACATACACATTGCACACCTGCACACATTCATAGTTTGGTCCTGGGCTTTTCTACAGCGACAACTATTCGATCGATTGTTCCAATCGGTCGTTTAGAATACTAGTGTCACACTAGTTCCACTTTTAGGAGCATACATAAAGCCACTTTGTATGGGCTCGCTTGTTTTCCTAAAACACTTTCAAGTCAAAACAATTAATTGAACTTGTTCTTTTGAAAATCAATTTTTCTACAAAACAAAAAAAACAAAAACATAGTGATATGGTATTTAATTAAATTGTTAGAGGTTCGCCCGACGATTTAATTAAAATGTAAAGTATTTGGACCATTAGAGGGTAACCCAATGACTTAAATGCTTTATTCCATAACACTTAATAAAAGTGAACTTTGTTTCACCTCACTTCTTTTCATAACAAAGATTTTGGATGAGAGATGATCGGTTGACCTCAATCACCAATCTCGAGTATCGAATCGTTAGAGGATATCCCAACGTTTTGATACTTGTCACCCACAACCAAACCCCTAAAACACTTTCAAATTAAATTAATTAATTGAATTTGTTTTCTAAATCAATTTTTCTACAAAAACAAAAAAAACACAGTGGTATGGTATTTAATTAAATTGTTAGAGGTTCGCCCGACGATTTAATTAAAATGTAAATATTTGGGCCATTAGAGGTAACCCAATGACTTAAATACTTTATTCCATAACACTTAATAAAAGTGAACTTTGTTTCACCTCACTCCTTTCATAATAAAGATTTTGGATGAGAGAAGATCGGTTGACCTCAATCACCAATCTCAAGTATCGAATCGTTAGAGGATATCCCGACGTTTTGGTACTTGTCATCTACCATTAAAATCAATTCAACCCATTCAAATCCTTTTTCGCTCATATGCGATTATCAAAATTAAAAACATTTTCAATTAAAATCAATACAACCAATTCAAACATTTTCAACCAGAACTACGGAGTTTTGACTTTCCCATTGCACGAGGGAATACGTAGGCACGCGGTTTCGAAACCGTGTCAAACTCAAAATAATAACAAACAAATCCCGTTTTCCTCTTTCTTAAATTCATAATTTAGAAGTTAGCGAATACACACACAAACACATGCACGAACTAAATGGGTCCCATCGAGTACGATGGACGTAAGGGGTGCTAATACCTTCCCCTTGCGTAACCGACTCCCGAATCCATCCTTTTTGGTCTTGTAGACCGCCTTATCCGATTTTGTGGGTTTTATCTATATTTCCCCGTTCTTTTTAGAACAAATAAAATTAGGTGGCGATTTCATTGTTTTGAAAATTCATTTTAAATGATTTTTGAAAATCGAGTTGCTTCAGCAATGAGAAGCAAATTTGTTTGAGCTAGTGGAAAGTTTAGCAAATGCTTCGATTTTGGTCTTGTTTAATACTGAAGAACCTTGTGCGGTATATTGTGATAATTCATCTTTAGACTTAAGATGTATTTCGATATAGAGTTGGAAAAGTGTATTACTACCTTGGAAAGATTTGATTTTCATAAGGAAAAATTGTCGGACGCGTGAGTTAGAGTTTGATGCGGTTGTGCTCATTGAAATCTTAAAGGTGCAGATGTTAACGACGAGAAGATTGGAATTGTTGAAGACAATTCAAGTTTGAGTACGATCTATAAAGAGACTTCGTCTGGTGTTGAGTTTAGTATGTTGATATCGCGGATAATCCAAAGAATATCTAATTTGGGATTTATTATTTTGAAGAATGTCGCATGTTTTTTTTGAGACACTTGTTGAGATGAAGTCCAGAAAGTTATCAAGGATTTGTTCACTACTGCCATATAGATTTCGTCGGATACTAATGGTCGCGGTGGATTATTAGATTACGACTAAGATAAGTCTTGACGGTAAAGAATTTTGTGACTGGAGTCGGTTGCGACGGTGTTCATGTTGGATTCCATAAAATTTATGTCATGGTTCTAAATCCAACCTGTTTTGTAATTACAGTAGTATGAGACGACGTTGATGGGTAGAGTTCCTGAGAGAGTGTTTTAGTTTGAATTTCCACTTTGGAAGATTGAAAGTTATGAAAGGTGTTTCGAATAAGAAACCTGTGTATTGATCGTTGCGACGGTGCGAGGATGGTGATTACTTAATACTAATTTTGGGAATTGAATTGTTATAAGGAAAGACTTCGTTGAAGTCAAGTGTATACGTCAAAGTTTCACAGGTGAGTATTTGGACAATATTTGAAAAGGTCAAACTATGTCGTGCATTTTAGAGGATCCATGGACATTGATCAATCAAGAGTGATGGATAATTTTTCGAGTTGATGAGACTGATGTTACGGGGTGTCTTGATGGGTGTACGCTTTGAACGTATCCATTCCGAGTAATTGTGAAGTTGAGGTTTAACCAAGTTGTTTTACGGTTGGCATCGTATGCATAAAAGTGACGTAACATGGTTTAGATATCGAGCATTGAATTTTTAGAGAGTATGCGAGATTGTTGGATTTGGACTAGTGAGTTATAGTCGCAAGTCGTCAGTATACGCCCTAGAGTGAGTGGTGTATCGCAGTTCGGTTATGTTTGAATAACTTGTTATTGTTCAAGGGTTGTACGTTGGTGATCTACAAGGATGATGTGACCTTGTGATCTCCTGGAATGAAAGCGATAACTGCAAGTGTAATTCTTGAGTTCATGCTTATGCGTGAATGAAGGCACCTTTTTCGTGTTTGCGCAGCACGCGTGGTTCTATCCTATTCTGATTGTTTTAGTTTTGGTTTGTATAACCATTTTGTTGTTTTCTTGTTACCGATGGTGTCGGTGTTGTGTCGTAGGACTTTATGTTCCTATCTTTGGTGACTCGTTTCCGAGGCATCGGTTTGAGTGTGTGACTAACTCCATGATTGAGACGTTAGGGTTGTATCGATCTTGTTTGTTTGGTTCTCGAGTGAACCGGTGTGTCTGCGACTTGCTTGGTTGTTAGGTGTTAGTAGGTTTTTGAGTGCATGGTATGGGCTTTGCATCTCGACATGGTTGTTCTTGACGGGACGTTGTGGTTAGGGAGATACCCTTGTTTTTGGTGTTTGTTGTATGTTGTCTAATTGACGCGAGGACTGAGCGGACGAATGCGTAGGCACGTCCCGATTTGTTCGTTTTGGTCGAAATTTCGAGGGTAAAAGTTTATAAGTGGGGGAGAGTTGTAACGCCCGTTTTATTTAATATTATATTATATTAATATTTTCGATTTACCGATCGATATTTATTTTGCGACGAGAATAAATATATTAATCGATATATATGATAATATATTTGGCGACGTTTCGTTCGGTCTGGTTGTTATTCCGTTCGGTTCGATAAAATATTATTCGGATCCGATATTTAATTCCCCGGAGTTATTTTAATTAATTGAACTAATAATATTATTAGTGTGTTAATTATTAATAAAGTTAGGGGTGTGGGGAGAAATTGAAGGGAATTGGGTTTACACCCCTAGCTAGTAAGAAAACATAATTATAAAACCATTTTCCCCCCTTTTCTTTCCATTTTTCTTACACCAAGCAAACATAGAAGCATGGAGAGAAAAAGAGAGGGTTTTGGGAAGAAGAAGAAGAGGAGCAAGAACAAGCATGATGTTGGGATTTTGTAAAGCATCTTGCAATCATCTAAGCTCTAGAGGTAAGGGGTTTGATTCTCCATCTCATATTGCTAGGTTTTAATAGTTATATTTTGGATTTGGGGAAAAATTTATAGGTTGATTTATTAGTTGTATGTGTCATTGTTGAATGATTTAGAAAGTTTGAATTAGGAGTATGGATTGTGGGTGTTTTAGGTGCTAGCTTGTAGAAATTAGAAGTGTTAAAAATGGAAATGAAGAAAAAATAAGAAAACTGGAAAACTGTTAAAAACACAGTCTGTTATAAAAATGCAGGGAAGGAGAAGAAGTGGGGTGGGGGAAAGACGAAGGGGGAGGCGCCCACCTCCATGTATGGGGCAACCGTCCCCCAATGTGAGGCACCCGCCTCCTCTCCATTTGAACCCAATGGGACGTGCGTCCCCTATGAAGGAGGAAGGCAGCGAAATTTCTGTAATGCATTTTTTTATTTGCAACATTTTTCTGTTTTCTGTAAAACTTAGTTTTCCTGCATAATTTTAAGGGAAGCTTCTGTTTGTTTCAATTATCCTAAATTCACCAAGTAATACTTAATATCAATAAAATATAATTAGGACGTGAGTTAGCCGATTAAATTTAGAACCCGATTATGTTCCGATTTCGGTAAATTCAACGACGGAGCAAGTTGCTCCGAATTCAACGAAAATTGACGTGCTAGCTAAGTTCGACGTGTAGAACGTAGTGGTGAGGTTAGTTTTTCGAAATTACGAGTTTTTATGAGACGATCCGAAATAGGCCAAATTACGGTAAAATTGAATCGGATTGCGTTTTAGTATATTTAAGGCACGTATGGACAATCCGATTGCGATGTTGACGATTATAATTAATGCCGGTTATTAGGAATGGCTTTCGCGACGATGATAGGTGTTTGACTATTGTTCCATATTTGGAATTTAGTGAATGAATAGATACTGATGTGGGGTGATTAAACATAATGTTTGCGACGACGTATTAATTAATGAATACTTGATGATATGCGATGCAAGGATATATGTCTTTGTACATGATGATGTGATGATTATATTGATATTGTTAATAAATGCTTCCGATTTGTGAATGCATGATTTTGATGATGAGGAATTATTAGTGATGTTTTGCATAATGCAAATATGATGCGATGATATATTTATCTTGATGTGGATAAATTATGGCGATGTGTTGTTTTGTTGTCGAGTCACATACATTGCATTGGCGACGAGGGCTTTTATGCCAAGCGATGAGGGCTTTTATTCCAAGAGACGATGGGCTTTATGCCAAGTGCTCCTAATTATGGACAAAGCGACGGGTACCACATGCATAACATAGTCGTGTCTCATGGAGTCGGTTATGTTTATGTTTGAGTTATTTGGCGTTGGGTTTTAATTGATGATGTTGAATTGCGATGATATATGATGCTTTTGTTTGGTGATGATCTTTAGGATAAACATGAAATGAATATGTTTGATAATTTCATGATAACTATGTGGTGAATATAAACGATGAGTTTTGCGATGATTTAACTTGATGAAATGCTTAATGCAAATATGACGTGATGATGTTTGTGATGATGGGCTTTTATGCCAAAAGCGACGATGGGCTTTAGCCAATTTGTGATGATTTTATTTAAGTTTTTTATGTTATTAGCATTCTTTGGTGTTGTTGTTTGATGTTGTTGTTTATAGTTTATGTGTTGTTGTGATGATTTATGCCGATGAGGTTATCGCGATAAAGTGTTGTTTATACACATTAGTATGACGATTAAAGTAAGTGAGTTTTGAATATGTGTTGGAATTACACTTATTAATCTATACCCTTTATGATTCCAAATACTATATATATATATATATATATTTTATCATGCCTTTAATTATATGTTTTGGATTATCTCACCCTTTACTTGTTTCGCCGTTACCTTTATATTGGTAACGTGCAGGTTGTGAAGGCGGAGTTTATAGTTGCTGTTAGTCGAGTCGGTGTCGCTCTAATACGTAGCACTCGGGGGAATATTTATGTCTTCTTGTTGTTGTTCTTTTATTATTATCCCTTTTGTGAATAAGAATTATAATTTATGAAAACATTATTTTGATTGTTAAGAATCAATTTATGATTTCCGATGATGCTATGTATCCGAGATTGATGCTTTAAAGCAAACTATTTAAAGTGATTTGGTTTTGAAGGTGTGACGCCTCAGTATTTAATTTATGAAATTTTAAATTACTCTGATTTTTGCATATTAATCCTTGGGTAATATTGGGGTGTTACAACATGCTCGAGGTATACATGGACGACATGATCGTGAAGTCCCAAGAGGAGGTCGATTATGCTCTACACCTCAGGAAGGTCTTCGATCAAGCCAAAAGAGTCAAAATGAGGTTCAACCCCGAAAAGTGCACCTTCGGAGTCCAGGCCGGTAAGTTCCTTGGCTTCTATCTCATCGAATGTGGGATAGAGGCTAACCTCGACAAATGTCGGGCATTCTCATAATTTCCCACCCCGAAGTCCAAAAAATACATTCAAGTCCTTAATGAGATGCTGACCTCATTATCTCGATTCGTCTCAAGATCGGCCCAGCACGCACTCTCATTCTTCAAATTACTAAGAAAGGAAGTTGCGTTCGATTGGATCGAGGAATGCAAACAAGCCTTAATTCATCTCAAGCAAACATTATCCCAACCTCTCGTGTTATCTCGACCTGATAAAGAAGAGATATTATATTTGTATCTGGCCGTGACTGATGAGTTCGTTAGCGTCGCACTCATCCGAGAAACACGGGAAGGACATAAACTTATCTATTTCACGAGCAAGGCCTTGCAAGGTCCCGAATTGAGATACCAGCAAATCGAAAAAATTTCCCTCGCGCTAGTCAACGCTGTGAGACAGCTCTTCCACTATTTCTTGGCACACATCGTCATAGTTCGAACGGACCAACACATCAAACAGCTGTTAGGTCGACTAGACATGGCCGGTAGAATGCTCAAATGGTCGTTGGAATTATTCGAATTCGACATCAGGTACGAGAACATGAAGGCCCTCAAAGCACAACTCCTGGTGGACTTCGTGGCGGAAATGACCTTCCCGACACTCCAAGAAGGAACCAGCAAACGGATCATATTCGTAGACGGTGCGTCTAGCTCATCAGGAAGCGGAGTAGGTATAATCTCGGAAAACGGAGAAGGAATTGTCATCGAGGTATCCCTCACCCTCTCATTCCCTACTTCCAATAATCAAGCAGAGTACGAAGCATTCCTCGTCGGCCTCCGCCTTGCCGAGGACATGGGAGCAAAAGAAGTCAAAATCCTCACAGATTCTCAACTTGTAGCCTCCCAAGTTCGAGGAGAATATCAGGTCAAAAACTCCCAACTGGCCGAGTATTGGACCCTCGTCCAAAACCGCTTGAAAAAATTCACTTCAGTTGAGATACAACATATCCCTCGAGAACACAACGCTCGAGCAGATGTCCTATCCAAACTCGTTAGCACGAGGACTAAAGGAGGGAATAAATCAGTGATCTAGGAAATACTCCCTCGACCAAGCATAGAGAAAAGTTCTCCCAACCACAACATAATTGTCATTGAAGAGGGAACATCCTGGATGATACTCATCTACAAATATCTGACCGACAGGACCCTTCTTGACGATCCCAAGGAAGCAAGCGTCATTAAGCGAAGAGCTTATTCATACATCATTCTCGAAGAAAAACTCTACAATTGGGGATTCTCCACCCCCTCCTCAAATGCGTCGAAGAAACCAGGGTGCCACACTTACTGAAGGAAATAAATAAAGGCATCGGCGCCCAGCACCTAGGGGAAAATCACTCGCCCGAAAAGCTCTTCGAGCTGGTTAGTATTGAACGACCATGCAGATCGACGCCAAGGAGCACATAATGAAATGTGACAAGTACCAACGGCACAGACACATGCACCTGGCTCCCCCGAGAAAACTCAAATCCCTCTCTTCTCCATGGCCTTTCTCGTGGTGGGGGCTCGACATCCTCGGGTCTTTTGTATTGGCAGCATATCAAAACAAATATTTGATATTAGGTGTCGACTGGTTTAGCAAATGGATAGAGGCCAAAGCACTGGCAAAAATCATCGCCCAAAATATCCTACATTTCTTCAAATGGAACATATTAGCTCGGTTTGGCATTCCACAATCTATAGTCACAGACAACACGACACAATTCACCGACAAAAATTTCCAAGACTTCGTCGCCCATATGGGAACCGTATAACACTTCGCTTCGGTTGAACATACACAAACTAATGGACAAGTCGAATCCGCCAACAGAGTCATATTGCGCGGGCTCAGACGAAGGTTAGACGAATCAAAAAAGAAATGGGTCGAAGAACTGCAAAATGTACTCTGGGCCTACCGAACCACTCCCTATTCATCAACGGGGGAAACCCCATTTCGACTCGCCTATGGAACCGAGGCCGTTATCCCGATAGAAATCTCCAAACCTTCAAGAAGAATCGAATCTCCCCTCTATGCGAAGATGAACGACCAATCCTTGAGAGAGGAGCTCGACATGGTCGAGGAAATAAGAACGGGGTCTGCCCTTAGAGAAGCATCTCTCAAGAAGAGAATAACCCTCCGATATGACACCAAACTCGCAGCAAACGAAATCTTAAGAGCTCCTCTAAAGGAAAGCTCGCAGCAAACTTGGAAGGCCCCTATCGTATCTATGCTAAAACAGGAACAGGGGCCTACTACTTAGAAAACCTCCAAGGAGAACAACTCACTCAATCATGGAACACGGAAAAACTAAAACAATACTATAGTTAAAATACTAATGGTCGACATACCTTAGGAAACAACCTAGGGGTTTATAGCTCGACATCACACGCTCTTCCCAATACCAGTGTTGCATGACATCATGGCACATAAAGAGACACTCGCTCCATTAACCTAAACGAGCTAGATCTCATCCCCGACACGGGGGACTCAAACGAGCCTTGTTGTCTAAGTACTTCGCCCGACAGAACACCCTACTCGTGAAAGGACGTTCACGCCACCGACCTCATGCCTTCAATCAAAGCTTGAGCTTCGGACCGAGTCTAGCATCGAACTGGCCCACTTTGACTAGTTTCCCCATACTATCAAAGGTCATACATTGCTAATAAGTTTCCCTACATGTATATAAACAATAAACTAAAATACTTAAACATTACATCCACAGCCGTAAAGACTGGATTTGTGTTTGAGTTATAATGGGAACCCCACCCCAACAAAACAAAATATTCAAAAGCGACCTCAAGGTCCAAAAAACTATCATTACATAAATGGGCCACACCCAAGCAAACATAATAAAAACAAGTTATATTCATTCATTCGTTCGAGCAGGATCATTTCTAGTGGTCACCTGCAGGGAAGTATCTTCCACCATCATGTCGTTAAGGAAGTCAGGTTTCTTTATCTCTCCTCCCTCTAAAAAGAAATGAACCCCCATCCCGTCAGTCACCAACTCCACGCAAGGATTTAACACGCGTATTTACGACACGACATTGTCAAAACTGGCCATTGAAGCGACCACGACATCATCATAAGCCTGGTGTACCCGACCTATGAACTTAGCCCGAGTCCTCACCTTCTTCCGCAAACGATCGAGCTCTTCACTGATCTCACGATTGTTCTTCAAAGCAGCATCACGCTCTTCGACCATCGCCTTATATTCCTCCGACCATTTCTTCTAGGCTTCCTTTCCCTTTCTCTCGACCTCCTCCAACTTGGCCTTAAGCTGACCTACTTCGGCGTCTGAGAGTTGATTATGCTCGGCATAAGCAGCGACCATCTCGAGGATCCGCACCAACGCCCCCATATCCTCGGCTAAAACAGCCTTTTTGGACTGGTGATCCAGACCATCCAGCATGAGCTTCTCGGCATCAGGAAGGACCACACTTCCAGTCTCGAAATATTTCTTATCATGCCATCAAGGAGGGAGGGTAAATTTCCCTTTTTCCTTCTCCTTAGTCAGATCTATTTTAGCCCGTGTCATTTTCAGCATCGACATCACCTGCTGGGGAGATAGAGTCCCCGCCACCGGGCCGGTAGACAAATTTCTAAATCCATTCCCACCGACCGTTCCCGGCTCCGTCAGAGAGGAACCTGCCTCTTTCCCCTTCTGTCTCATAGCTTGTCGAGCCACACGCTCCATAGTTGGATTCATCCTATTTGCAAAACAAAGGAGCAAAAACAGATTAGCATAAAATTAAACACTCATATGGCAAAGCAAGATAATAATGACAAAACACCTACCCAAATATTCCCTAGGATCCCCGCAGGCAAGGAGCTCTCTAACGTTTATAAGACCAAGCTTGGATATCTCCTCCCCGTCTTTATCTAGGAGCGGCTTCCCCCCTTGTGTGTTGCTCTTGACTCAACGTGAATGCTCTTCGTGATGACCCTACTATGGTATCAGAGTCGACAATGTGGTGTTCAGGTGGCGTGTCTTGTTGTAGTGTCCACAATGGTAGTACTTTTGTATATAGATAAAAGAGATTTCGTTTAAGGGGGCATAATGGATGAGCTCACACTTGAAGGGGGGATTGTTGTGCACAAGTGTTAGTATTAGTCTCATATTGCTTGAAAAATTGGAGGTTAGGTATTTTATAAGTGAGATGGCCCATACTCCTATCAGTTTAAGATTTTAGGTGAATATGTGGTGCCTATTTCACTTGTGTGTTGCTCTTAACCCAATGTGAAAAGTTCTTGGGATGACACAATATTGTCCTCGACAAATTCCAACGATAAATCCATGTAGATTTTAGCTTCAATGTCTTCATGTAAGAAAGCAATTTTGTACACATTTTCTCTAATTAAAGACAATAATGATTCGATATATCCATAACAATCATTATCCAATAATTTTTTTACAACCAATGATAAAATCTAAATGAAATCGATTATGTCTGTATGGATAAAATCTTTTGTATGGTTCTTTAATTCGAGGACTATGTTCCTTATTCTTGAAGATTCAATTTCATTTCACCATTCATTACTTTTTAGGTAGATCCATAGGTTTTTTAATATGGTTCTTCTGCACTACTACGAAAAACCCCTTTCACAACGGTTCGAAAAGGAATACCATCACGTATGTCATACCGTTGTTAAGTAACATGTGATTGTAATTTCATTGTTTCAATCACGGTCTTGAAACTGTTATTGAAAGCAGGACACGCACCTCATATCACACAAGTTAGGCTTTTAAAATGTTGTGATATATACGCTTATGACTGGGTTTGAAACTCATCAACAACAAATTATGTAAAACATAAATGACCTTAGATCATAGTTATAATAGATAATTGTTGTTGAAAGTACCCAGAGTTTATCATATAATATTTATATTGCTTGTTTTCAATACACCTCACTAAATGAATACAAGCTTTCAAGTTGATGAAGAAGTCTGTAATCTGAAAATGAAACTATTCATGAAAACCAACTTAGACAAACCATTGTTTTTTCTGATTCCATGCGTCTTATTTTGGATTTCATGCTCTTTTACATATATATTATGGTTTATTGGTCTATCTGCTTTGATACATCAATATCTTCAATTATAGTTAAATTTCCATAAGAACAAGACATTGGATAATATGCCTCATCATCATCACTTATCATTGTAATTTTTATAATTATAATTTTTACGATTATAATTGTTGATGATGAGGCAGATTATCCAATAAATTATAGTTAATGAAATTTAACTATCAAAGACAACGATGCATCCAAAGAGCCAGATCGCTATACCATATATATATATATATATATATATATATATATATATATATATATATATATATATATATATATATATATATATATAAGAACATGAAATGAACGATGAGACACATGCAATTCGAAAACAATGATTGATATAAGTTGGTTTTCAAATACAACTTAATTTGCAAATTATAAGTATGTATGTCAATTTAAATGAATGTATTTTAAGTGAGGGTTATTGAAACAAACAATCTACATAGAATATAATAAACTCAAACAACTTCATACAATAGAACCAAATATTAGAAATTTGTGAGCAATAGAAAAGATATATTATAAACTTCAAGGACACACCTTGTAACGCCCCGTTTTATTTAAAATTATATTACATTAATATTTTTGAGTTACCGGTTTGACGATTGTTTTGGCGACGAGAATATTTATATTAATCGATATATCTATTAATATATCAGTTTTTATTCTGTTCGGTTCGATAAAATATTATTCGGACCGATATTTAATTCCCCGAAATTATTTTAATTAATTGGGTTAATAACATTATTAGATATTATTAGTGTGTTAATTAATAAGAATAGAAAGGGGTGTGAGGATTAATTGAAGAGAATTGGGTATACACCCTTGGCTAGTAAGAATGCATCATAAATACATTATTTTTCCTCATTTCCTTCCATAACACAAAAAAACCTAACTTAGAAACTTAGAGAGAAATAGAGGGTTTTGGAAGAAGAAGAAGAAGAAGAGCAAGAGCAAGATCAAGGTTTGGATTTTGTTGGAGCATCTTGCAATCATCCAAGCACTTGAGGTAAGGGGTTTGATTTTTCATTCCATATAGTTTGATAGATATGTGTGGATTTTGGAAAAATTGATAGTTTGATCCATGAGTTTTTGTTGAGTAAGTGTTGAAATAACTTAGAAAGATTGATTTAGGAGTATGGATTATTGGTGTTTTATAGTTAAGCTAGTAGGAATGAGTTGCTAGAAGAAGAAAATGAGAAACTGTGGAAATTATAAAAAACCAGAAAACACTGTCTGTTTGGAAATGGGATGAAGAAGACGAAGTGGGGGGGGGGGGTTGGGAACATGGGAGGCGCCCACCCCAGCATGGAGGGCGACCGTCCTAGGTCCCCTAGGCTCCCGCCTCCCTTCAATTGGTTGCATGGGACGTGCGTCCCTGGTGCTAGGATGAGGGAAACGAGTTTTTGCTGTTTTCCCTGTAATCTGTTTTCTATTCTGTATAATTAATTTTCTGCATAATTTTCCTTTTGGCCTCTGTGTGTTCCAATTTCCTTAATTCTTCATACTACTAGTTAGTATTAATAAAATATAATTAGGACATAAGTTATCCGATTAAATTTAGAACCCGATTATGTTCCGATTTCCGGATTTCGATAATTTCGGCGACGGAGCAAGTTGCTCAGAATTCAACGAAAATTGACGTACTAGCTAATTTTGACGTGTAGAACGTAGTGGTGAGGTTAGTTTTTCGAAACTACGAGTTTTTATGAAACGACCCGAAATAGGCCAAATTATGGTTAAATTGAATTGGATTGCGTTTTAGTCGATTTAAGACACGTATGGACAATCTGATTTCGATGTTGACGATTATGATTAATGTCGGTTATTAAGAATGACTTTCGCGATGATTATTGGTGTTTTGACTATTTTTCCATATTTGGAATTTGGTAAATTAATTGATAATGATGTTTGCGACGGTGTATTTATTAATGAATACTTGATGATATGCGATGCGATGATATGTTTATCTTGATGTGGATAAATATGGCGACGGGGACTTTATGTCAATTTTGATGAGCGATGATGATGTTTTTGTTGTGTTGTTTCTATTGTCGAGTCACATACATTGCATTGGCGACGAGGGCTTTTATGCCAAGCGACGATGGGCTTTATGCCAATGTTCCTAATTATGGACAAAGCGACGGGTACCACATGCATAACATAGTCGTGTCTCATGGAGTCGGTTATGGTTATGTTTGAGTTGTTTGGCGTTGGGTTTTAATTGATGGATTATGTTGGATTACGATGATATATGATACTTGTGTTGATACTAGTATAATGATTATGTGAAGAAGTCAAAGTGTCAATTTTATACACTAAATGCTAAATTAAAGTATGTAAGCTTTTAATATATGATGACATACTCTTTTTAACTTATATCAATTATAATTCCAAAACTACTTATATATTTTATCATGCCTTTAATTATATGTTTTGGAGTATCTCACCCTTTTCTTGTTTCGCCGTTGCCTTTATATTGGTAACGTGCAGGTGATCCATGAGGATGATGAGGATTAGCTCGAGTCTCTTTATTTTGAGTCGCGCTGCTCTGATCGTAGTAACACTCGGGATTTGGGAGACGTTATTATTTTGATAGGATAGTTTATGTATACTATCTTATGATGTTATAACTGTATGTATTGATGATAACATGACGATATGTATATTTTGTGAACACATACGCTGTGCTGTGAATAGTCATATATGTATATGATGAATTATGATATGAATCGGTATATCCGACTTTTGATTTTTGTGATGTGCATTATAATGAAAAGTGATGAAAACACGAATATGTGATGCCTCAATTTTGTTGGATGAAATTTTGAAACTCTGAGTTTATTATTAATTACGAGGGGTAGAATTGGGGTGTTACATTAGTGGTATCAGAGCAGGTCGGTCTGTCCGGCCAAGTTGTTGAGTTTGTTGTTGTCTAACAATCAAGTATTGTTATTTGTTGATTCTAATCCTTGTTTTGTTGTGAGCAGAAGTTGTTATGGCTGGAAGGAACGCTGGTAGGAATGACGATGCTCTTGCTGCTTCTATGCAGGCAATAGCTCAAGCTTTCCAACAACTGCCGAATGTTGACGAGAACGCTGGGTCTCGTAGTTTGGCAACCTTCCAAAGAGAGAATCCCCCTAATTTCCAAGTAAAGTATGATCCTGAAGGTGCTTTAACGTGGTTGAAGGAGATTGAAAGAATATTTCGTGTGATGGATTGCACTCCTGTGCAAAAGATCCGCTATGGTACTCATAAGTTAAGTGATGAGGCTGATGACTGGTGGGTTGACACCCGTCAGAGGCTTGAAGTTGCTGGTGAGAAGGTGACGAGGGGAGTTTTCCGTAGGGAATTCATGAGGAAGTATTACCCGGAGGATGTTCGGGGAAAGAAGGAGATAGAGTTCCTTGAGAGCTGAAACAAGGGAATATGTCTATCACTGATTATGCTGCAAAGTTTACCGAGCTGGCTATGTTCTATCCTCACTATGATGGAGAGAATGTCGAGTTTTCCAAGTGCATTAAATTTGAGAATGGCTTGCGTCCTAAGATTAAGAAAGCGATTGGCTATCAGAAAATCCGTGTCTTTGCGGATTTGATTGATAGTTGTAGAATCTTTGAGGAAGATAGTAATGCACACTATAAGATTATGTCTAATAAGAGAAACAAGGGTCAACAGAGCCGTTGGAAACCTTATGATACTCCAGCTGGTAAAGGGAAACAGAAAGCATTTCAAGGGCGAAGGACTAGTGAGGGAGATGCTCCTGCTAGTATTGTTTATTACAAGTGTGGAAAACCTGGCCACAAAAGTAATGTTTGTTGAAGTGATGTGAGGGCTAAGGAGAATGAGGTGAGATGTTTTCGATGTGGAGAAGTGGGTCATGTGACTCGTGATTGAAAGCATAAGGATGTGGTCTTTTTTAATTGTGGCGAGGGAGATCACATTAGTTCTTAATGTAAGAAGCCTAAGAGAACTCAAGGAGCAGTAAAGGTGTTTGCTTTGTCGGGTGCTCCGAAGGCAAACAAAGATGGTCTTGTTCGAGGTACTAGTTTCATAAATAGCATTCCTCTTATTACTATTATTGATACTGGTGCTACTCACTGTTTCATTGCTGCTGATTGTGTTAAGAGATTGGGTCTCACTTTATCATCTCTAGATAGAGATATGGTGGTTGAAGTTCCGGCTAAGGGAATGGTTACAACTTCTTTTGTGTGTGCAAGTTGCCCTTTATTAATCTTTGATAGAGACTTTCTGGTGGATCTTGTTTGTTTACCGCTTGTTGGGTTGGACGTGGTTCTGGGTATGGATTGGTTGAAAGCTAACTATGTCCATATCAATTGCTATGACAACACTGTGAGGTTTTCTTCCTTAGTGGAAGAAGATCAAACTATGTTGATGTCGACGAAACAGTTGAATGAGTTCATGAAATATGAAGCATTGGTTTTCTTGTTGATGGCGACTCTTTCTTTGGAGAGTCAATCTGTAATTGCAAACTTTCTGGTGGTGTGCGATTTTCCCGAAGTATTCCCTGATGAGATTCCTAGTACACCTCCAGAAAGAGAAGTTGAATTTTCTGTGGATCTTGTCCCTGGTACCAGACCTATCTCTATGGCACCATACAGGATGTCCGCATCTGAGTTAGCAGAATTGAAGAGGCAATTAGAAGACTTGCTCGAGAAGAAGTTTGTTAGACCAAGTGTGTCACCGTGGGGAGCTCCTGTGTTATTGGTGAAGAAGATCGATGGTAGCATGAGACTTTGTGTTGATTATCGTTAGTTGAATAAAGTGACTATCAAGAATAGGTATCCACTTCCTAGAATTGATGGTTTGATGGACCGATTGGTTGGCGCTTGCATGTTTAGAAAGATTGATTTAAGATCGGGTTACCATCAAATAAGGGTGAAAGAAGAAGATATTCAGAAAACTGCTTTCAGGACGAGGTATGGACATTACGAGTATTCGGTGATGCCTTTTGGTGTTACTACTGCACCGGAGTATTTATGGAGTGCATGAATCGTATTTTCCATCCTTACTTGGATCGTTTTGTGGTTGTTTTCATTGATGATATTCTGTTTTATTCTAAATCGGAAGAAGAGCACGCAGAACATTTGCGCATTGTGTTAGAAGTTCTGAAAGAGAAGAAGCTTTATGCTAAGTTGTCAAAGTGCGAGTTTTGGTTAAGTGAAGTGAGCTTTTTGAGGCATGTCATTTCTGGTGATGGCATTGCGGTTGATCCTTCTACGGTTGATGATGTGTTTAGATGGGAAACTCCTAAGTCTATTACTGAAATTAGAAGTTTCTTAGGTTTGGCTGGTTACTACAGGAGGTTCATTGAAGGTTTTTCTAAGTTGGAACTTCCTTTGACAAAGTTGACTTGTAAAGGAGCTGCTTTTGTGTGGGATGTCAAGTGTGAAGAAAGTTTTGTTGAGTTGAAGAAAAGGTTAGCAACGGCTCCGATCTTGATTCTACCTAATCCTGAAGAACCGTTTGATGTTTATTGTGATGCTTCTAAGATGGGTTTAGGTGGTGTGCTTAGGCAAAATGGAAAAGTGGTTGCTTATGTTTCTAGGCAATTGAAGGTTCATGATAAGAACTATCCTACTCACGATTTGGAACTTGCAGCGGTTGTTTTTGTACTTAAGATTTGGAGGCATTATCTTTATGGTTCTAGATTTGAGGTATTTAGTGACCATAAAAGCTTGAAATACTTTTTCGATCAAAAAGGGCTTAATATGAGGCAAAGGCGGTGGCTTGAATTGTTGAAAGACTATGATTTCGAATTGAATTACCATCCTGGTAAAGCTAATGTGGTGGCTGATGCTTTAAGTCGAAAGACTTTGCATATGTCACTTTTGACGATGAAAGAGTTAGAAATGATTGAACAATTTATAGATATGAGTCTTGTGATAGAAGTGACGCCGAAGAGTGTTATCTTGGGAATGTTGAAGATCAATAATGATCTCCTTGATAGCATTAGAGAAGCTTAGAAGCTTGATGTAAAACTTGTTGATTTGTTGGTTGGTATTGGACAAATTGAAAATGAAGATTTCAAGTTGGATGCTCAGGGTGTTTTGAGGTTCCGAGATAAGATTTGTATTCCCGATGATGTGGATTTAAAGAGAATGATCTTGGAAGAAAGTCATAGAAGCAATTTGAGTATTAATCCCGGAGCGACCAAAATGTATCAAGATTTAAGGAAACTATTTTGGTGGTCGGGCATGAAAAGAGAGGTGGCCCAATTTGTTTATGCTTGTTTGACTTGTCAGAAGTCTAAAGTGGAGCATCAGAAACCTGCAGGGTTGATGCAACCGTTAGAGATCCCAGAATGGAAATGGGATAACATTTCTATGGATTTCGTAACGGGGTTACTGAATACACCAAGAGGACACGATGTGATTTGGGTGATTGTTGATAGGCTTACAAAGTCGACTCACTTTATTCCTATTAACATCACTTATCCTGTATCGAAGTTGGCGGAGATTTATAACGCATGTGATTGTTAGATTACATGGTATTCCTTTGTGTATTGTTTCAGATAGAGATCCGAGGTTCACTTCTGAATTTTGGAAAAGCTTGCAAGAGGCTTTGGGCTCTAAGTTGAGGTTGAGTTCGGCTTATCATCCTCAAACTGATGGTCAGACGGAAAGGACTATTCAATCGTTGGAAGACTTGTTGCGAGCATGTATTCTTGAACATGGTGGTTCATGGGATACATATCTTCCTTTGATTGAGTTTACTTATAACAACAGTTTTCATGCTAGTATTGGAATGGCACCGTTTGAGGCTTTGTATTGTCGGAGGTGTAGAACTCCTTTGTGTTGGCACGAGTTGGGTGAAAGTGTAGTGCTTGGACCCGAATTGGTTAGAGAGACTACTGAGGCGATGAAGATGATTAGAGAAAATATGAGAATTTCTCAAAGTCGACAAAAGAGTTATCATGATAAAAGGAGAAAAGACTTGGGATTTCTAGATGGTGATCATGTATTTTTTAGAGTTACCCCTACAACCGGCATTGGGCGAGCATTGAAGTCGAAGAAGCTAACTCCTCGCTTTATTGGTCCTTACCAAATTACTAGTAAAGTGGGAAAAGTGGCTTATAGAGTGGCGTTACCGCCAAACCTTTCGAATTTGCACGATGTATTCCATGTGTCGCAACTACGGAAGTATGTTTCGGATTCTTCGCATGTGATTGAGATGGATGATATTCAGGTTCGAGAAAATATTACGGTGGAAATGATGCCTTTAAGGATTGAGGAAAGTCTCTTTGTGGAAAAGAGATTTCATTGGTCAAAGTTTTTTGGATAGGAGCAACTGGTGAAAGCGCGACGTGGGAGTTGGAAAGTAAGATGCGGGATTCCTATCCCGAGCTTTTCGAGTCAGGTAATTTCGAGGACGAAACTTTTTAAGTGGGGGAGAGTTGTAACGCCCTTTTTTATTTAAAATTATATTACATTAATATTTTTGAGTTACCGTTTGACGATTGTTTTGGCGACGAGAATATTTATATTAATCGATATATCTATTAATATATTTGGCGACGTTTCGTTCGGCCCGGTTTTTATTCCGTTCGGTTCGGTAAAATATTATTCGGACCGATATTTAATTCCCCGGAATTATTTTAATTAATTGGGTTAATAATATTATTAGATATTATTAGTGTGTTAATTAATAAGAATAGATAGAGGTGTGAGGATTAATTGAAGAGAATTGGGTATACACCCTTGGCTAGTAAGAATGCACCATAAGTACATTATTTTTCCTCATTTCCTTCCATAACACACAAAAACCTAACTTAGAAACTTAGAGTGAAATAGAGGGTTTTGGAAGAAGAAGAAGAGCTAGAGCAAGATCAAGGTTTGGATTTTGTTGGAGCATCTTTCAATCATCCAAGCACTTGAGGTAAGGGGTTTGATTTTCCATTCCATATAGTTAGGGTTTGATAGATATGTGTGGATTTAGGAAAAATTGATAGTTTGATCCATGAGTTTTGGTTGAGTAAGTGTTGAAATAACTTAAAAAGATTGAGTTAGGAGTATGGATTATTGGTGTTTTATAGTTAAGCTAGTAGAAATGAGTTGCTAGAAGAAGAAAATGAGAAACTGTGGAAATTATAAAAAACCAGAAAACACTGTCTGTTTGGAAATGGGATGAAGAAGACGAAGTGGGTGGGTGGGAACATGGGAGGCGCCCACCCCAGCATGGAGGGCGACCGTCCCAGGTCCCCTAGGCTCCCACCTCCCTTCAATTGGTTGCATGGGACGTGCGTCCCTGGTGCTAGGATGAGGGAAACGAGTTTTTGCTGTTTTCCCTGTAATCTGTTTTCTGTTCTGCATAATTTTCCTTTTGGCCTCTATGTGTTCCAATTTCCTTAATTCTCCATACTACTAGTTAGTATTAATAAAATATAATTAGGACATAAATTAGCCGATTAAATTTAGAACCCGATTATGTTCCGATTTCCCGATTTCGGTAATTTCGGCGACAGAGCAAGTTGCTCTGAATTCAATAAAAATTAACGTACTAGCTAATTTTGACATGTAGAACGTAGTGGTGAGGTTAGTTTTTCGAAACTACGATTTTCTACGAAACGACCCGAAATAGGCCAAATTATGGTCAAATTGAATCAAATTACGTTTTAGTCGATTTAAGACACGTATGGATAATCTGATTTCGATGTTGACGATTATGATTAATGCCGGCTATTAAGAATGGCTTTCGCGATGATTATTGGTGTTTTGACTATTTTTCCATATTTGGAATTTGGTGAATTAATTGATAATGATGTTTGCGACGGTGTATTTATTAATGAATACTTGATGATATGCGATGCGATGATATGTTTATCTTGATGTGGATAAATATGGCGACGGGGACTTTATGTCAATTTTGATGAGCGATGATGATTTGTTTGTTGTGTTGTTTCTATTATCGAGTCACATACATTGCATTGGCAACGAGGGATTTTATGCCAAGCGAAGATGGGCTTTATGCCAATGTTCCTAATTATGGACAAAGCGACGAGTACCACATGCATAACATAGTGGTGTCTCATGGAGTCGGTTATTGTTATGTTTGAGTTGTTTGGCGTTGGGTTTTAATTGATGGATTATGTTGGATTGCGATGATATATGATACTTGTGATGATGCGAGTATAATGATTATGTGACGAAGTCAAAGTGTCAATTTTATACACTAAATGCTAAATTAAAGTATGTAAGCTTTTAATATATGATGACATACTCTTATTAACTTATATCAATTATAATTCCAAAACTACTTATATATTTTATCATGCCTTTAATTATATGTTTTGGAGTATCTCACCCTTTACTTGTTTCGCCGTTGCCTATATATTGGTAACGTGCAGGTGACCCACGAGGATGATGAGGATTAGCTCGAGTCTCTTTATTTTGAGTCGCTCTGCTCTGATCGTAGTAACACTCGGGATTTGGGCGACGTTATTATTTTGATAGGATAGTTTATGTATACTATCTTATGATGTTATAACTGTATGTATTGATGATAACATGACGATATGTATATTTTGTGAACACATACGCTGTGCTGTGAATAGTCATATATGTATATGATGAATTATGATATGAATCGGTATATCCGACTTTTGATTTTTGTGATGTGCATTATAATGAAAAGTGATGAAAACACGAATATGTGATGCCTCAATTTTGTTGGATGAAATTTTGAAACTCTGATTTTATTATTAATTACGAGGGGTAGAATAGGGGTGGTACACACCTTCTATTGAAACTAATGGTCGAACAAGAATCAATTATGAATTTCATCTAGTTTGTGGAGTTATGAAAAAGAAACATAAGGAGGAAGAAGCTTACACAACAACTTCATACTTCTTATATTTCTTCTCATTGTATCTCAATTAGGTGAAGTTTTTTATCCGCTATTGTTTTTTTATTTACTAAAATATTTTGTTCTTGTTGATTCCTACAATAACCATGAAAGTTATCAACATGTGAAACCGCAAACTTATTTATCAACAGAGTATGAAAAACATTTTGCTTGTGAAATTATGAAGAAGAATAAGTACAAGGTGGATGAAATTTCCATCATAGCTTATGCTTCTTGTACTTTTTCCATAGCTACACAAACAATATGTACCATATCCAAAGTATGGTCTTTGTTAATGTAGTTAAGAAGAATCTGAAAAAATGAGAACAATCAACAATTTATAACATGCAACAAACGAGATAATGGGAAACTATATAACAAGAAGATGGAAGAAGAACAATACCTTAATGTATGAAGCACAAGATTCATGGATAATGAAAAAGAAGAGAAAAAATGGATGCTAGGGTTTCATTGTGAAGGAAACGGCGCTACTGTCAATAAGTGAGAGTTAATTCGCTTATATATGGGTAAAATATTTCACAAGGGTTAACACTACCAATTGTATTGATAAGTATTTATTTATTATAAATGTATCACAACAGTTAATCAAAATCATCGTAGAGATATCCCTTTTATTTGTGAGTTTTAAAATAAATAAAAAAGAAAAAGTGTGCCTTAACATTAAAGGAATAAAATATTTTATGGCCTTGAGGTTAGAACCCATGAAAGTTTGATTATATCACTACAGTTGGTTCTTCAACCGTTGTTATATACAAATGATTTTTAATCAAAAACAAAAGAAATATGATAGTGCCTTAGTTTAGAGATGTCACCATAGTATAGGGAAGACCCGTGGTGATCATAGCGTTGTTGAATGTGCATTTTGTAATAGTGCTTTTACCAATTTATTTCCTCATTCATTTCCTTCAATCATGTATTGCTCTATTTGATTTCAAATGCTTCTTGGAAGCTCTTTAGTTTTGAATCTTGTAATTATTCAACTAGATTTGAAGCATAATAAAAAATATCACGATATTGTATTTTTTTGTGATATAATATTTTTTATCCCCATTTCTAACTAATTGATAGTTAGGAGCCTTTGTAAGTTATCTTCTATAAGGACTAGTAGTTACAATCTGATCCTCTTCATCATCTCTAGCCACAATATAGGAAAAATATGCCTTAAACTAACTATTCTATATACTTGTATCTACGGTTATATTTTCTAAGTATCTTCACTATGCTCTCTTACAATTTTCATGAAAGTAACATCCTTGATTATCATGAGTCGTGATTCTATATGTGGTTTCATCCTTTAATGTTTGAAACCCTTCACACATGCAAGATTAAAAATAAAGATACATTTTACAAATTTAACATCAAATTTGTCTTTATTGATATGCACAAAGGTCAAATCTCTAAAATCATTCAAATTTGAGTAGTAAATTAGTCTCCCGTTCCATACCCTCATAAGTGTTTTGATGTTAATTTACATTAACTGACATCTATTGAACTCTTGAACTACCTATCTCTCAATAATATGCATCTCATACACTCGATAAATCATGTTGCCACTATCTACAATCAGATTACACACATTTTTCTTCATAGTAAAATATGTTTTAACTAAATTCATTGCAACACAAAATTTACACTTTCATCAAATTCTTCCTCTACAAACTCAACCCTTGCATATTTATCGTTCTCAACAGCGTGTCCAACTCTTTCGGATTCTTCTTCCTTTTCTTCCGTAACACCAGTGACTCTCCTTGTTATACAAACATTTGATATGTGGCCTCTTTCATTACAATGATAACACATGTCTCCAGTGGGTTTAGCATATGGATTATTCTGACACTAGAGTGATGCTTTACCCTGTTTCACATTCTTAGGACTGCTAGTCCCCTTATTCTCAGGGTTGAAATCCCTGGTTGCTGCACTCTTTTCCTTGTCGCCTAATAATTTAAAGTTATTTTAGGGAGTTTACCTAAAAGATGAAAAATTTCTAGGGGTTTCTCCATCAATTTTGCCTTCAAACCTATACTGGGTGCCTCCGCCACGATCCATACAGTCTTCAAACCCATCTTCTCTAGCAAAGATCCCATTAAACCATAAATGTATGGAGTTACCTTCTAGATCTCTAATTCTTCTAATTTATTATGCTTAGAGTAACGCAGAAACTCAGTCGTGTATTTTATTAGAATTATCTTTTCCTAAACACACTCAATATACATCTTATAAAGAATCTGCTCATAATCCTCTAATAAAATTTTCTCCCTAATCCATTTTTCATTCTTCAACAACATTTGATCAACCTTTTTCTTTGACTCTATCTCTAAACAATAAGTTTATATATCCCACCAGACAGTAGCAATACTATTCATCTTGATCACCATCATCTTAACTTGCATGTTCTCGAGGACACCCATAACATTGATGAATCTGACAACATCGGTTTGTCAATCCAGAAACTCCTCCACTTCCATTGTTATGTAGAATAATGAAATATCAACCTCCACTCAATAGTCATGGTTATATTGACGATACTCATGATCAACCTCTTCTCATATGGTTCTTCTTCTTCAAACCTCAAATTTTCAGAAATAACAACACGATTGTTTCACCCTATGGAACCCTAGCATATTGTTTTCCCCTATCTCTTGTTGGATTCCCGTTGTTGTTGGCGTTGTTCACCTGCTTTACTAAAGTTATCATCTTTTCAATCAAAGTAATTAGGCCGCGGTAATTCCCTCAAGATCTTCTCTAATCATCAATTGATCTCACATAAATGATCAAGCTACGAAAAGAAACTAGAGAAAAACTACTCTCGAGTTTAGGATTTAGGGTTTATGGTTTAGGGTTTATAGTCTAGAGTTTAGGGTGCCACCTATCGCAATCGAAATCACGAAGAAATAACAAGTGCTAAATTTAAAATGAAATCACATGAATGCAAACGCAAAATCAATAAGATAAATTCTTAAATCCGTAAGATAAAAAACTATTGAATTTTATTATGATAAAAAATAATCATAACACCATATCCAATGATTTTTAAATACATAAAAAAAATCCTAATTGACTTTCAATGCAAAACAAAAATAAAATATAAAATATAAAAACCTTAATAGACTTTTAATAAAATAATTTCTAAAATATATTTTAATAAAAAAATTTATAAAATATTTTAAAATGCTGTTTCTAAAACTGAAATAAATTCGAATGATTTAAAAAGCCTTCCGTACATGTTACATCGCTACCAAAATATAATTTTTTCCAGATAGAAAAAATTGTTCGTTCCCTCTGTAAACAAATTTAAATTATAGTGATGCATGTAGTTTTCACAAGTTTTTATCATGGGAATATTGTTTTTAACTTACTCTCTATATCCATCAAATATAAAAGGTTACTACGTATGCAACAAAAAACTTTAATTGATAACGACACATAGTATAAATATTTTTGACACACATTTTATTGATGACCGACCTAACATATATTGGAGCTTAAAATTATACTATTTATTTAAGATTTTTTAAAAAATAAAGTCAAGTTTTAATATTTAATTTTGTATATATTGTTATGCTGACTAGTGATATACAAAATAATCGCCAATAAATATTAGAGCTTTAAGAAATGAAAATAGTCGGTGGTTTCTAAAGTTTTTATTGTTAGGCAAAAATGTGATATATATGGTTCACATAAATGTGAGCTTATGTGAGAGTGGTCATTGGATAAGTGTGAGACAATTCTTTAAAGTTGAAGAAAAGGAAAACTTTTCATTTTCTAATGAAATGGAGGGTGACAAGCAAGATGATGTATTATATTACATAGTATTATGCATAACAATTAAGATGATGTACAAATTTATATAATTCTTTGAACCTTCAAAAGTGTTCCCAACATTCCAAAATTAGTATGAGGAATTTAAAAATAGAACTAACTCGTGCGGTTTGTTAATCTAAAAGTGCTTTTATAAAATGCATATAGAACTACTCTATATAAAAGTCCTAACCCAACGTTGCTCGAGGATTTAATCAATTATAATTGTTAAAGCATTATTATATGTTATCATAATATATCAACTTCTGCATACGTGTGCCTATAGAAATTAGAATACATACTTTTGTTTTTCCACATTCATCATTTTCAATAGGTTCCTTTGAATCTATAATTTTATCCACACAAAAGTATTCAAGTTAAATATGTTGAGCACATGATCCTTTCTTAATTACACACCACTAGTTAGTACTTAGTAGTGTGAATATAATTAAACAATGGCTTATTAGTTTTTTAATTTTTGGTGAAGTTAGTTAAGTTTATTATAGTATAGTACTTTGTATATAAATGGAAGTGCATATTACCCAATAATCACATTATTTCTCATTTATCATATGTAAGTCAACTCTATGTTTTATAATTTACTTTAAAATAAATGGCAATTTCTTATTTCACTCTATATTTTTTTAATGCACCACGTAAATTTTCTAAAATATCCTTAGAAATCGGAAGTATATTTCTGATTCGCATTCTATATCATGCAAATCACGTTGTAAAAGGTTGGATGTAAACTGGAAGTTTAACTACGGTTCCAAACCATAGTTATATTTTCGATTTTGGACGCACTTAAGAGCGCCAGAAACTCTTCCCCTCCACATAACATCAAATTATTTTAACTACTCATTTCAAACACTCTCAAATACTACTCTCAATTCTTTCTGTCAAAATCAATTTTTTCTCAAACAATCAACATATTCCATCAAGCATTGGATAAATATAACAACTAAAAGAATTAAGCAAGCAACAACCATCATCAATCAATCAAGTAAGTGGATTAAGTTATTTTTAGAGTTTATGTAATTTCTATTGAAGTAGGATTTTAAATGTGTAGTTTTATGTAGTTTATATCATTAGGAGTCATTAGAACACTATTTATAAACTTTATTTGACGATCAATGCATGTTTTTTTTTACATATTTGGAGTTTTCGGGTGAGCTGCTACCTAGCTCTGTTTTCGCAGAGAAAACTGCAGGTTTATTTCCGGTTTTAGGGAAGAGCAAAACCGAAGGTTTATTTTCGGTTTCTTTCTTCATTTTTTTCTCCTATTTTTCCACTGTAGCCTCCCAAAGCTTAGAACCTGATTCCCTATCCAAAACTCCCACTTTTTCCCATTATTCTTGCCTATGTCTGTCTCCTCTGAATGATCACCATAATAAATTCTATGACTTCCCTCCCCACAACATATAGGAAGATATAGGGTAAGGAGAAAAGAACCATCTGGAACCAGCGTTGTAGGATGATGAATCGACGGCCCTCCAATCTCAGACATATGCTTCTGTTTCATAATTTTTTATTTCCTCCTCAAATCTGGCTTAACTAGCGAGCATTCCACCATAGAAATAAAATATTTTCCTTCTTGAATCCCCTCTACCTCCTTAATAGACCCCATGGCAGACTTAGCATTGTTAACTGCTAAATCAAACGCACCCGAGGCTCCCAGTAACTTGTCTGATTTATCAGCAGAAACCAGAAACAGAATCAGCCCCTGGGTTCCACTTCTCATTCGCCCCACTTAATTTTGATCCCTTTCCCTCCATTTTCCTTTGCGTTGAAAATGCCTCAATGCTGTCTACATATTCTACTTCTTCGTAATCCTCATACCCTCATAAAAATCAGTGGACCAAACACCATCAGAATTTGAAGATCTTGAGCCAGTAATATAGTTAGAACTACCTGAGTCGGATCTTGTAGGACCATAAGCCTTATCCCTAAGTTCCAAGCCACAAATATTACCATTTATCTCCACCTTTATGGACTCCTGCAGTTTAAAAGACAAAGAAACCTTCACTAATATTCTCGCCATCTCGTACTTCTTTGCATCCTTAGTAGTTTTATTGAAGCAAACAAAAACTCCCAACGAATTTGCGATGCTCATGAAGAAATCAGGATTCAAGCGTTTGCTGGAACTCCAAACAGCCTAATCCAAACAGTTCTTCCTTCGTCAATCTCTTTGTCAGTCCATTTGTTCAAAGAAATAAACCACATCTTCCACCATACTACATCCTCCCCAAGCATACCATCTAACACTCTTTCTTTCTTTTTCTGCAATAGAACTTTATTTACCCCTAACGGAATTGTGTTGATCAAGAAAAGCCCCTCCAATTCAAGAAAAGTTTGAATGTTGTACGACAATCCCACAATAATGACTGAGCCAACATAAGCTTTTGAAAGTTTCTTTCTCACCTCCTCTGTTGATACATAAGTAACATATATTTTTTCCGTCGATCCTGCCTTATGAGTTGAAAATGAAAGCGCTTCAGCATAAGACATCTTGCCTATGTGAACATCATGACCACCTTGCAAACGCTTCCCCATCTCCGTTCTGTCGCCCACAATCCTTCTAACAAAACCTCCACCACTGCCAATGAAACCACCCTTTATCACCTTCGGGCTCCTCTCAAAACGAGGAACATTGACGTGCAAGTTTTTCCCTAAAATCTGAATGTTATCTAGACTGACCACTAACAACCTTGCGTCTTCCACCTCGGCGAATCTCGCGAAACCAAACCGCTTCCCGAGCTTGTTCCTCCTAGGTGATATAGCTACCTCAACCACCTTTCCATTGCACCCAAACAAATCGAGTAATTCTTTTTCCATTGAATCAATCGGGAACTCAAAACACATAAAAGGAAGTAAGCTTCCAAAGATCCTACCCCTTTTCGCCTTCAGAAATCGCCACCTCCCATTGCGGTGCCACCCTTCTGAATACCCTCTTCGTCGCCTTCTTCCAACCTTCTTTACAGTAATGGAAACCACCAGACATGCTTGAGGATTTCGCTAAAATCTCAGCCCCTTCTAAAGAGAAGGAGAATAAAATTTCTCTCTCTATTTCACTTCCTTTCCGAAGGAAACAAAGTTATTTAGCTTGGTTTTGTTTCTATTTTAATTATTAGATTATTGTTGATTTTTGGAATCTAAAAGTTTTTTTTTTATGTTTTGCTCAAGTTGCGTTATATAAGAAAATTCTGGATTAGGATTTCATGAGTTTTTGCTTAAATTTTTCTAAGAAATTTGTGGTATCAATTTTATATTAAGTGTCTTGATTATCTCATTTTCGTAGCTTAGGATTTCATGAGTTCTTATGAATGCAGCGAAACAAAGTAATTTTTGAAAAATGTGTTCAACGACCAAATGATCATGTGTTAACTATACAAAACTTCACATAAAGAATAGATAGGTGTTTTTTTTTCCAGTTCCTACGCTAAAAATTGCCATTCAAGCGAACAGTCTATATTGATTGGAAGAAGATTCTTGATGGGTAGATAAAACTTAACACTAACTATGCTTAGAAAAGGGATTCGTGATCGGTGTGAAAACTTATTCCACAATTTTGAAAGAAGATAAATTAAAATGTATATCTATTGGGAAAGTGGTTAAAATTAAATATCTCCACACTCAAAAGACACCCACGAAAAAAATAAATTTATTATTTAACTTATAATATTTACAAGAATATAATTAAAACTCTCGTATAATTGCAATTTATTAAAAATGGTTAAAAGTAATTTCTTGTATCAGAAAAATATTTGATTTGACTTAGGAGTGGAAACAATTTGTTACACACTGATTTGATTTTAGATTTAAATAGATTTGATTTAAATCTAAAATAAAATATATTTGATTTAGCTTAGGGAGCAAGCAAACCTAAATCTATAAATAGAGGGAGTAACCCCTATTTTTTGTAATTGAATTCATTCACAATATTTTGCAGTTGCAAAGTGAATAACAAAGTTTCCACAGTTTGTGGACAGTGAGAAACTTTGTAGAAAATATTTTCTTCTTCTTTCTTTCTTTAATTGCTTATTGTTATTGTGTGTTGATATCAATCTTGTTCATCAAGATTGGTAGAATTCATCATAGATTTTGGTGGATTTCCAACATCTGGTATTAAAGCTCCGGTTAATCGATTCAAGGGAAGTAACGATCAAGAACGATTAAAAAGGAAAAATTCACGATGGGAGTGAGTTATGGAAATGCGAATTATCCAGCAAGTCTACCAATTCTAAAATTAGATAACTATGAGAATTGGTGCAAGCACAAAAAGGTTTTATTCCGTTGTCAAGGTCTTTAGGATCTTGTAAAGGATGGAGTAGAAGAGCTTGAAGAATATGCTTTAGAAGAAGAAAAGAAAGAACACATATAATCGGAGAAGAAGAGTTATAAATCTCTCTTTATAATTCATCAATGTTTGAGTCCAGACAACTTCGAAAAGGTTAGTGATTTAAAATATGCAAAAGAAACTTGGGAGATCCTTGAGAAATCTTTTGGAGGCGCTGAAAAGGTGAAAGAGGCGAGGTTACAAACTCACAAGAGAACGTATGAATTGCTTCATGTGGATAAACATTAACAACAAGAGCTATTGTTTCCAAGATTTTGAGATCTTTGGCCCCTAAGTTTGACCACGTGGTGGTGGCTATAGAAGAAGGGAAATATTTGTCGAAATTGACAAAGGAAGAGCTTCAAGGGACGCTTGAATCTCATGAACAAAGGACGAATGAAATAGTTGCAGGAAAATCGGAGAGTGATGTGGCTTTGCAGGCTCAATCAGCAAAAGACAAGAAAGGCAAAGGAAAGTGGTTTGATAGAGGTAGAGGTGGCTACAACAATTGGAATGGTAGAGGTAACCAGAACGAAGGAAACATATTGAATCAGAGAAGACCATACCAAGGCAACCAAAGAGGTGGTGTTGCAAAAAGAGGAAGGGGTGGTGGTCGAAAGCATGACAAGAGTCACATTCAATGTTACAATTGTCAGAAGTATGGTCACTATTCGAGTGATTGTCTAGAGAAGTCAAAGAATCAAGAAAGTGATGCAAAGTTTGCTAGGTATGAAGAAGAATAGATGATGTTGATGGTCACAACAAGAGAAGAAGAAAAATTTAAGGATCAATGATACATGGATTCAGCATGCTCATCACATATGTCTGAAAGGAAAGATTGATTTGTCAATCTAAAGCCCTCAATAAATAACATGGTGAACTAATTGTTTACGAAAATGGTGACCCCTATCCTAGATGGATTGGATTCTGTGGAAATCTCGGTACCGTATGCATTGTGTTTATGTTGAGTTGCATTCCAAAATTGTTATTGATGTTGATTGTGAATTGTTATATTATACGATTTATGACAATTGTGTTATGGTGATGAAATGCTTGAACACTTATAATTATGCATGGTAATTTCGTATATCTTTAATTATATTGGTTTTTATGTTGTTGTGATATCTCATCTGCATGTGTTCAAGGGCAAGCATGATCCATATGAAGCGCTGAGTTGGCTGAAAGAGATTGAAAGAATCTTCAGGGTCATGGATTGTACGGATGCACAGATGGTGCGTTATGGTACGCATTAGCTGTCAGAAGAAGCTGATGACTGGTGGGTTGAGACTCGTCAGCGGTTGGGAGCTGTCGGTGAAGCTGTGTTTACTGTGGAAAATGGTAAAAAACCACTGGTCCTCCCAAAGTCTCAAAACTAAGGGTTACTCGCAAGATTGACCAGTTGATCTTAAGACATGTGCTAAGGTTTATAGAGATTGTACTAGTTCTCTTGAAATCCTTATCTAAGAACCGGTTTTATAAGATTAAGGGAACCAATACAATGACTTTCCACACTATAGTTAGACTCAATTCGAGTGGCTGGTGACTCGTGACCGAAAGAAGGAGTCTAAACGAAACGATTAACAATCCAATTCTTCACAACATAATTTGTACCAACTAACAGTGAATCGTGATTGACAAAAGGCTGTGAGCCTCAGACTTGTTCTAAACGAAATATGCATTGACTGACTCTTTTGTTAACTCGAATCTTTTTATGAAAAGAGAATCAACACAAATGATAACATAGAGATATTGTTGAAAAGTAAATAGGATGCAAGTAAATGACTCAAAAGAAATGACTGAAATATAAAGGTTTTGCATTGAAATAAAAGTGGTGATTCACGTACATCAAGCGCTCTTGAACTCTTTGCTTCCCGAGGATCGGAATGAACAAAGTTTTTGCAAGTGATTTGATTATACAAGTGAACACACGATATTTACATTGAGATGACTTATTTATAGTATTTAGAAAATAACTGCCTAAAAACAATCTACGGATGATATTTAAAACTTTAAGACACCACTTCACATGATTTCTCCACCTATTAAGCTCTTAAACAACACACGAAGCTTTTGATAAATGCCCACGACTTTGAATTTTGAATCTTCCCGCTTCTGGATTCTAAGAGTAAACTTCTCCCAGCTTCGACACTTTCTTTTAACAAGAGCAAAATAATGAAATTTCTCTAAGTCCATAATCCTCTATAATCGACTGGGCTCAGCTTCGACTACTTCCTTTGCTATTAAACATTTGGTTGAATCGACCAAATTCTATGCTTTATCCATCTGGTCGACGTACCTCTTCTTCGACATCCTTGTCTTAACATTTTTTCTTGGTCACAAATTTTAATCTTCTGAAGAACCTTTATCTTTAAGGATCGACCCTTAGTTCACATGGACATCTGCATTTAATATGTACCTTTGAATACCTTAAGAAATTTCAGGGTAACAAAATGCCCCCAGAGAGGCCATTTTCGAATTTTCACATTTCGTCCCGTATGAGATAATGGCATCTATGAAGTGTCGGATCCTCATTCGACTGAGTCGTTCCCACTACTCCAAAAAGTGGAGGTTATTGTTCCTTTTTTCCCATGGCGTAATGTAATCAAGGAAACATATCACGCTTTTTACTTCGAGACGTGGGTCAATAAATGTTCTTACTACATGTGTCCTCTAGCTTCCGTTGCGATCTCGCTACACGTGTCCTCTGGATTGACACGATTTAGACTTAGGAAATGACAACAGTTTTCCCATTATTTCTTTTCGTCCGACACTGGCTATAAATAGACTCACTTCAACATTTTCCTCTTTTTTCCTTTTCACTTCGCTTGAGTTTCTACTTTCTTCTTCTTCTTTCCAGAGAAAAATTGAGAAATCAATCAACCACCATTGTTCATCACCTTGAAGCTCCTTCAACTTCTTCCAATGGCAAGCGAACACTTCCAAATTTCTACAACAGAAACTTACCAAATACGCCATGTTGTTGGCAAATCATAGGTGACAAAACCCCTTTTTTAGAAGAGAAGACGAATATTAGGAAATCTCAGGTACTAATTCCCTTTAATCTTGAGAAGGAACCCCTAGCTTTTATGGGTCCTTTACCTATAAACGTTCCCTCTGAAATTTATCTTGATGATGAAGGTGCGTTCTTTCCAACTAGCACTAAAAGTAGTCCCTTGATTTCTTCCCTAAACCCTATTTCTTTGCAATATATTGACATAAATTTTAGAACTGCTCCTCCTCTAAACTGCCCTAAATTTGGTGCTTGGATGGCACGTATGGAGCCTAGAAAAGGAAAACAATGGAAGACATGGGTATTTATAGCCTGTTGGTACTTTCTCGTTTTGGCCAACCTTACTCTGGTGGCATGCCATTAGCTGCTTTGAACTTCCGGGAGGGATCGACAAATATTTTCCACACTAAGTGTGGCATGATAACTCCCACCCTTCTCGACCTGGAGGCATTGACATGAGTAAAACCCGCTGGCAGAGTCTTCAACCACACTGAACACACTCCTATAACAATAAAATTCAACGTTGGCGAAACCAAACATCCAACATACAATAATTTTATTAATCATCACCGACGAGAATCCGACGACATCTTTGATGAAGAACATGATGCATTTATAACTCTCTAGCTATCTCACTTTGTCTTTTCTTCCAGGTTGATGTAGATAGCAAAACAATTCATTTATCTTGCCACCCCGCTGCACATGGGTGAAAATGTTTCTCTAGGCCAATTAATTTTGGCCTCTTTATATGCCTCTATGACTGATGTGGCGAACCAAGTCAAATTTTTTGACCCTAATAATCCAAAGAAGAGTTTTTGGTGCACGATCCCTTCTGGCTTCTGCAACTATGGCTAAATGCTACTTTTTCTAAAGACATTAAGCCTCTTTGACAAAAGCAGGTATCATGCTCCCAAATTTGAAATGGCGATGTTTGGCCATGTTATCTTCCCCTGACACCTATCAACAAAACCTCCCCCAATGATGAAGTTTTCAAACTACTGTTCAACATTATGCTGACAAGAGAAGATTTTACACCATCTATGGCTCCATTTTCTGATGGTAAGAGTGCCCCAAAATGGCTCGCCAACTCCTTCCCACCTGTCCAAGAAGAAGATCAAAAGAATATTGACAGGGTGGTTCTAACGAAGCATTGGTTACACGACTACCCATGTTTTCTGCATATTGATTTTAAATATGTGAGAGAGCTTGTTGTAGTACCCAATGGTAACAACTCATGGAAAGCTTAATTTCTTTTTTTCATTTTAACTTACACATTTATTTGACTCAGCCATTTTTTCTTCTAGCTATTCCTCTTCAACAGGTAGTTCCAAAGAAAGGTCCTACCATCAAAACCAACCAGGAAGGCCCCTCAACCTCACCTATCGACACCACTGAAAAAGAAGGTCCTCCGACCTTAAAGGTATGACTTTACACCTCTGTCAATATGCTTTTCTAATTCATTATTTCTTACTTGGCCGACATCTTACAGTTCACCCGTTTTCACACCCTCTTTGATGATGAACCAATTTCCTCTTCTTTCAAGAAGATTGATTCTCCTTTAAGTATATTCAAACATTTTTATTATATTCAATACTTTAAGGCTTTCAAAATACTAATGTTTCTTCTGTGTTCCAGGGTCAGAAATGCTTAGCGGATTCGACATCTCTCTCCAACAAATCCAAAAAGTCCAAGAGGGACAAGAAACACCGTTCTAAAATGACTGAAGTAATCATCTTGTCTAACCAGATAACTCCGACCAATTCCATTTCTTCAACTTATACAATTTTTTATACTTAGCCATCACTTAAGGATCAGTCTCCTCAACACTCCCACAAATCTAAAAGCCATAAAAGGAAGAAGAAACACTCTTATTAAGATAAAATGGCTAAAAAACAAAAGAAAGAGAGGGCAATTGAGGCCCAAAATTTGGAAGTAAATTTCGGATCACACCCTGTTGACATGGGAAAGCCAAACGACGACATCGACGAACAACCTTTGATCTCAAGAAGGAGAGGTAAATATATCTTGGCTGTAACTCCTGAAGCTAGCCTAGACTTAGGCGTTGACCGCATAGTAATTAATATAGCCCTTGTCACTACTTCTCGTGTTTCTGAATCAGATGAAAAACCAGGCACAGTTGGGGACGTCGACACTACTTCCGTCGAAAAGGATAAAGTTGTCGATCCTCTTTCACAACCATAGGTACTTGTTAATTTTTCCTTCTTCAATTTCTTTCTGCTTGTCGAATTCGTTTGACTGATGTATTTTCTAAAGGTTGAAGCTTCTGGCCCACAATAGAGTGTGACAAATTACTCTCCTCTGTCAGAAGTTTCTTCTCCTCGTCATCAAGAGAATCTCAACATAGCCGCTGGTGAGTTTGTTGACCTGAATGTTCCGGCTACTCTTAGTGACTCTGATTCAGTCACTAGTCCTGCCAAACATAAGGGTATAGTTCTACTAGCTCTGACTCTAGTCTTTCAGATTCCCTACAGGATTCAGTGGCGGACAAAAATGCCACCACTTCTCAAAATTCTCCTCCTCATGAAGGCACACTTCATCTTTCTCCTGAAAAGAAAGTTAAATCTCCTCC
This sequence comes from Vicia sativa, assembly GCA_021764765.1. Taxonomy (NCBI): domain Eukaryota; kingdom Viridiplantae; phylum Streptophyta; class Magnoliopsida; order Fabales; family Fabaceae; genus Vicia; species Vicia sativa. Next base: position 308,652,675 of record CM038792.1, read on the forward strand.
TCCTAAGCTTATACTTCAAAATCCTACTGAGTAAAAGAGAACCGAATCATCTGGCCCTTCAGGAGAAAAGAAAGTTAACTCACCAAAGCCCTCTGCAGAGAAGAAGGTTGACTCGCTAGTGTCAACCGAAAAAGATATCGATGCTTCTACATTGGAAGCACTAGCAATGTTGTTCAACTTTGTGAATACTCATACTCTCTCTTCTGATTCCAACCAGTCTCAAACTCACAATGATAAGCTAGGGCCTAAGGCTACAAAGATTAAGAAATTGACGGACAAAATCCGAACTTACGCTTTAAGCCCTGTTTTGCCTCACTTGCTCCATGAAGACTCAACTCTTGGCTCAGAGCTTTTAGATGATCTTACGCAATTGAAGGTCCTTGAGATTTCTGAGTCATCCAAACTCATGATGGCAGCGTTTAAGAAAATTCGTCTTTCTTTGCTTGAAAATGTCAATTGTGTAAAGAAGAATAAAGAATTGGTCGAGGAAAAATAGGCTTTGGTGAAGGGGAATGTGGATGTGGTGGTAAATGCCAAGAAAGTGATTGAATGATTAATGGCACAAGTTAATCAGAAACAGAAAAAACTAACTCCTACAAGGAAAAGAGCTGCTGAAATACGCAATCGAATGGTCGAATTGTCCACGGAAATGATCGCTCTAGGCTAAGAACTGGAACTTGTCACTAAGCGAGAAGAGAAGATCAACCAAGTTATCGCTCCTACTAAAACAGAAGTGCACAACATGACCATGTATGTTGTGGCCATCAGTACTGCTACCTCTATAATCGAAGTAGTGATAGTGGTGCTTAAGGAGAGAGCAAAAATCTTTGAAAATAATGATGTACGCCTCCATGGTGAACTAAAGTCTTTCCAGAACAAATTCCAACATTTCTGATTAATGTGACCATTATCTTATGAACTCTGTAAAAATTGTAAATTCTTGAAGTATTTACTATTATACCCCAAAATTTTCCCTCCTAATTTTCAAGTCAAACCACATCTCGATACTAAAGAATTTCTTAAGGGTTGATCAGACAAATCCTCTCGTAAGCAATCAACCTACAACTAGGGTTCTGATTATCTCAAGTCAAAGATGGTTTCTAATGCTTCAAGTGATCATCATGCCTCCTCATATGCCTCAAGTGATCACCATGCCAAGTTTCAAGCCTCACAACTCAAGTTTTCTTAGTCAATTGCTCAAATGGTTGAAAATAAGTTGTGTTGGACAAAACGTCAACTGGTCAACAAACAATCAAACTTCATCATTTTTGGTAACATAAATATTTTGAAGTCACATTCATCATTTGATCAAGGGTTTATTATGATTCATCAAGAAAACTCAAGATTTGATCAAAAGTCAATGTTTCTAAGTTAGGGTGTTTTGATAAAAAGTCAACAGAACTTTGACCAGGCATAACTTTTACATACTTTATCAGAAATTTTTCCACCAAAGCTCATTTTGAAGAGAATTCAACTCTTTATAACTTTTGTTCTCACAAGCTTTGGCCAAAAATTCTTCATTTGAGAGTTATGGATCAAGACATTATAGGTCCAAATGTTCCTAATGATGGCTACAGTTAGTGCGACACTTTGGATGTCCTAATGTTCCTCATGTTCAGTTGAGGAAATATTTGGCATCTGCGTGGTGCCATCAAGCACTAACTAAACTTTTAGAACCCTAATTGACCCACCTGGGCCATTAGAAGGTAGTGAGATAGCCAACTTCGGTGCATACTGAGGTTGGTTGATACTCGACGCTACGCTCATTGAGATTCGAATTTCGGAATGCTTCGGTCGTCCATTTGGTAGTCATACTGAAATAAAGTCTACGAGAAAGATCCATGATATGAGATTCCTAGAACCCAGTTACTATTGTAGGACAGGTTGAAACAACTTAAACTCTGGTAGGGTAGACACCTATAACTCATACAAGCCTTCAACCTAGGGCTATTGTGTGAATTTCTTGCGTGTGCTATTTAAACATGACATCATGACATCATAACATCATAACATTGCTAACTATTTCAAGGACCTGGGGATTCACTTTTTCTTTGTGTTGTAGGGTTCTGGCTTCCAAGAAGACTATCTGAATCAACTTTGTGGGTATACCTTCTCAATTTAAGGAGTTAGTTTCAAAAGTTCCTGACCACTCTCAGTTCATCAAAGTCATGGTTATCTACTCGACTTGGTTACCTCCGGTTTTGAAGAAGATATGATGAGCATCGTATTCCAGCTCTTTGATCCGAAACATCATTGTTTTACATTCCCAGATTATCAGTTGGTACCTACAATGGAAGAGTTGTCTAAGCTACTTCGGATACCCATTCTTGATCAAATACCTTTCACCGGTTCAGAAAAAGTTCTGAGATTTGAAGACATTGCACCAGCTCTACATCTGATGTGGTTAGACATTGAAGCTAATTGGGAAACAAGAAGTGGAGTTAAGGGTTTGCTTGCTAAATTTCTGATAAAGAAAGCTCGAGAATTCTTGAAGGCTATAAGTTTCTACGCTTTCGAAGACGTTTTGGCTTTGCTAGTCTATGGTTTAGTTCTATTTCCTGATCCAGATCAATTCATAGATGTAAACGCCATCAAGATATTGCTCACTCATAATCATGTGCCTACCTTACTTGGAGACATTCTGCATTCTCTCCACACTCGTAATATGAAAAGACAAGGGACTCTCATTGCGTTGCATACCGTTATTATCCAGGTGGTTTATTTTGCACCTTCCTCGATCAGTGATGAAGAATGAACAAGGCTTAAAGTGGTCTCAAAGGTTGATGTCACTCTCTCATTCATATATTTGTTAGTGTCTCTACTCTAAAAAAGATTTCACTTTCATTGAGAGTTGTGGAGAATTCCCTAATGTTCCACTCCTTGGCATAAGGGGAGGTATCACTTACAATCCTTCTATAGCGCTTTGATAGTTTGGTTACGCTCGAAGAGATGGTCCTCCTGATATAATTATCCAAAGCATTGTATTTGACTACGACAACGATCTCCATGGTTATCGTCGAAGATTTATGCATGCTTGGGGCATGGTGAAGAAGACTAATACTAAGACATTGGGGCATAAAATCTCCATTCCTTGGAAACCTTACATCAAATGGGTGTAGGCTCGTGCTCAAAATGTCATGATGCCATATGCTGCTATTCTACCAGTAATTATGGAACCTGTTGCCAAAGGCGGTGAGTCTTATACCATTCTCCATCTAGACATGCCTATTGATTTCGAAGAATTGAAGAGATCCTAGATCCAACTTAAAGAAGAAAGGGATACATTCGAAGCTCAGTGCTATGCAAGCGAGAAAAAAGTATTGGAGTTGACGAAGCTACTTCACGAGGAACAGAGAATTAACACCTACGTCAACACAAAGAGGAAGCATCCATGGGAGGTCTAAGCACTAGGAATTTTACTTGAACTTTCTTGTGTAATTACTAATCAGTCTGATAAATAGTTTGTTCTTGCTTAATTTAAATTCCTAAGGTCCTTGAAAACATTGCATAACATTACACATCATAGCATATCATTTCATAACAGGTAATCTGAAGACCGGTTTTCTTATTCTCTCACTATTTATTTTAGCAGAAATGGCTCTCGAGCAAACTATCAAAGATCTCCAGGCTCAAAACGCTCAGTTCCAAGAGATGTTCACCAACTTGGCCCAAGGATAGAAATATTTGAAAGAGATCATCATCAAGAAGAAAAAGAAGAAGAACATTGGTATTCTCAACATGGGAAAAAGGTACAAAGGTCCGGTAAAGGTAGTTAGACAACTTGAATTCTCAGACAAGAGCTGCGAAACTGAAGGATGTGTTAAGGACGATTAAGGAAGCCATCATAGGTATCAAGAAGAAGAGGAAGAAGACTATATGAGTCAGCAGTACCCTCCTGACAACGAGAAGTATACACAACTCGAAGACCGTCTTAACGCTATGGAAAATCTGAAATTGTCAGGACTGAACTTCGACGACTTAAGTTTAGTTCCTGGAGTGGTCATTCCCCGCAAGTTAAAAGTTCCTACTTTTGCTAAATATGATGCCATTTCTTGTCTGAAGCTTCATCTGAAGTCCTATGTTCAGAAAATTCAACCCCACACTACTGACAGGAAATTATGGATGCATTTCTTTCAAGAGAGTCTATCTGGAGCACAGTTAGAATGGTATTATCAGCTAGAGAATACTCACATTAATACCTGAAATAAGTTGGCAGATGCTTTCTACAAACAATACCAGTACAATGTTGAATTGGCCCCAACCCGCATGCAACTGCAGAATATGTCTATGGTCCGTGATGAGATGTTCAAAGAGTACGCCCAAAAATGGAGAGATCTAGCGGGCACAGTTCAACCACCCTTGTCTAATAGGAAGTTAGTTAACATGTTGATGGGAACACTGACAGACCCATTCTTCAATCACTTGATTGGAAACTCATCATCCGGATTCACCGAGTTGATACTGACAGACAGATATATTAAAGTTGGAATTAAGAGTGGAAAGATTTAAGTCGAGACATCTTCAAATGCTGTGAAGAGATCTTTTGGGGGGAAGAAAGAAGCCAATGCTGTATATGGTCAGAAGAACCGTGATAAAGCTGATTGCAATCAATTTGTGGGGGTAGTCTTGATCTCTAATCCCACACCAGTGCAACCTCAATAAGACAATGCGCGTAGATTGAACGTGCCAAGTGTAATACGGTGAACTGACTTTGAGATTTTGTTTTGCTCTTTATCACAAATGTGCGGATAGCAAGAGTCGCCACCGACGTTTCTTTTATCCAATTAAGGGAAGGTGAAAAGAACAGGAAAATACCTTCGTTAGATTCTGAGTAAGGGAGAAGGTTATGAAAAGGGAAGGTATTAGCACCCCCTTTCATCCGTAGTTATCTACGGGCTCTTAGTTGCTTCTAGCTCATTTATAAAAGTGCTTTCTGTGTGTTTGACAAAAATGTTTTGAAAAGGCTTTTCACTTTGACTTTGTAATGATTCATGTAGGAATGTATACAAAGTGTTCGGAAATGTTTCGTTTTGAAAAGAGTTTGAACATTGACAAAAGTGTGTGGTGTGAAAAGTATTTTGATAGAGCAAGCAACTAAAAGTCTTTATTACCTACTCAGAATGGTCGTTTTCATGTTGTTTTACGTTCCTTTAGAATAGCGCTATCCATACCATTAGTTGGTAGGTAACCCTATTCGTTGGATGTAGAAGGGACATTCGAAGGGACATCGGATGGTCATAGAAGGTAACTTGTAGGAGTATCCTAGCATATTCGAAGGGACGATCATCACTTTTCGTAGGCAACAATCGAGGGACGAGATCATGTATTCGTAGGCGACATCGTGGGTCTATGATCTTTGTATTCGAAGGGACTATGATGATATGTTTGTAGGCAACGGTGCTAGGATACCTCTACGTTCGAGGGACTTGACCATTTAATCAAAAGGCAACAAGAGAGAAATACCCTAAGGGGTGCATGTGTGAAGAGAGTGTGTTAAATTCGGATATTTTATCTTGGAAATTCGAAGTGATCTACGTTCGTTTTTTATCTTTCCATACACGCCTAATTACTAACAGTTTATAGGATGCGAAAAATAAATGACGGAAAGTAAAGTGCGGAAAATAAAGTCCTACGTTATTATATGGATTTGGGGCAGTTACATAATAGGAGTGCGGAACGTAAAAGTCGTAATTAAACTATTACATGCCATGAGCAGTTACATAATATTGAAAAGAAAAGCGAAAAAATAGTCCGAAACGTTACAACCTGTGAGCAGATACATAATCGGAAAATATAAGATATTCGCATAAGAGAAAAAGGTTAGTAAAAATAAGATTTTTGAATGAGGAAAAAGATTTCAGGTTAGTCATGCTGATTAGATGATGAGATAATTTTTTGGGAATTTTCTGGATCGATTTTGATAATTAAAAGTCAATTTAATGGTTAATTAACAATTAATTAAAATATGCATGCAAAAATATTAATTTTAATGTCAAAAATTAAATAAAAAGTTTTCTGATTAAAATGCAAAAGGAAAATATTTTTGGTGATTTTTAAATGCATGAGAAAATTGTTTAAAGATAAATTAAATTAAAAGGAAAATATTAAAAAGAAAAATAAGAAAAGTGTTAGTTTTGTAAGTTGTAAAAAATAATTGTCATGGCCAGGGATCGAACCAAGGATCGTGCCTTCACACGCGCGCGCTGCTTGCCAACTGAGATGGAGTGTCTAGCTGTTTTAATAATGAAACAAAACGAATATAAGTGAAATTGAATCCTGGAACCCAGATTACGCGCGAAGATCTTCATCTTCTTCGTTTGAATTTTCAAACAGGTAGCATCGGTCTGGTTCGACGCTACAGCCCCTGCAAATTTCCAAAATCTCATACAAGCAATATAAATTAGTTATGGATACATGAATCGATTGTAAACATCGTTCTAAACACGACGGTGGTCCTGGTTTTGTCCAATTTTATGTATTTTAGAACGCCCTAAATCGAAACTGAAAACCCTAGCCATGGCATCTTGTGATTCTGGTACCTAAAATGCAATTAACCAATGCAGAAAGCTTCGAAACTCCATTCTAAACACAAAACAAACATCAAAACATGCTAAATATGCATGGAAATCAAAAATCCATTTTGAAAAAGAATGGACAAACCGAAATCTGGAATTCACGATTCTTGATGGTTTTGTGATTTGTAAGGCTCTGGGATGACTCCAGGGACCTCCAAGAATCGATTAGCAAGCTTAGAATCGTCTGAATCCAAGCAAAACCAGGGCTGCAAGTAGCTTGAATGACACGGTTTTTTTGAGTTTGGTTAGGGTTCTTAGAGGCAATTTTTCTCTCTTTGTTCATGTGTATGCATTGTAGATATATAGTAGATGAATTTAGGTCAGAAATCAAGAGAAAATAATGAATCAATCAATGCAAAAATATTTGATTTGGTATAAAACCAAATCTTGCCTTTTTGATCCAATTTTCATCAATTCTCTTGCCAATCAATGCCAATTTCGAATTTGCCAGCTTTGGAGGTTTGCTTGGACCTCAAGAATGAGAGAAAAGTCCAATTTGCATTTAATTTTGATTTTCTACCTTTTATTTTAATTTAATTGGCCTTTAAATGATTAATATCCAAATTAAATAGAAAACTAAAGATAAAATTCGTGGCCTTGGGCTTGGAGGTTCCAAATTAGCTGAGGAACAAGTTTGAACTAAGAAAAGTTAGGCCCATTTGCAAAATTTTGGATTTTGACAAGTATTTCTCTTTGTGCACCTCTTCAAAAATGCCCAACTTGTGCAAGATGTATCTTGCTCAATTTTTAACATTTTTTAGTGTTCTTGGACTTTTTAGAAATCTCTAGATGTCCTATAAACAACCTCTTTGGTTTCATCTCAATTGGAGTTTCCATGCTCAATAACACTTTACAAAAAGTTGACTTTTTGTTGACTTTGAAAAGGATCTGTAATGTTTTGATCCATATCTTCAAAATGAAGCATTTTCTGACTTTTCTTGTGAGACATGAAGTTGTAGAGAATTGAATTTCCTTCAAAATGAGAGGTGGTGGAAATTTTTTTGATAAAGTATGAGAAAGTTATGCTCAGTCAAAGTTCAGTTGACTTTTCCCGAGAAAACCCTAATTTGGAAAGTTTGACTTTTGGTCAAATCTTTTGTTTTCTTGATGAATCATGATCAACCCTTGATCAAATGATGAATTTCATTTAAAATATGGATGTTGACCAAAAATCATGAAGTTTGACTGTATGTTGACCACAATTGACTTTTTGACCAGTTTAGTTGATTTTCAATCATCTGAGCAATTGTCTGAGGAAACTTGACTTGTAAGGCTTGAAACTTGACATGGAGATTATTTGAAGCATATGAGGAGGTATGATGACCATTGGAGATGTTGGAAACCACCTTGATCTGAGTATTGCCAAACCCTGGTTTGGGTTGATTGCCTAGGAGAGGGTTTGTCTGGTCAACCCTTGTGAAATCCTTGAGCATGGAGATGTGGAATGTCTTGAGAAGTGGGACGGCAAGTTTTGGGGTATGACAGTTGCCCCTGTTCAATATTCTTGTACTGGAAGGGTTAGATTGGCATGCTTGCCTTTCGTGACCTGGAGGTGGAAGATGATTGAACACTCGAGTACACCTGAAAATTTGCACTCGCTGTTGATTGATGATGCGTGAATGGGCTTCCATTTAGAGAAGCTGGAGACTTCACTGGGGAATGAGTCGTACGTTAGACTCAAGAACGTCGCCTGAATAGGAGAATCGTCAGAGATGGGCTTAAAATGCCATCCGGAGAGACTGATGCTGGGGAACGAGTTGTACGCTAGGCTCTGGAGATATTCCTGAAGATAGAAGGGAGCACGGAGATGGGCTTAAGATGCCATCCGAAGAGAGTCGTACGTTAGACTTCGTGCTCGTCTTTGAATGAAGTTATTGGTTTGTATTGGTTTTTTAACCAAATATGCAGCATTCTAAAAGTGGAGAGATGTCGACAAATAGTCGGAGATGGGCTTAAGATGCCATCCAAGGCAACTGAGTCGTACGCCAGACTCTGTAGTTGCTGTTGATAATACGAGAGAGTCAGAATAAATCTTCGTCTTGATTACTCTGAGGGGATAATAGTCGGTAGAATGTGGATAGCTTCCCTGTTGTGCTTTGAGTGTTGATCCAATGCCTGTTGCCTGAGGACAACTTGGGTGATCGTTTGGATAGGGTTTCCCGTCTGGCTTCGGGTATTAATCCTGGATTTGTTGTTTTAGGAGTGATTTTCACCTGTTTGGGAAAAACAAAAGAAACTTTGATAGGATATAGTTAGTCCTATGCAAATTATGATGCATGATAGCGTGTATGAATGTTATATGCATATGTTATGATTTTTATGAATAATGTATGAATGATAGATGTCAGTATTTCAAAACATATCCATCTTGAAGAAGATGTGGACGCCCTGCTTGGGGATTTCTGGCTTCTTCCTGAGGATAAAAACCATGAAACCCTAACTCAGAATAAGAGTAGGCGCTTTTGATTCCTCCGATGCACTATCTGACCAAGTTTCGAGTCTGGACATTGCTGTTGGGAATAAAGCTGGGAGATGTTCTGTTGGGGACCTTGTGCGTAGACCCTACTGAGGATGGTGGAAGTTAGAAGACAACCCGCTGGGAATCTTGTGTGTCGACCCTGTTGGGGATAATGGAAACCAGGAAGCACTCCGTCGGGGATCTTGTGCGTAGATCCTGCTGGGGAGTATTGGAAACCGGGACGCACTCCGTCGGGGATCTTGTGCGTAGATCCTGCCGGGGAGTATTTGATTGTTACTGGGAGACAAGGCTTAGAGAATCGGGAGCCCGTTGAAGCCTCCGACTGGGGAATAAGAGATGTAGGTTTCCTCCGATGCACTATCTGACCAAGTTTCGAGCCTGGATATTGCTACGGCCGGGGGAATGATAATTCTGAGAGATATTCTGCTGGGGATAAATACCTCTGCTGGAGATGAGCTTCTTGAAGACCGTATAATCGAGTTAAGTTGATCGGATCGCTCGTGGACTAACGCGATGAAACTTGGAATGTTGGAACTAGTGGAAGAAAATGTGTACTCCGCTGGGGAAGGTTTGTAGTGAGCGATACCTCTGTGGGGATTGTACTCTGCAGGGGAACGTATTGGTGACTTTCGTTGTCATCTCAATTCCTAAAGCCTGTAGTAATTACTTTTGTACGTCCGCTTTTCGCATGTTTGTAAACAGATATTTATTGTCAAATGCATATAATCATTCAAAGTAATCGTTGGACTTTAAGCAAAAGCGAACAATAGCGAACATTGTAAAAAGAAAGAACTTGTATTAATTTGAAAGGTGGCGTATGGCCAAGCAGTTTGTATAGAAAGAAAAGTAAAAGCTATGCGGAAACAATCTCGTCGAGTTCCAACTATGCTAGTACTCATATATTTCGACTATCTCATCTCCTCGTTGTCAGTAGAAAGGGAGTGAATTGATTTTTGCCATTTGAATCTTGAATGCTGATAGTAGTAGTCTGTAGGTAGGTGATCTGAACGAGACATAGTCGTACGCTTAAATCCCTAACTTTTGCCTAGACCGCCCTTTCGGGTTTTCAGTCTACCGGGACACCCTTTGTTGCCCAAGCCGCCTTTGCAGGTTTTCGACTTGCCGGGTGTACATTTTTGTATATATCCTTAATTTTTGCCCGAACACTTTTGGTTCGCCAGGATTCCCTTATTTTTTCCTAGGTCAGTCGGCCTAGCGGGTCTCATTTATGCGTAGTATTTTTTGACTATGTCTGCGCTCACAGGGTGTGGGAATTCTTCGCCATCCATGGTGCTAAGTATCATATCCCCGCCGGAAAATACTGTCTTGACTACAAATGGTCCCTCGTAGGTGGGAGTCCATTTGCCCCTGGGATCACCTTGTGGAAGAATGATGCGCTTGACTACTAGACCACCGACTTGGGAGACTCGGTGTTTGACCTTCTTGTTAAATGTTCTAATCATTCGTTTCTGATAGATCTGTCCATGGCAGATGGATGCAAGTCATTTCTCGTCGATCAAGTTGATTTGGTCAAGACAGGTCTGGATCCATTCGTCTTCGCCTAGCTCTGCATCCTGGAGGACTCTGGTTGAAGGTATCTGAACTTCGATAGGTAGAACTGCTTCCATACCGTATACAAGAGAGAAGGGGTTGCCCTGTGATGTTAAATCTCGATAACCATGGAGAGCAAATGGCAACATCTCATGCCAATCCTTGTAAGTCACTGTCATCTTCTGTATAATCTTCTTGATATTTTTGTTGGCGGCTTCCACTCCGCCATTCATCTTAGGCCGATATGGAGAAGAGTTGTGATGCTTGATCTTGAATTGTGTGCAGAGTTCAGTGATCATTTTGTTGTTGAGGTTAGAACCGTTATCTATGATAATCCTTTCGGGAGTGCCATACCGACAGATAAGATTATCCTTGATGAATCGAGCCACAACATTCTTGGTAACAGATGCAAACGAGGCTGCTTCTACCCACTTGGTGAAATAGTCAATTGCCACAAGGATGAAACGATGTCCATTGGAAGTGGTGGGCTTGATTTCTCTGATCATGTCAATGCCCCACATTGCGAAAGGCCGAGGAGCGGTTAAAACATTCAGTGGTACTGGAGGTACGTGCACTTTGTCTGCATATATCTGGCATTTGTGACAAGATCGAGCATAGCGGTGACGATCAGCTTCCATGGTAGACCAATAGTAACCTGTTCTCAAAATCTTCTTTGCCATCGTATGTCCGCTAGAGTGGGTACCGAACACGCCTTCGTGCAATTATTCCATGATCCGTTCTGCTGTTTTCTGGTCTACACAGCGAAGTAAGCACAAGTCGTGATTGCGCTTGTATAATATGTCGTTACTGAGAAAGAATTTGGATGCAAATCTTCTCAAGAACTTCTTATCATTGACAGATGCCCCTGCGGGATATTCCTGAGCCTTAAATAGAAAAATAAAGATAAAATTCATGGCCTTGGGCTTGGAGGTTCCAAATTAGCTGAGGAACAAGTTTGAACCAAGAAAAGTTAGGCCCATTTGCAAAATTTTGGATTTTGACAAGTATTTCTCTTTGTGCACCTCTTCAAAAATGCCCAACTTGTGCAAGGTGTATCTTGCTCAATTTTTAACATTTTTGAGTGTTCTTGGACTTTTTAGAAATATCTAGATGTCCTCTAAACAACCTCTTTGGTTTCATATCAATTGGAGTTTCCATTCTCAATAAAACTTCTTTACAACAAGTTGACTTTTTGTTGATTTTGAAAAGAACCTGTAATGTTTTGATCCATATCTTCAAAATGAAGCATTTTCTGACTTTTCTTGTGAGACATGAAGTTGTAGATAATTGAATTTCCTTCAAAATGAGAGGTGGTGGAAAACTTTCTGATAAAGTATGAGAAAGTTATGCTCAATCAAAGTTCAATTGACTTTTCCCTAGAAAACCCTAATTTAGAAAGTTTGACTTTTGGTCAAATCTTGTGTTTTCTTGATGAATCATGATCAACCCTTGATCAAATGATGAATGTAATTTCAAAATATGGATGTTGACAAAAAATCATGAGGTTTGACTTTATGTTGACCATAGTTGACTTTTTGACCAGTACAGCTGATTTTCAATCATCTGAGCAATTGTCTGAGGAAACTTGACTTGTAAGGCTTGAAACTTGACATGGAGATTCTTTGAAGCATATGAGGAGGTATGATGACCATTGGAGATGTTGGGAACCACCTTAATCTGAGAATTGCCAAACCCTGGTTTGGGTTGATTGCCTAGGAGAGGGTTTGTCTGGTCAACCCTTGTGAATTCCTTGAGCATGGAGATGTGGAATGTCTTGAGAAGTGGGAGGGAAAATTTTGGGGTATGACACCAAGAAGACAGTTTACGAAGATCAATATGCAATTACCTCAAGTATTATAATACATGTTAAAAGAAGAGCTGAGTACCTTGAGAGATCCGCCTCAGCATGTCAACACATCTTCCCCGAAGTACATTCCCAATGCAAGGTGCGCATACCACTCCAATAGCCCAGGGAACGACACCAATAACTATTGGGACCTAAAGAACAAGATTAAATACATGATTGAAGCTCAGGAAATTGAACTTGACCCTCTTGTCGAAACCCCGAATGTGATCAACAGACATATGCCCGGTCATGGCAACAGTACCAACACCATAGATAACAACTCATATATCTTTGTTGTAAATGAGTTAACCACCCTTTTGATGACTGTTAAGAAGAATTTGCTACAAGACGGTCTATTTTTAGGATGCTTTGACAACTGCCGTTACTGGGCGTCCGAGCCCAATGGATTTTCCTGGTTGAAGAGAGGTGTTCAACGCCTGATTGACAACCGAGAGGTGCTATTCATAAAGACCCCGTTTGTAGAGAGTTTGTGCAAAGATATTTCTAAAAGCTTGAAAATCGACGACGTAAGCAAAGCCGTACCAGAAGTATGGGATACCTTGGGGAAGCCAAGTGGGAAGTTCGATTTCATGGTGAAGTATACTTCCCCCGAAAGCTCCAATATTGCAATTGAAGACATCAAGACAACCAGATGAAGAGATAACTACTATTCCAAAGAATATGCTAATATGAACACAATAAGGATCACCTCTGCTGATCCTACACCCAGAGTAGAACCTCTCATTATTACATCACCTAGGATAGTTCCACATTCCTCTGAAAAAGCTATACCTTGAAATTATGGAGCTAAAGTTAATACTATGGAGTCAAGCAAGAACCATTTACCATCAAAGGCAGTATAGTTGAATCAATTAATCCTAATGTCGACAATATTATCGGATCAAGCAAAGTAATAAGAACCGGAAGAGTGTTTTCTCCAGATACCTCTCCTCCAAAAAATACTACTGCGCTAGTTCACATTCCTGCTATTGAACCAACTCCCGAGGCTCGAGGGAAAGAGAAAGTGACTCAACCTACTTAGACAGAAGTACCAAAGGAAGTTGCTGAAGATACCTCCAAGCAAGAGATAGAGGAAATCCTGAAGATTATTAAGAAGAGTGATTACAATGTTGTGGAGAAGTTGGGACAAACTCCGTCCAAGATTTCCATGCCAGCTATGTTGTTATGCTTCGAGGCTCATGCTAAAGCCTTGGTAAAATTTCTGAAGAATGTTCATATACCGCAAGACACTTTGACTGACCAATTCGAAATTTGTATTGCTAGCCTGACCGTAGATAATGGTTTGGGCTTTTCTGATGCTGATTTAACTTCTGCCAGAAGAAAACATAACAAAGCTTTGCACATCTCTATGGAGTGTAAGGGCACTATATTGTCTCATGTGTTGGTGGATACTGGCTCTGCTCAGAATGTCCTGCCGAAGAGTGCTCTTGACCGACTTGATGCTGAAGAAGTGGTCGTGAAACCCAGTGACGTAATCGTAAGAGCTTTTGATGGTTCAAAAAAGAACAGTACTTGGAGAGCTCAGCTTGTCGATCAAAGTGGGTTCCCAGACTTTTAACTCTACTATCTTTGTGATGGTTATTCGTCCAGCTTATTCTTGCCTGCTCGGATGCCCATGGATACATGGGGCAGGCACTGTTACCTCCAATTTGCATCATAAGTTAAAGTACCTAGTTAAAGGGGAAGATCTTTACAGTATGCGGAGAAGAAGAATATATGGTAAGTCATCTGCAATAATTCTGATACATTGAAATGGAAGGTGAATTTATCGAGACTCCCTGTCAAGCTTTCGAAGTAGTTCCATAAGTCATACCTGTCGACTCTCTTGTCGCTCCTAAGATTACTAGAGTTCAACTAAAGATGGCCTCACTGAAGGACGCTAGAGTTGTGGTTGAAGAAGGAGGTTGTACTATTTGGGGCCAGCTACCGGATTTTCCATTCAAATCTGACAAATATGGTTTAGGCTTCACTTCCAAAGGTCAAAAGATGATACACCGCGAATGTGTCGATGGACCTCCATTCCGCATCAACAAGAATGGAGTTCATGCTATAGAAGACGATGATGGTGACTTTGACATCACTGATTGAATCTTCCCAATTCTTGGCGATGGACTCAACAATTGAACGACTAAGGATGTTATGCCAATCTCCTTTAGACAGGAGTAACTGTTTTTCTGTTTTATGCTTTTTTCTTTTACGCATTGAACAATAAAACTTTAAGCCTAGTGCCTTGCCCGGGGTACAATGGCTCATTTGTGAGGGTTATTATTTGTCACCCGCATATTTTCATTCAATAAATCATTGGACTTTTGCATTCAAATATTCTGCTCTCTGGTTTTCTTTTTACTTTATCACCTTTTCAAAAGCTATGTATTATTACAAACTGTAATACGGTGAACTGACATTGAGAATTTTGTATCGCAAATGTGCGGATAGTAAGAGTCGCCACCGACTTTTCTTTTATCCAATTAAGGGAAGGTGAAAAGAACAGGAAAAGACCTTCGTTAGATTCTGAGTAAGGGAGAAGGTTATGAAAAGGGAAGGTATTAACACCCCTTTCCATCCGTAGTTATCTACGGGCTCTTAGTTTCTCTTAGATCACTTTCAAAAAGGTGTTTTCTGTGTGTTTGACAAAAAATGTTTTGAAAAGGCATTTCGCTTTGACTTTGTAATGATTCATGTAGGAATGTATACAAAGTGTTCGAAAATGTTTCGTTTTTGAAAAGAGTTTGAACTTTGACAAAAGTGTGAGGTGTGAAAAGTATTTTGATAGAGCAAGCAACTAAAAGTCTTAGTACCTACTAAGAATGGTCGTTTTCATGTTGTTTTCGTTCCTTTAGAATAGTGCTATCCATACCATTAGTTGGTAGGTAACCTTATCCGTTGGATGTAAAGGGACATTCGAAGGGACATCGGATGGTCATAGAAGGCAACTTGTAGGAAGTATCCTAGCACATTCGAAGGGACGATCATCACTTTTAGGCAACAATCGAGGGACGAGATCATGTTTTCGTAGGCCACGTCGAGGGACTCATGATCTTTTATTCGAAGGGACTATGATGATATATTTGTAGGCAACGGTGCCAGGATTCCTCTACGTTCGAGGGACTTGACCATTTGTATTCGTAAAGGCAACGAGAGAGAATTACCCTAAGGGGTGCATGTGTGAAAAGAGTGTGTTAATTTTAGATGTTTTATCTTGGAATTACGAGTGATCTATGTCCAATTTTATCTTGCCATACACGCCTAATTACTAGCAGTTTATAGGGTGCAGAAAGTAAATCGCGGAAATGTAAAGTGCGGAAAGATAAAGTCCTACGATATTACATGGCTTTGGGGCAGTTACATAATAGGAGTGCGAAAAAAAAAGTCCTAATTAAACTATTACGTCCCATAGACAGTTACATAATTGAAAAAGAAAAGCAAGAAAAATCGTCAGAAATGTTACAACCTGTGAACAGATACATAATCGGAAAACAAGAGAAATTGCATAAGAGGAAAATGTTAGCAAAAATAAGAATTTTGAATGAGGAAAAAGGTTTTATGTTAGTAATGACAATAAGATGATAAGATAATTTTTTGGTAATTTTCGAAATTGATTTTGATATTTAAAAGCAGTTAAAAGTCAAATTAATGATTAATTAGTAATTAAATAAAATATGCATGCAAAAATGTTAATTTTAATATTAAAAATTAAATAAACATTATTCTGATGATAATGCAAAAAGAAAATATTTTTTGTGTTTTTTAGATGCATGAGAAAATTGTTTGAAGATTAATTAAATAACATGAAAAATATTAAAAGAAATAAGAAAATAGAAAAATATGTTAGTTTTCAAAGTGTAAAAAAGGATTGGTCCTGCCAGGAATCGAACCCGTGCCCACTGGGAAAACACGCGCCTCCTTTACCACCGGACCAAACTGCGTTTGGTGTCATAACATTGAAACAAAGCGCTTTTAAGCAAACTCGCTTCCTGGGAATCAGAGAACCGCGCGAAGAACTTCATCTTCTTCGTTTGAATTTTCAAACACTTAGCGTCGGTCTTGCTCGACGCTAAGGCCCTTGCAAAAATCAAAAATCACATACAAGTAATATAAATGCATTATGAAGCCATGGTTCAACTCGTTTTTGTCCACTGATCATCCTGGTAGCCTTGGTTTGGTCGAATTTTACGTGTTTAGGGAAGCCCTAAATTGGTTCAGAAAACCCTAGCCATGGTGGATTTTGATTCAAGCCATAAAAACACAATCAAGCTATGCAGTAAGTTTCCAAACTTCGTTCTAAACATAAAACAAACATCAAAACACATTAAAAATGCATGAGAATTAAAAATTGATTTTGGAAAAAGAAGAACAAACCGAAATCGGGATTGCTTGATTCTGAATGATTTTGCAACTTGTAAAGGTCTGGATCTATTCCAGAGACTCCAATGAATGCAATGGAATGCTCAAAATCAATTGAAACAGGCTGGAACTAGGGCTGCAAGTTGCTTCAAGAACACGGTTTTTTTTACTTAGGTTAGGGTTCTTTCAAGCAATTTTTCTGTTCTTTCTCATGTTGTATGCATTGTATATTTATAATGGATGGATTTAGGTCTGAAATCAAGAGCAAATAATGATCAATCAATGTAAAAAATATTTGATTTTGTGTGATACCAAATCTTTCCTTTTTGATCCAATTTTCATCAATCTCTTGCCAAATCAAAGTCAATTTTGAAAATAAGCCGAGGAACAAGATTGAACCAAGAAAAGTTGGGCCCATTTGCAAAACTTTGGGTTTTGACAAGTATTTCTCTTTGTGCACGTCTTCAAAAATGCCAAACATGTGCAAGGTGTATCTTGCTCAATTTTCAACATTGTTGAGTGTTCTTGGACTTTTTAGAAAGCTCTAGATGTCCTCTAAACAACCTATTTGGTTTCATCTCAATTGGAGTTTCCATGCTCAAAAAACTTCATTACAAAAAGTTGACTTTTTGTTGACTTTAAAAAGGACCTGTAATGTTTTGATCCATATCTTCAAAATGAAGCATTTTTTGACCATGCTTGTGAGACATGAAGTTGTAGAGGATTGAATTTCCTTCAAAATGAGAGGTGGAAAAATTTCTGAGAAAGTATGAAGAGGTTATGCTCAGTCAAAGTTCAGTTGACATTTCTCTAGGAAACCCTAATTTGGAAAGTTTGACTTTTGAGCAAATCTTGGGTTTTCTTGATGAATCATGATCAACCCTTTATCAAATGATGGATGTGACTTCAAAATATGGATGTTGACCAAAAATTATGAATTTTGATTGTATGTTGACCAAAGTTGACTTTTTGTCCAATACAACTGATTTTCAACCATCTGAGCAATTGTCTGAGGAAACTTGACTTGTAAGGCTTGAAACTTGACATGGAGTTTCTTTGAAGCATATGAGGAGGCATGATGATCGGAGATGTTGGAAGTCCATCGGATCGAGGATAGCCAAACCCTAATTTGGGTTGATTGTCAGGAGAGGTTTGTCGATCAACCCTTGAGGAATCCTTGAGTATGGATATGTGAAATGTCTTGAGGAATAGGAGGGAAAATTTTGGGTATGACTGCCCTGCTCAATCTTCTTGTACTGGAAGGGTTAGATTGGCATGCGTGCCTTTCGTGACCTGGAGGTAGAAGATGATTGAACACTCGAGTACACCTGAAAATTTGCACTCGCTATTGACTGATGATGCGGGAATGGGCTTACAGATGCCATTTGGAGAAGCTGGAGACTTCACTAGGGAATGAGTCATACGTTAGACACAAGAATGTCGTCTGAAGAAAAACGTCGGAGATGGCCTTAAGATGCCATCGGAGAGACCGATGCTGGGGAGTGAGTCGTACGCTAGGCTCGGTAGGTATTCCTGAGAGTAGAAAGGAGCACGGAGATGGGCTTAAGATGCCATCCGGAGAGAGTCGTACGTTAGACTTCGTGCTTGTCTTTGAATGGGGTTATTGGTTTGTAATGGTTTTTAACCAAATATGCAGCATTCTGAAAGTGGAGAGATGTCGACAAATAGTCGGAGATGGGCTTAAGATGCCATCTAAGGCAACTGAGTCCTACGCCAGACTCTATAGTTGTTGTTGATTATAAGAGAGGGTCAGAATAAATCATCGTCTTGATTACTCTGAGGGGATAATGGTCGCCAGAATATGGACAGCTTCCCTGTTGTGCTTCGGGTAATTGATTCAATGCCTGTTATCGGAGGATAACCTGTGTGATCGTTCGGATAGGGTTTCCCGTCTAGCTTCGGGTATTAATCCTGGATCTGTTATCGGAGGACAACTAGGGTGGTCGTTCGGATAGGATTTCCCGTCTGGCTTTGGGTATTAATCCTGGACCTGTCTGTTTCGGAAGTGATTTTCACCTGTTTTGGGGAAAACAAAAGAAACTTTGATAGAATATGGTTAGTCTTATGCAGATTATGATGCATGTCAATGTGTATGAATGATATATGCATAAATTATGGCTTCTATGAAAAATGTATGGATGATATATGTTGTGGTATTTCAAAACATATCCATCTTGAAGAAGATGTGGATGCTCTGCTTGAGGATTCCTGGCTTCTGTTTGGGGACGAAACGGATTGGAAACCCTAAGAAGAAAGATAACCTCGATTCCTTTGATGCACTATCTGATCAAGTCTTGAGCCTAGATATTGTTGAGGATGGTAGAGATCGAGAGGCACGCTGCCGAGGACCTTGTGCATAGACCCTGCTGGGGAAAATTTTAGAAGGCGCTCTGTTGGGGATCTTGTACGTAGACCCTACTGAGGAGTAATTAATTATCATGGAGACAGTCGGGAGGATCTGGAGCTCTTGAAACCTCCGGCCGGGGAATAAAGATGTAGGTTTCCTCCGATGCACTATCTGACCAAGTTTCGAGTCTGGATATTGCTACTGTCGGGGGATGATGATTGTTGAGAGGTATTCTACTGGGGACAAATACCTCTGCTGGTGATGAATCTTTACTACTTGGAGAATGATGTAACACGGTTCAGTTGATTGGAATCACTGCTCGGGGACTGACGTGATGAAGCTTGGAACGTCTGGACTAGTGGAGGAAAGTGTGTACTCCAATGGAGAAGGTTTGTAGCGTGCGACATCTCTATGGGGATTGTACTTTGCAGGGGAACGTATTGGTGACTTTTCATCGCCATCTCAATTCCTAGAGCCTATAGTAATTATCCTTGTTCGTTCACTTTTTGCATGTTTGTAAACAGATTTTTATTGTCATATGCAATAATCATTCAAAGCAAATGTTGGACTTTATGCAAATAACAACAATGAAATTTGTAAAGAGAAAGGATTTGTATTAATTTGAAATGTGGCGTATGGCCAAGTAGTTTGTACACAAGTAAAGTAAAAAGCTATGCAGAAACAATCTTGTCGAGTTTCAACTATGCTAGTACTCATATATTTTGACTATCTCATCTCCTTGCTGTCAGTAGAAAGTGAGTGAATTGATTTTCTCCATTTGAATCTTGAATGCTGATAGTAGTAGTCTGTAGGTAGGTGATCTAGACGAGACATAATCGTACGCTTAAATCCCTAACTTTTACCTAGACCGCCCTTTCGGGTGTTCAGCCTACCGGGATACCCTTTTTTGCCCAAGCCGCCTTTGCAGGTTTTCGGCTTGCCGGGTGTACATGTTTTGTATATATCCTTAACTTTTGCCCGAACCTTTTGGTTCGCCAGGATGCCCTTATTTTTCCTAGGTCGGTCGACCTAGCGGGTCTCATTTATGCATAGTATTTTTTGACTATGTCTACGTTCATAGGGTGTGGGAAGTCTTCACCATCCATAGTGCTAAGTATCATAGTGATCGGAAAATAGCAAGTGTACTATTTTGTCGATGTAGTTTTAGTGATTTTTAATTCACGAATATCGATCTCAAGGATTGCAATGCAAATACGAAATATCAGTCTTATCAAGTAGACAAAACTAGAAGTTTGTTGTTTGAAAATTCTCTACACAAGACAATGTAAAATAAGTAACTTTCTTTTAATTAAACAAGCTAGGGGAATGGTTCGGTCAATTTGGCCTATAAAGGTTATTATTCCCAATTTCTTTCAGAAAAATCTATGTTACTTCAATTATCAACCTCTATAGTGTTTTTCCTAAGTCCTTAGAGAAAAACCCTTGAACATGCAAATTAATCCCTATACCCAAGAAGAATAATAATGCATTCAAGTAAATCAATATCAAGGTCATATTTGATAATCATAGGGTATCCCTAGTCCTAGGAGATATCTACTATAACCAAATTATACACAAACCCTAACAAATATAGTCCTATATTCATCAGCCATAAGTCAATCTCAATTGTTCCGAAAGAGAATGCATAAAATCATTGTATAATTAAATTGAAGAAACATAATATCTGAATTGAAAAACTAAGGATTCATAATCATTACAAGATCCAAATTAGAACCAACCCCTAGCAAGTGGGGAATTTAGTTATTCATAGAATTCAAGATTAACAAATTAAACGGAATTGACATTACAAGAACTTAGACTTTGATCTTCAATGGTGACACCTTGAAGTTCTCCGTCAGTCGTCACCTTGCTTCTCCAATCCTTTTCTCCTGTAATCTCTATTTTCTCCAATCCAAAGATCCTCTCTTTCTTGCCCTAAAGATGTCTTAATAGTGTCCTCTCCCTCTGCCCCCAGCCAAGTGTCAAAAATACCCTTAATGAATTAACTTGGATGTACAAAAATCAGGAATTTGAATCAGCACGCGCTCCGCAACACGGGCCGTGTTCCTGCACACGGGTGCCCTTGTTGCCCTTCAGAGCAAACACGCTTCAGCTCGCTTGATCAACACGGTCCGTATTCACGGTGACCGTGTGCAGCTTTCGCACAAAATCCACTTTCCAGGCACTTTTCAACACGGGCCGTGTTGCTACACACGGGGGCCCGTGTTGACCTCTTAAAATTGCTTTTTCCGGCTCCATTTCATCCGCCTGCGCGCCAAAAAGTTCCTATTCTCCCATGTATCAACCTCGAACATCAACACTACCAAGCACAACATAAAATGGTACTTTTTCAACACTTAAAGGACAATAAGACACAAAGACATCACACAAAAAGAAATACGAAAACTTACTCTAAACACACGTGCAACTACCGTTTAGTGTTACCAAACTATGAATTCTTGTCGGAAAAAGGTGCGAAAACTTACTAGAAATGGTGACCGATCACAACCCCACACTTATCTCATTGCTTGTCCTCAAGTGATGTATTGAGGCAAACAAAGGTCACCAACAAGATTTCTTTCTCCACAACACCCTCACTTCACAATCTAGTCCATGGCATCTTCCGTCAATCTTTCCACCACATTTCCACCTCCGAGCACTATTTTACCTGCAAGCTTTTCACATTCTCACAACATATCTCCGGTTAAACTGCTTACACTCACGGATCAAGGTATGCATATTACTTTTAACTTTGAATAAATTCTCTAATCACTACACACAGATCACACACACATTCATGAGGTCTTTGGGATGTAACGTGGCTTAGGTTTGGTGGGATAAACAAAGAACGGGATGACAAAGGGTTTTGGTGCTCGGCATTCCTGTAGGGTCCATATTTCTGCTCTTAACGACCTTGAATCGTAAGTATGGGGGTAAAGACTTCCAACTCTTGATTTCAACTTTTTAGAGTCATTCTAAAGGAGTTTCCAATAAGTGGGCAAGTGTCAAGGCTATTTCCTTTGATTTTCTTATTCTTGAAATACTTTTGTTTTTCTTTGGATTTCTACAATCTTTTCTCTTTTTTTTTTCTTTGCACTTGCCCCTTACTCAATGATACATTACCCCACACTTAGATTCTGTCATACATTTACAAGATGAAAACACAAATGCCGAGCGATAACATGAATGGTGAAAGGGTGGTAACATGAATAACAATATGAACAAATAAAAGAAAATGGCTCAAGGGGGGTGACTATGGATACAATGCATACAGGATGGTTTAGAAAGGCTCGGGTTAAAAGAACTTGCCTCGTGTATGTTTTCGTGGTGTGTTTGTGTTAAGAGAAAATACGCAAAATCAAAGTGAATAACGCCATACCGATGAACTCTCATATGGAATCACGAATTTGGCTCAGAACCTCACCGGTGGGTTTAGCTTGCATGCTCCACAGTGCTGGTGGTGTCATGCAATTTCTCTTTCAACTGCAAAAATGCCACAACACTCTATTGATCAATGTTGATGCTCTGGATTGTGTTAACTTCCCTGGTGCCTGTGGAGATTAAGTGTGGTGTGTGTTGTTCAACCACTAACTGTTAGCTTGCTCCCTTCCGACTTCTATCAATCACCTGGTAACACCCTGACGGTACTGCATTGGACAACTTAAACACAAATTAAAACAAACAAAGACGCAACAAATCAAATAAATCGACTGAACGAAACTGAACAATAAATAATCAAGCAAACAATAAAATAAAATAAAACCTCCCCCACACCTGAACTAAACATTGACCCCAATGTTTAAATTCAAGTGCGACGGAGACTACCTGCCTACTGAGGTGGTGGAGGAGGGTCCTGTGGGAATTGCAACACGAGACGTCGCAACATAGTCTGGACGTCGTCCACTACGCTTGTCCGAACCAACACCTGCCGCTGCTCGGTGCGTATGGCACCAATTTCAGTTTGCACCCACCCCCACTGATCTGAAGTCATAGAGGAGGATCCGGCATACTGTTGGTTGAATTGCGGGTGCTGCTGGTCAGGATGGTCCGGAGCTTGAACGTCATCCTCCATTTCATTACCTGAAAAATTTTGACCACGTGGAGGACTTTCTCCTAGGTTCATACCTGTAGCTACATATAACCAATTAGCACGGTTTTCCACAAAAATACAATGAGGTGCCGGTAGTGACATAATGTGTTGCTCATGAATCACCAGGGAGTAATACCCGGGCTGCACTACGATCATCCTTTGATTGACAAGAGTAGTCATGTCAATCTTCTTTCCCGGTATGGAGGGTTCATCTATTAGGAGCTGACTATAATTCAAGTAATCAGCCAGTTGCGTAACCATTCCTCCTAGCGATATATCTCCATTGGAAGCATGACCAACTTGCTTCAAATGGTTGGCAGCAAATGCCGCCACATTCACCCTTCCTACCTCCAGCATACTATGTAACAGAAACAACTCCCTTTTCGCACACACCCCCGTGCTATCTCCCCGCCCAAACAAAGTAAACGCTAAACCTTTCTGGGCATATCTGAAGCAAGGATTATGAATCCCCGAGGCCTTGGCAGAACTAGGATTGTACCCAGCTTTTCCAGAGATGGCCTCCCAAAATTCAGCAGCAGGGAAAGTCTCAGGCGGGGCCCCCGGTCCAGATGACGGCAATTTAAGGGTAGCCCCAACCTCTTCTACGGTCAGCTTATGCTGGTTCCCAAACATAAAGAACTCTAAATCACCGTAATACCCCATTTCAGTTCCATTCCACTTGTGTCTCAGTTTAAATTCAACCGTGCTCACAAATTCAAGAGTTAGGCCCTCAAAGGTAGGTGCCTCAAATAGCATAAACGACAACATTCCGATGTTATGAAACATACGGAACACCTCATCCTTAAGGCCTAACTTAACCAGGTGTCTTCACAAATATAGCGGGTCGGAGTAACTTACGCGAACCAAAACATCATACCTTTGTTTGTACTTAGGGTCGCAAAGGTAATACCGGGGTCATCCGCAATCCTATTTTGTCCGGATGCCCGACTCAGAAGGCCAGGGGTCTTTGCCTTGGTTCGATGGCTCGCGAAATCATCTCCCATCGAACGCCGGATTACTCGCCTTGGAGGCATGATGATGTTCCTGCACAAAGAAGAGAGAACAAAACACAAACCACAACACACAAAAAAATTCGAAAATTAAAATTGCTCAAAATTAAAATCTAAAACGGTGAAAGTGTAGAGCATGAAGAGTAGAACAACTTTAATAAAAGCACTTTGGTGTTTTGATGAGTGGGTGATGGTGTAAAAGTGAGTTGTTTAGCTCTTGAGGCTAGGTTTCAATGGAGGAGAAGAGTGAAAAGTGGGAGAATGAAGTGAGAGAAAGGTTATAATTGAGGTTTTATTTAGGTGGGGTCTACTTAAAATCAAAGAAGACAAAATTTCAAAAGCTGAACACGCCCAGTCACACGGTCCGTGTGTACGAACACGGCACCGTGTGAAAGCTCCGACTTTGCACTTTTTTTTTCTTTGCGCGCTCTGTGGTCCTGGCTCAACACGGACCGTGTGCCGTGACACGGGCACCCGTGTTTTTCTCGATATACACCAATTTTGAATTTCCTTAATGCTTTTTGAAGTTGCTTCTACCGATCCAAGTCTTACACCATCCAAAAATACAATAAAATAACACAAAACACAAGAAAACGTTAAAGTAAAATACGAGGTTGCCTCCCACGAAGCGCTGCTTAACGTCGCATGGCTCGACGGACTCCACCTCACGGTGAGACGAATGATCAATGGCTCCCTACTTGTCCTATAATAGGGCTTCAACCTTTGGCCATTCACTTTGAAAACATCCTCATTGTTCGGATTTTTAATCTCAACCGCGCTATGAGGGAATACCGTCGAACTACAAACGGACTGACCACGGGACTTCAACTTTCCAGGAAGTTTAAGCTCGAATTGAACAAGAGCACCAACCGGCCTTCCCAAAACTCTTTCGTTGTATTCTCCGATCATGCCATTTTCGTCGCTTTTATACATTTTAGCATTCTCATAGGCTTGATCACGAAATTCCTCTAGCTCATGGAGTTGAAGAATTCGTGATTCACCGCTTAGCCGATCATAATTCAAGAATTTTGTAGCCCGTAATGCTTTGTGCTCAAGTTCAAGCGGAGGTGGCAAGCTTTGCCATAAACTAGTTGATACGGGACATTCCAATGGGAGTCTTGAACGCCGCTCGGTATGCCCATAATGCGTCATCCAGCTTTAATCGACCAACTTTCTTGAAGAATTGACCGCCTTCTCCAAGATCCGCTTAACTGCCTATTAGAGACTTCCACTTGTCCACTTGTCTCAAGGGTGGTATGGCGTGCGATCTTGTGCTTGACATTGTACTTCTTCAAAGACACTTTCCATCAACTTGTTTAAAAGTGGGTGCCTTCATCACCGATTAATGCTCTAGGCACCCCAAACCTCAAGAAGATGTTGTTCTTTAGAAAAGTAACCACCACCTTAGCATCATTCGTGGGTAGTGCAACTGCCTCAACCCACTTGGAAACATAGTCTACAGCCACTAGGATATAATTTTTTCCATAAGATGGTGGGAAGGGACCCATAAAGTCTATCCCCCACACATCAAATAGTTCAACCTCAAGCATCCCTTTCTGTGGCATCTGATTCCTCTTAGAGATGTTCCCTGTTCGTTGGCACCTATCACACTCCTTTACCATCCTTTGCGCCTCAATAAGGTAGGCCAATATAATCGATTGCAGGACTTTTGCAGCCGCTCGCCTCCACCGAAATGCCCACCATATTCGTAGTTGTGGCACGCCTTAAGGATATCTTCTTGTTCCTCTTCCGGACACATCTCCGAACCAATCCATCCACACCTCTTTTACAGAAAGGTTCGTCCCATAAGTAGAACCTCGCAATCATGCAAAAATTTCTTTTTCTTGTTATAGTCAAAATCATCGTGAATAACATTACCTACTGTAGTTTGCATAGTCTCAAACCAAGGGATGCCCATCACAATGAGGATTCGCTCACAATGAATTCATCCTTGATGGGTGTGTGGCTTCCGTCTCCACTATTGGTGACATCCGGATAGATGATCGCCACCGTGTTTTCACACCCTTTTATCCCGAATCTCTAGATCAAATTCTTGCAATAGCAGGATCCATCAGAAGAGCCTCGGCCGCCTCCTGCTTAGAAAACAAGTATTTTAAAGCAAATGGTCAAGATAAACAATTACCTTCGTCCCCAAAAGATAGGACCCGAATTTGTCGAAGGCATACACAATCGCTAATACTCTTTCTAGTTGCATAATTCATTTGGGCGAATTAAAACATGACTTGCATAGTAGATTACATGCAAGAGCTTTTCTTTCTTTGCCCAAGAACTGCTCCCATCGCTATGTCGCTTGCATCGCACATGATCTCAAAGGGTAGAGACCAACAGAGAAATAACTACTGTGGACGGTCACCAATTTATTCTTCAAGTAGTGAAGGCTTCCCACACTTTGCATCGAATACAAACGGAGTGTCTTTCACTAACAAACTTGTCAATGGTTTTGCAATCTTCGAGAAGTCTCTAATGAACTGCGGTAGAATCCGCGTGTCCCAAGAAACTCCCGATTCCTTTCTCATTCACGGTGGGGTAAATTGGCAATTACCTCCACTTTAGCTTTATCCACTTCAATTCCTCGATGAGAAATTTTGTGGCCTAGCACTATCCCTTCTTTCACCATAAAATGGCACTTTTCCCAATTGAGGATCAAATTGGTCTCACGACATCTCTCCAATACCATTGATGATTCACCAAACATTCATCAAAAGAAGGTACAAACACCGAAAAGTCATCCATGAACACTTCCATGTTCTTCTCAAGCATGTCATCAAAATGGATGTCATACACCTTTGAAAGTAGCGGGCATTGCACATCCGAAGGCATTCTCCTATACGCAAAATACCATAAGGACATGTGAAAGCGGTCTTCTCTTGGTCTTCGAGCTACCGCAATTTGGTCAGAGCCCTAATACCCATCTAAAAGCAATAATAATCATGTCCCGCCAACCTTCCAACATCCGATCAATAAAACGAAGTGGAAGTGATCCTTCCCGTGGTCGTGTTCAATCTTCCGTAATCTATGCACACTCTCCACCCTAAAGGCGTAGTCGAATCACTCATTCTTCTCATTCTTTATTACGCTTGTTCCTCCTTTCTTTGGCACGACATGTACAGACTTACCCAAGAGCTATCGAGATGGGGTAAATCAAGCCTCATCTAGCAATTTCACCACCTCCTTGCACAACCTCTTTCATAGTCGGATTGAGTCTCCTCTGGGTTGTACTACCGGTTTCGATCATCTTCCATTAAGATTTTATGCATGCAAACGGTGGGGCTAATGCCTTTAAATCTTCAATTGCTCAACCTAACGCACTCTTGTGCTTCTTTAGACTCGCACTTCTCTTCTTGTATCTCTTTCAAGGACTAATTGATAATAGCAGACATTTCTCTTCCGAGTCAAGAAAATGTATTTCAAGTTTTCGTGTAACGCTTCAACTCTATCCCTTTTTACTTCCTTATTTTCTTCGAAGATGATGGTTGGCGTAAGTCTTCCCACCGTGTGGTCCGTGCTTATTCCATTTTGGTTGAACTTCCATCATATCTATGACTTCGCTTCCTTTTCATCTGCTTCTTCATTTTTCTCAAGATCGATTGACTCAACACCCTTTCAAGAGGTAATTCAGTGATGTATAATCTATGGATCCGATAAAACCGATCCAAAGACTTCAATGTTCTTGCTTGTCCCGATCTCTTCTTTAAACCGCATTGAGTCTCTAACATTAATTTTCAACACCTCATCATAGACTTTGAGTGTCATCGCTCCTTCTTCCATGTCTATCATCACCCGTCGGCTTTCAAGAAAAGGTCTTCCCAAAATTATGGGAATTTCCTCATCTTCAGGCATGTCCAGAACAACAAAATCTACAGGAAAAACAAACTTATCAATCCTTACCAGAACATCAGTTGCAATCCCATGCGGTTTTTTCATCGAGTTGTCCGCGAATTGCAAAGTCATTCTTGTATCTTTTACAGAATTGATACCCAGCTTCTTGTATATTGAGAGTGGCATGAGACTCACTCCTGCACCAAGATCAATGAG
Source organism: Vicia sativa (assembly GCA_021764765.1). Taxonomy (NCBI): domain Eukaryota; kingdom Viridiplantae; phylum Streptophyta; class Magnoliopsida; order Fabales; family Fabaceae; genus Vicia; species Vicia sativa. Next base: position 308,681,015 of record CM038792.1, read on the forward strand.
AGCCTTTTTAAATGTTCGGTCACCTATTTCACAACAAATAGTGACTGCACCTCTATCTTTCTTTTTCTGAGGAATCTTTAGTCCCTGCAGAATAGCACTACATTGTTCAGTTAACACCACCGGTTCGGGCCATGGACCGCTTCTTTGATATGATGTCCTTCATGAATTTTGCATAAATAGGCATTTGTTCTAAAGCCTCCGAAAACGGAATGTTTATCTCCAGCTTTTTGAACAACTCCAAGAATTTTTCAAAATTCTTCTCATTGGCATCCTTCTTCTTGGCTCTTGCTGGATAAGGAAGAATAACCTTAGGAGTTGAATCCTTAGGTTTTTCTTTTTCCACCACCGGTGTTGTTACCTCTTCAGCTTTCTCCTTGTTCTCACAAATCTCAAGATCCACCTCAAGCAACTCTTCCTCAATTACCTCTTTCTCAGCATCTCCAACAGCTTTACCTCTTCTGGTTACTACAGCCTTCACTCCCTGGTTGTCCCTAGGATTTGTCACAGTTGAGCTAGGCAACCCACCAGGTGCTTGTACATTCGCCAATTGCTGCGCTATTTGTCCCATCTGGACCTCTAGATTTTTAATAGAGGCTGAACTATTCTTGTGATTATTCCTGGTCTCATCTTGAAACTGAATGTTGTGAGCTGCCATTTTTTCAATAGCTAACTCCCAAGCCGCTTTCTTTGGAGCCTGTTGTTGTTGCTGCTGTTGATTTTGGTATTGTCCCCGACCTTGCCGAGTGTTCCTTTTGGTCTCTCCACCCAAAGTTTGATGGTTCCTCCAACCGTGATTATATGTGTTGGAGTACGGGTTGTTCGCTCGTGAACTTGATTTCTTAAACTGCTGAGGAGTTGAAACAATGAGTCACAATGAGGTCACAAATATCACAAACAACACTTTGGGTTTGTTGTATCGTGCTACTTGTCGAGTGGTGATATTCATGGCTTTTAACTTTTCTCCACTTCGCAGCTATCTTCTCTTCCATCTTGAGTTGCTTATTTGCATCCAATTTCAAGTCTATCGCTCCTTCGGTTTGCTAGCAACTCATATAATTCCAAGTGTTCGCTAAGCGATTGCATCAATAATCTTCTTGATACCAGGTTGTTGAGAAGTTAGATGAGCCACCGGATGTCAGGTCAATCACCGCTTCGTTGGAATTCTCAACCCATTAACAAAAGTTTTCATTTGTTCAGATCCAGATTATGCGTTGGCACGCCACTAGAAGTCTCTTGAACCTCTTATACGAGTCGCCCAAAGATTCACCCTCCTTTGTTTGAAATTCAAGATTTCATGTCTTTTCCTAATGAACAAGCGGAAAGTATTCATTCAAGAAAGCGGTTTCCATCTCTTCCCATGTTGTTATGCTACCAGCTGGAAGAGAATAGAACCATTCTTCCGCTTCATCGGCCAATGTGAATGGGAACATCCGCAACTTTTTCTGCTCTTCAGTATGACCATCTATCTTCAATGTGGTGCTCATAGTCGAAAACGTTGCAGATGCTTGTTTGCATCTTCATTAACCCTCCCAGAGAAGGATCTTCTTTCTAGCTGAGTGACAGTGCTCGGGTGGAGCTGAAAATTAGGAACATTCACCGGTTGGTTGACAATGGTGTGTCTACCACCGGTGCATTGTTGCTCGTAGTCACCCAACAATCTCTCTGTGGAGGATTGTCTCCATAGTGTCCGAAAGTGTGTCTCTCCGAGTCTCGATTCTTCCGAATGAACAAATACTTCTTCCTCTCTCCTGATTATCTCTTTCTCGCCTTGCTTCTCTAGCCTTCTTCCGCCGAGCGTGAAGCGTTCTTTCTATCTCTCAGGAAATTCTCACGAGGCCCGACCTCGCATGCAAGATTAGACAAAAGATTAGCACACACCAAATTTCAAAAAACAATTAAACATAAAATAATTTTAATTGCGCAATAAAATTCCAATTGATTAGAATTCAATTCAGATTTTGGCAATCCCTAAGAACGGCGCTAAAACTTGATCGGAAAATAGCAAGTGTACTATTTTGTCGATGTAGTTTTAGTGATTTTTAATTCACGAATATCGATCTCAAGGATTGCAATTGAAATACGAAATATCAGTCTTATCAAGTAGACAAAAACTAGAAGTTTGTTGTTTGAAAAATTCTCTACACAAGACAATGTAAAATAAGTAACTTTCTTTTAATTAAACAAGCTAGGGGAATGGTTCGGTCAATTTGGCCTATAAAGGTTATTATTCCCAATTTCTTTCAGAAAAATCTATGTTACTTCAATTATCAACCTCTATAGTGTTTTTCCTAAGTCCTTAGAGAAAAACCCTTGAACATGCAAATTAATCCCTATACCCAAGAAGAATAATAATGCATTCAAGTAAATCAATATCAAGGTCATATTTGATAATCATAGGGTATCCCTAGTCCTAGGAGATATCTACTATAACCAAATTATACACAAACCCTAACAAATATAGTCCTATATTCATCAGTCATAAGTCAATCTCAATTGTTCCGAAAGAGAATGCATAAAATCATTGTATAATTAAATTGAAGAAACATAATATCTGAATTGAAAAACTAAGGATTCATAATCATTACAAGATCCAAATTAGAACCAACCCCTAGCAAGTGGGGAATTTAGTTATTCATAGAATTCAAGATTAACAAATTAAACGGAATTGACATTACAAGAACTTAGACTTTGATCTTCAATGGTGACACCTTGAAGTTCTCCGTCAGTCGTCACCTTGCTTCTCCAATCCTTTTCTCCTGTAATCTCTATTTTCTCCAATCCAAAGATCCTCTCTTTCTTGCCCTAAAGATGTCTTAATAGTGTCCTCTCCCTCTGCCCCCAGCCAAGTGTCAAAAATACCCTTAATGAATTAACTTGGATGTACAAAAAATCAGGAATTTGAATCAGCACGCGCTCCGCAACACGGGCCGTGTTCCTGCACACGGGTGCCCTTGTTGCCCTTCAGTGCAAACACGCTTCAGCTCGCTTGATCAACACGGTCCGTATTCCTGCACACGGGTGACCGTGTGCAGGCTCTGTTTCTGGCACAAAATCCACTTTCCAGGCACTTTTCAACACGGGCCGTGTTGCTACACACGGGGGCCCGTGTTGACCTCTTAAAATTGCTTTTTCCGGCTCCATTTCATCCGCCTGTGCGCGCCAAAAGTTCCTATTCTCCCATGTATCAACCTGAACATCAACACTACCAAGCACAACATAAAATGGTACTTTTTCAACACTTAAAGGACAATAAGACACAAAGACATCACACAAAAAGAAATACGAAAACTTACTCTAAACACACGTGCAACTACCGTTTAGTGTTACCAAACTATGAATTCTTGTCGGAAAAAGGTGCGAAAACTTACTAGAAATGGTGACCGATCACATAGCTCCACCGGAAAATACTATCTTGACTACAAATGGTCCCTCATAGGTGGGAGTCCATTTTCCCCTGGGGTCACCTTGTGGAAGAATGATGCATTTGACTACTAGATCACCGACTTGGTAGGCTCGATGCTTGACCTTCTTGTTAAATGCTCTGATCATTCGTTTCTGATAGATCTGTCCATCGCAGATGGATGCGAGTCGTTTCTCATCAATCAAGTTGATCTGGTCAAGGCGAGTCTGGATCCAATCATCTACGCCTAACGATGCGTCCTGGAGGACTCTGGTTGAGGGTATCTGAACCTCGATTGGTAGGACCGCTTCCATACCGTATACAAGAGAGAAGGGGGTTGCCCCGTTGGATGTTCGTACTGTAGTGCGATAACCGTGAAGAGCAAATGGTAACATCTCATGCCAATCTTTGTAAGTCACCATCATCTTCTGTATGATCGTCTTGATATTCTTGTTGGCGGCTTCCACTGCGCCATTCATCTTAGGTCGATATGGAGAAGAGTTGTGATGCTTGATCTTGAACTGCATGTAGAGTTCAGTGATCATCTTGTTGTTGAGATTAGAGCCGTTATCTGTGATAATCCTTTCAGGAGTGCCATACCGACAGATAAGATTATGCTTGATGAATCGAGCCACAACATTCTTGGTAACTGATGCGAACGAGGCTGCCTTTACCCACTTGGTGAAATAATCAATTGCTACAAGGATGAAACGATGTCCGTTGGAAGCTGTGGGCTTGATTTCTCCGATCATGTCAATGCCCCACATTGCGAAAGGCCAAGGAGCGGTTAAAACATTCAATGGTACTGGAGGTACGTGCACTTTGTCTGCATAAATCTGGCATTTGTGACAAGATCGAGCATAGTGGTGACAATCAGCTTCCATGGTGGACCAATAGTAACCCGTTCTCAAAATCTTCTTAGCCATGGTATGTCCACTGGAATGGGTACCAAATGCGCCTTCGTGTAACTCTTCCATGCTACGTTCTGCAATTTTCTGGTCTACACAGCGGAGTAAACACAAGTCATGGTTGCGCTTGTATAATATGTCGTTGCTGAGGAAGAACTTGGATGCAAACCTTCTCAAGAACTTCTTATCATTGACAGATGCCCCTGCGGGATATTCCTGAGTCTCAAGATACCTCTTCACGTCGTAGTACCAAGGTTTCTCTTCTGTATCAAGCTCACAACAGTATGCCGGTTCGTCAAACTTTTCGACGATGATCTGGGGAGCCTCGTTGTCCCATCGGACCTTGAACATAGATGACATAGTAGCTAATGCGTCTGCCAACTGATTCTCTTCTCGTGGAATGTGGTTGAAAGTAATCTCTTCGAAGTAGGGGATCAAACTCAAAACATGCTCTCGAAATGGAATGAGATTCGGATGCTCCGTATCCTATTCGCCCTTAATCTGACTGATCACTAAAGCTGAGTCTCCATACACTTGCAAGAATTTGATTCTTAAGTCAATAGCAGCTTTAATACCCATGATGCACGCTCAGATTCGCCATGTTGTTAGTACAGTTGAAACATAATCTGGCAGTGAAAGGCGTATGCCCGCCGATAGGGGATGTAATGATGGCGCCAGTGCCATTGCCAAGTACGTTTGAGGCTCCATCAAAGACCATAGTCCATAGGGATCCTTGTTCAGGTCCTTCGTCTGGTCCTGGTTCTTCACAATGAGTAACTAACAAAACATCTTCGTCTGGAAACTCGAACTGCATAGACTGATAGTCATCTACGGCTTGATGAGCCAAATGATCGGCTACTACACTTCCTTTGATTGCTTTTTGAGAAGTGTACTGGATGTCATATTCGGTCAAGATCATTTTCCATCTTGCTATTCTTCCGGAGAGAGCTGGTTTCTCAAATATGTATTTTATCGGATCCATCCTAGAAATCAACAAGGTAGTGTGAGTCAACATATACTGTCTTAGTTGGCGCCATAAAGCGCGTAAGTTTTCTCGAGCTGTGAGTATCTTGTTTCACAGTCGATAAACTTTTTGCTAAGGTAGTATATTGCATACTCTTTTCGACCAGACTCGTCATGTTGCCCCAACACACACCCAATCGAATTCTCTAACATTGTCAAGTACATGATAAGAGGTCTTCCTTCAGCGGGAGGCATCAGAATAGGAGGATTCTGTAGGTACTCCTTGAAAATTCAATGTATATTCTGATTCTTGAACTCATACACTTGAATTCTTTGATTTGAATTAGATTTTGCCACCTTATTTGTGTCGGAGTGAGGATTTTGTACATAGCATGCGTATACCTTCGAGCATTTGTATTCCCCTACACATAAGCCATAAATTCACACATCTTGCATCATCTATCACATGCTTAGGAATTAGAGAGCATTTAGTTTGATTGAATTGCGTCAATACATGATGATTTGAGGTATAGTTTTCATTCGACATGTAGATATCCAAATATCTCGATCGTTAAGCGCATCATGCATGATTTAGAGTTGAAGGGAAGCTTCTAAATAACACGTCTAACTCGCATTGTTCCTCGCATATGAACATTAGAATTTTGAATTCACTTGCATTTTTGGCATGTTCATGCATCTAGCTTCACATGAACATTAGAATTGTGAATCTCACTTGCATTCTTGGAATGTTCATGCATCTAGCTTCACATGAACATTAGAATTGTGAATCTTACTTGCATTCTTGGCATGTTCATGCATCTAGCTCGCATTGTTCCTCGCACATGAACATTAGAATTGTGAATCTCACTTGCATTCTTGGCATGTTTATGCATCTAGCTCGCATTGTTCCTCACACATGAACATTAGAATTGTGAATTTCACTTGCATTCTTGGCATGTTCATGCATCTAGCTTCACATGAAAAATAGAATTGTGAATCTCACTTGCATTCTGTGCATGTTCATGCATCTAGCTTCACATGAACATTAGAATTGTGAATCTCACTTGCATTCTTGGCATGTTCATGCACCTAGCTTCAAGTGAACATTAGGATTGTTATCGTAACTTGCATCCTTGGTATGTTCATGCATTGCTTCCTTTCATAAACGTTAGGATTGTTATCGTAACTTGCATCCTTGGCATGTTCATGCATCCTCTACTTTGCACATTGAGCATTAGGATTGTTATCGTAACTCGCATCCTTGGCATGTTCGTACATCTTTTTCGTTTGTACATGAACATTGGTTTTATTGTTCGATTTGCATTCCTCACATGTTCATGCATCTATGAACATTGGTTTTATCGTTCGATTTGCATTCCTCGCATGTTCATGCATCAATGAGCAATGGTTTTATCGTTCGATTTGCATTCCTCACATGTTCATTTGATTTTTAATTGCTATGGAGTTGTGACCTAACTGCATGGATCAACCCTTGGCATGAGAACATCATGAACAGGTGATCCGAACCAAAAATAACACTTTGCAGGTTGCAGGTCGCGCTTAGCGCCACCTTGAGCGCGCTAAGCGCCCAACTCACTGACTTTTGTTTTGCAGGTCGCGCTTAGCGCGGTCAAGGGCATGCTAAGCGTGCTGGCCTCTGTTTGAGCCAAGCTCAGCGCGATATACCGGGCTTAGCGCGGTCTGTGCTGATACATTTTTCTGTTCTTTCTCGATTCTAACAGCAAACAGTAGACACGTTAGCCATGCCTAGCTGCTGTTTGTGCTCTGTTTCATGCAGGGGCTTGTGTTGCATATACATACCACACACTTCTCCATTGTTAGCATACATACGTATGCGCTCCTTTTGCCTTGCTTTTTGGGTCTAACTCCCTTCTTGCAGGTGTTGTATGCTTGTACACCCGCGTGTGCATCCTTCCTATCTCATTTTGCTTGTTTTAATCTTGTTCTTGCAGACATTATTGCTTCGGATGCGTATCGACACGTGTTCCTCTTGTTTTGATGCTTTGAACAATTCTCACCGGTTTACTCTTATTGCATGGCTGCAGTATTTGAAGTTTTCCAGATTCTTTCTATAGCTTGCAGTGCTCTTCGGATTCTATATCCGTTCGGTAGTTTCTACACTGTTTATTGCATTCTCCTACAGCTTTCCTAGATATCATGAGAAGTAGGGCTTTACAGCTTTCTTTTGCCATGAGAAGTAGGGATAGAGATGCATGATGGGGCTTCCGTAATTGTAGCATGTTCAGGAACCCCTCTCGTTTGTTTAAAGACCCATTTAGGGCAATTCTACTTGTGGATTATGCATACTTGTTTGTTTCTTTCCCCATGAGTGCCGGTTAGGATAGGTTCTTTATCCTAGACACTAGAATCCACATCCTTTGCATGTCAACATAGGTAGAGATTTCCTTGCATCCTCTACCAATAGGTTCAACTTCTGCATGATAACTTAAGGGTTAATACTTAGCTGGTCTCCCTTCTGCTTTGATAGTTTCCTTTGCATCTTGCACATGATTAACACTAAAACTTGCTTTTCTTTTCCCCTTTGGAAACAAAACACTTAATAATGGTTTGAACTCCTTTCTCAAGGTAAAAACAACCAACCAACACAAATTCATTTCGCCTTCGCGCGCTTTCTTTTTCGTGTTAAAACCTTTTTCACAAGTAAAAAAAACACAAAACCCACCAAAACAAGTGAGCTGAACTACATCGCTCTGAATTTCCCATTGAACGCGGGAATACGTAGGCATCTTGTCATAGGGCTCGATCGAGCAAACTTTGTAAATACTTCCTTCTTTTCCCCGTGGTTTCTTATTTTCTCCTTCTCTTGTGCATTGCATGATAGCGATTAAGCATAGATAGACCTAACACACCCTTTAGCTAGAAATAGAAAGTGGATACCATAGAGTACTATGGGCGTGTGGGGTGCTAATCCCTTCCCCTCGCGTAACTAACTCCCTTACCTAGATTCTCTCGATCTCTCGGTCATAGGACCGCGATTTCTCCCCTCAGGTTTACTCGATATTTTCCTTTCTCCGTCGTGAGATAAAAGACGTTTGATGGTGACTCTATTGATACCAGTTATCAGTCGGAGGTTCAGCCGGGTGATTTCACATTCCATGTGACATTGTATTTAGTTAACATCTGTTTCATCCAAACAAGTCGAGAGCAACTGCTACCAGCTGCTATGTACTCAGCTTCAGCAGTGGATAGAGATACACAGTTTTGCTTTTTGCTAAACCAGGAAATGAAATTATTTCCTAAGAAGAAACATCCTCCAGAGGTACTTTTTTTATCATCTGCGCTTCCAACCCAATCGGCATCATAATAACCAGATAGAATAGGGTCACATCCATGAGAATACAGCATACCATAGTTGCAAGTTCCATTCACATACTTCAGAATTCTTTTTACTTGATTTATGTGACTGACTTTGGGTTCTGCCTAATATCTAGCACATACTCCAACTACAAATGCTATATCAGGTCTGCTGGCTGTTAGATATAGCAGACTTCCTATCATGTTTCTGTACAAGCTTTGATCAACATTGGTACCACCTATATCTTTGGATAGCTTTAAATGAGTAGGAGCGGGAGTTATTTTGTGACTGGCATTTTCCATCCCAAATTTTTTGACTATGTTCTTGGCATACTTGCTTTGAGAAAGAAAAGTAGAGTCTTCCATCTGTGTGACTTGTATCCCAAGAAAATAAGTCAATTCTCCCATGAGGCTCATTTCAAATTCAAACTGCATTTGATCAACAAAGGGTTTAACCATTTTGTCTGACATTCCACCAAACACTATATCATCCATATAAATTTGTGCACCCATGATTTTTCCTCCTTCATCCTTCACAAATAAAGTTTTTTCTATTCCTCCTTTCCTGTATCCTTTGTCAGTGAGGAACTTGGTCAATCTTTCATACAGAGCTCTAGGAGCTTGTTTCAGACCATAGAGAGCTTTTCTTAACTTGTACGCATGATCAGGAAGGTTTGGATCAACAAACCCCTTAGGCTGTTCCACATACACTTCCTCATTCAAGTATCCATTTAAAAAAGCACTTTTCACATGCATTTGAAACAATTTAAACTTTAGAAGGTAGGAAACTCCTAAGAGTAGTCTTATTGACTTCAGTCTAACAACAGGAGCAAAGGTTTCATCAAAGTCAATCCCTTCAACTTTAGTGTAGCCTTGAGCAACTAACCTTGCTTTATTTCTAGTGACACCTCCCTCTGCATTAGATTTGTTTTTGTATATCCACTTAGTGCCAATAATGTTTGTTCCCTCAGGTCTAGGAACTAGCTCCCACACTTCATTTCTTTTGAACTTATTCAATTCATCTTGCATGGCATTAATCCAATACTCATCAGTCAAGGCTTCCTTAACATTCTTTGGTTCTATCTTGGATACAAAGCAAGCGTTTGAGATGATTTCTCTAGATCATGTAACAACTCCACTGTTGGGATCTCCTATGATAAGTTCTTTAGGATGATCTTTCTGAATTCTGATGGAAGGTTCTTTGTTGGATGATTTTGATTCAGATTCTGAGGAGGTAGGATTTGAGTCATCAATTTTTGTAGACGCTTCAGTGGGGGTCTCAAAGAATGTTTCAACATCATACGTGACATTGGCTTTCTCATGATGATCATCAACAATGAAATTGATGGATTCCATCATAACTCTGGTTCTAGAATTGAACACCCTATAAGCTCTGCTATTGGTAGAGTACCCCAAAAATATTCCTTCATCACTTTTAGGATCCATTTTTCTCCTTTGCTCATGATCTGTCAGGATGTAACACTTACTTCCAAAGACATGAAAGTACTTCACAGTAGGTTTTCTCCCTTTCCATATTTCATACAAGGTAGAGGAGGTTCCCTTTCTCAAGGTGACTCTGTTATGAACATAGCAGGCTGTATTCATAGCTTTAGCCCAAAAGTAAATGGGGAGTTTCTTGGCATGTATCATGGCCCTGGTAGATTCTTGTATGGTTCTATTTTTCCTTTCCACAACTCCATTTTGCTGAGGAGTTATAGGTGAGGAAAATTCATGATTGATCCCTTCTGAAGAGCAGAGCTCAGCAAACTTAATGTTTTCAAACTCCTTTCTATGACCACTTTTGATCCTCATAATACCACTTTCCTTTTCTCTTTGAAGTCTTTTGCACAATTCTTTAAAGACATCAAACACATCAAATTTTTGTTTATCCAGGTATATCTGGAAAAGTCATCCACAACTGCATAGGCATATCTCTTTCCACCAAGGCTTTCTATCTGCATAGGACCCATTAACCTTGGAAGTGGTTAGATGTCTAGTCTTTGGATGTGACATCCTGGTTTGCTTGCCAACCTGACATTCACCACAAACTCTTTCTTCATCAATTTGAAGCTTTGGAATCCCTTTGACAACCTCCATGGAGATGATCTTTTTCATTCCTCTAAGGTGAAAATGACCAAGTTTTTGATGCCACAGTTTCACTTCCTTTTCTTCTTTGGCTATAGAGCACACAGATAAGTAGATAGTATTCTTAGACTCCCATAAGTAGCCGTTATATTTTGACCTGACTCCTCTCATGACAACTTCCTTTTCTTCATTTGTGACAAGGCATTCAGACTTTGTGAAGTTGACCTTGAATCCTTGATCACATAGCTAACTAATACTGATGAGATTTGCAGTTAGTCCATTTACCAGCAACACACCATCTAGGTTTGGAACTCCAGGATAGTCCAGTTTTCCAACACCTTTGATTTCACCTCTTGCTCCATCTCCAAAAGTTACATAGCTAGTAGTGTGTTGTTTAATGTCACGAAACATACTCTTGATTCCAGTCATGTGTTTAGAACACCCACTGTCAAAGTACCAGTCTTCTTTGGCTGGTACTCTAAGAGAAGTGTAAGCTATTAAAGCTTCAGTTTTTGCCATCTATTGTTGATTATTGGTTGGCTCATTAGCTTTATATTTGACACAAGGAGTCTGATCAGGGTATCCATATAATATGAAGCATAATGGTTTTATGTGTCCAAATCTTCCACAGTAATGACATCTCCATCTTTGAAATTTTCTCTTTGAGTGATTCATGTTTCTTTTTCCTTGATGTTGAGTCCTATGTTGTGACATCTGTTTTTCAGGTCGTGGTTGATTGATGTCAAGAGTAGATTCCTTTATAGCTACATATCCTATTCCGAACATATTTCCTGCATTTTGTCCAATTTGAAGGATTTCTTCCAATTTGTCTGTTCCATTGGTTAACATTCTAACAAACTTTGTCATCTGATCAAGTTTGGAGTTTAGCATGAGGACTTCACCTTTGAGGTGAGTTATGGTAGCAATGTGGTCCTTTTTCTCAGCTTCCAGCTTCACTATGAGCTTATTCTGCTTCTCCCCTTGTTGACAGACTTCAACACTCCTGATACAAAACTTCTTGTATGAGTCTGCAAGTTCTTCAAAAGTCAGCTCCTCATCACTTGACTCATTGTCATAATTACATAAGCTAGTTAGTGCAGTAACCAATATAGCTAATTCCTCTCCAGATTCACTCTCTGAGTCACCGTCAAAAAAATTAACAAACAATAATTTCTTTTGTTTCTTTAGATAGGTAGGACATTCAGCTCTAATGTGTCCATAGCCTTCACATCCATGACATTGAATCCCTTTGTTTTGGTTGGCTTTTTCTTCAGATTTTGCTCTTCTGTTAGAATCATAAGTACTACTGGTGTCAGGCGAGATGTTCTTTACATTCGATCTTTGCTTTAGGTCCATTCTCTTTGTGATTCTGTTGAACTATCTTCCAAGCATAACTATAGCTTCTGATATATTCTCTTCATCACTTTCTTCAGTTTCCTCTTCAGTATTGGATACAAAAGCTATGCTTTTGTTCTTCTTTTCAGCATTGTCACTAATTCCCATCTCAAATGTTTGGAGGTAACCAATCAGTTCATCCACCTTCATGTTGCAGATGTCCTGAGCTTCTTCTATGGCAGTCACCTTCATAGCAAACTTTTTGGCAAAGATCTGAGAATCTTTCTTACAAGTTTTTCTTCAGACATTTTTTCTCCTAAGGCTCCTGAGGTATTAGCAATCTCAAGAGTTTTCATGTGAAACTCATGAATGGTCTCATCTTCCGTCATCCTCAGGTTCTCAAATTTAGTAGTGAGAATCAGAAGTCTTCACATTTTTACCTTGGACGTACCCTCATGAGTGGTCTTGAGAGTGTCCCAAACATTTTTGGCCAGTTCACACTGATGCACAAGTCTGAATATGTTTCTATCAATTCCATTGAACAAAGAATTCAATGCCTTAGAGTTCCCTAGGGCCAACTCTTCTTCTTCTTTGCTCCATTCTTCCTCAGGTTTCTGACTAGTAGTTCCATCTTTCTCAATCTTGATAGGATGTTTCCATCCTTTGTCAGCAGCTCTCCAAGCTTTATTATCCAGTAATTTCAAGAAGGCAATCATACGAGGTTTCCAGTAGTCATAGTTTGATCCATCTAGGATGGGTGGTCTACTCCCAAATCCTCCTTCCTTGTCCATGGTGCCAGAAATTACTGTCCCTAGATCTCACCTAGATAAATAGGAAGGGTGCCTGCTATGATGCCAATTGAAGTTTTGGCAACAGATACTTGATGTCAAATAGAATGGTACGACACTCGTATCTGATGAACGTTTAAACAATATTAATAACAAGGTAAAAATAGTAAAGGAGACAATCAATTGTTAACCCAGTTCGGTGTGTAACTACACCTACATCTGGGGGCTACCAAGCAAGGGAGGAAATCCACTATAAGAGGTGTTAATTCCAAATTAAACCAATTGTTTAAATCCTTCACTTAAGACCTACCCCATGCAACTTTATTCTAAGAACTACTTAGACCTGAGAACCTACTCACTCCCCCTCAATCATAGCAGTGATTACAAACCAATACTTAAAAGAATTACGAAGACATTCTTCAACACAAATACTTGATCATGCTTCAAAGCTTTTAATCAAGAGACATAGCACTCGTGATTCAAAGCTTTGAGTGACAAAACTTACACTTACAGAAAATCCTACTCCAATACAATTATCATCGTGATAATTGTTTGGCTCATAAGAAACTAAAACAGACGAGAAACACTATATTCAGCACTCACAAATCAGGGTGATTTGCACGTCTTATTTTCTCCTTTTGTTTCCGTTATAATTCGCACTGCATAACACTAGGATTAATGAGTTTATAAAGATGCATGAGTGGGCTTGGTCTTGGGCTTGCAAAACAATAATTAGGGTTAACCAATGTTAACCTAATTTCCACGTACAAAGGAGCTTAAGCACGGTTTCCTCCTAAAATGATCCAGCCAAGAATAAACTCACTTTCCTGAAAACTCTCAAGAAATTAAAACTGCATATTCCACTTATTCAGAATGTCTTAACATTAGATGCGACATCACACATCATGCATATTTCTCTTGCAGAACCTGTTCTTCTAAGAATAGCATAACATTTGTTATGAAAATATACTAAGCTACATCTGAAAACACACTCCTCTTGCATAATTGTCTTCATATCAGAATATCATGACATCAGTCAGGACATTGGCACACCAACCTGGTTTTACAAAAAATTGCAGCCAACACAAAACACTTACACCCTACTTTGAAGAAATCACTTTTGAGCATATTCCGCTAGAAGAGAATCAGTTGGAAGACGCATTAGCTACCATGTCATCTATGTTCAAAGTCATATGTGACAACGAGGCTCCTCAGAATACTATTAAAAGACTAGACTAACCAGTGTACTGTTGCGAACTTGATACTGAAGGAGTAGAAGAGAAACCTTGGTTCTACGAAGTGAAGAGGTATCTTGAGGCTCAAGAATACCCCAAGGGGGCATCTCTCAATGATAAGAAGTTTCTAAGAAGATTTGCTGCCAAGTTCTTTCTCAGTAATGATATCTTATACAAACACAACCATGACTTTGCCTTACTCCGGTGCGTAGATCAAAAGACAACTGAACGAATCATGGAAGAATTACATGAAGGCGATATTGGTACTCATTCTTGTGGACATACAATGGCCAAGAAGATTTTGAGAGAAGGTTATTATTGGCCCACTATGGAAGCTGATTTCTAACGCTATTCCCAATCTTGTCACAAATGCCAGATATAAGTAGATAAAGTGCAAGTGCCTCCAATTCTGTTGAATGTTCTTACCACTCTGTGGCCTTTCGCGATGTGGGGCATTGATATGATTGGAGAAATCAAACCTACCACTTTTAATGGGAATTATTTCATCCTCGTTGATAACGATTACTTTACCAAATGGGTTGAAGCAGCCTCATACGCATATGTTACCAAGAATGTTGTGGCTCGATTTATCAAACATAATCTCATATGCTGATATGGAGTCCCCGAAAGGATTATCACAGAAAATGGTACCAATCTCAATAACAAAATGATCATCAAACTCTGCACGTAGTTCAAGATTAAGCATCACAACTCTTCTCCATATCGGCCAAAGATGAATGGCGCAATGGAAGCCGCCAACAAAAATCTTAAGAATATTATACAGAAGATGACATTGACGTATAAGGATTGGCATGGGATGTTTCCATTTTACATCCACGATTATCGCACTTCAATACAAACATCTACAGGGGCAACCCCATTCTCTCTCGTATACGGTATGGAAGCGGTTCTACCCATCGAGGTTCAGGTTCCTTCACTTAGAGTTTTGAAGGATGCAAATTTAGACGAAGACGAATGGGTCCAGACTCGGCTTGACCAGATAAACTTAATTGAGGAGAAGCGACTTGCAGCCATCTTCCATGGACAGATATATTAGAAACGCATGATCAAAGCCTTCAACAAGAAAGTCAAGCACCGAGTGTACCAAATTGGCGATCTAGTAGTCAAGCGCATCATCCTACCACAAGGAGATCCCAGGGGAAAATGGACTCCCACCTATGAGGAACCATTTATAGTCAAGACAATATTTTCCGGCGAAGCTATGATACTGAGCACTATGGATGGAGAAGACTTCTCGCACCCCGTGAACGCAGACATAGTCAAAAAGTACTACGCATAAACGAGACCCGCTAGGTCGACTGGCCTAGGCAATAATAAGGGCGTCCTGGCGAACCAAAAGGGTTTGGGAAAAAATTAGGGACATAAATAAAAAAAGTACACCCGGCAAGTCGAAAACCTGCAAAGGGGGCTTAGGCCAAAAAGGGTATCCCGGTAGACTGAAAACCTGAAAAGGCGGTGTAGAAAAAAGTTAGGGATTTAAAGCGTATGACTATGTCGCGACGAGATCATCTACTTACAGACTATACTACTATCAGCTTTAAATGGCGTAGATCAGTTCAATCACCTTCTTCTGGCAGGAAGGAGATGAGATATTCGAAAATATATGAGCAATAACAGAGTTGAAACTCGACGAGATTATTTCCAAATAGCTTTTACTATTTCTCAAATCTTTTCGACAATTTCCTCTTACTACGATATTTGTATGTTTGTACACAAACTGCCTGTCTATAGGCTTACATTTCACAATTAATACAATTTCCCTTTTTCAATTCCAAAATTTTACTTTTACCTATTTTGTTTGCATAAAGTCCAATGTTTGCTTTGAATGATTACATGCATCTGACAATAAATACATGTTCACAAATACACAAAAAGCGAACAAAAACACTAATTACTACAGGCTTTAAGAATTGAGATGACAACCCAAGTCACCAACACATTCCTATCGAGTCAGTTTCAAAGAAATATTCCCACAGAATAATCTCTACAATCCCCAAAGAGCCATCACTCCCTCGATAGAGACGGATCTCTCTGAAAAGATTACTACTCGATCATCTCCTTTCAGCACTGTCTAACGCGTCTACTCCTCACGTTAATCCCCGAGCAGTGATCCAATCAATTCATCACATTAGTCCCCGAGTAATGATCCTGTCAACTCATTACGTTAGTCCCTAAGCAGTGATCCTATCAACTCATCACAATAGTCCCCGAGCAGTGATCCTATCAATTCATCACATTAGTCCCAGAACAGTGATCGTATCAACTCATTACGTTAGTCCCGGAGTAGTGATCCTATCGATTCATTACATTAGTCCCCGAGCAGTGATCCTATCAATTCATCACGTTAGTCCCCAAACAGTGATCGTATCAACTCATCACGTTAGTCACCGAGCAGTGATCGTCTACATTATCATGTTAGTCTCCGCGTAGTGAACGTTAACTTTGTTACATTGGTCCCCGAGCAGTAACAAATCATCAACCAGCTTTTTATGTCAGTCTTCAAGATGTAATAATTTATTCATAACTACATCATTCCCTAACAAGGGTTTACACACAAGATATTCATCTCCAGCTGAGTATCACAAGTATTATCATTCCCCAACATCATCAATATCCAGACCCGAAACTTGGTCAGGTAGTGCATCAGAGGAATTCACATCTCTCTTGTTCCCCAGTCAGGGTCTCCAAAAACTACATCCCCAAGCATAAGTTGAATATCTCCAACAAAACATTCCTATCTTCTTCAAGATGGATATGTTTTGAAATACCACAACATATATATTCATACATCATTCATAAAAATCATAATGTGTGCATACATAATTCTCGAGAGAATCATTACATAATTACATGCATCATAATGTACATAAAACTAACCTCGTTCTTTCAGGTTAAATTCTTAAATAGGTGAAAGTTATTCGCAAAAATCCTAGACAGAAGGTCATAGATTAATGCCTGAAACAAGACGGGAAACTATCTGAACGACCAGACGAGTTTACCAACAGACAGTAAGTTACAAATTAATACCCGAAGCAAGACAGGAAAACTATCTACATCCAGACGAATACTCATCTCAGATAAATCTAAGACGAAGTTCTATTCTGAATCCCTCATATCATCAACTACTCCGTTGATACCTTTCCACTTGTAGAATGCTGCATATCTGGTTAAAAATCAATGCGTACTAGAAACTTCCTTCAAAAAAAGAGCATGGAGTCTAACGTATGACTCACTCTCCAGCATAAACTTCCTCCAAATGGCACCTATAAGCCCATCCTAGTACATCGTCCACCAACAATCTCATTTCATATACCAGCAAGTGCAAATTTTCAAGTGTACTCGAGTGTTCAATCATCTTCTACCTTTAGGTCATGAAATGAAAGAATACCAATATAACCCTTCAGGTACAAGAAGATTGAATAGGGGAAACTATTATACCCCAAAAATTTTCCTCCTATTTCTCAAGTTAATCCACATCTCATACTCAAGAATTTCTCAAGGGTTGATCAGACAAATCCTCTTGTAAGCAATCAACCTACAACTAGGGTTTTGATTCTCTCAAGTCAAAGATGGTTTCTAATGCTTCAAGTGATAAACATGCCTACTAATATGCCTCAATTGATCACCATGACAAGTTTAAAGCTCACGACTCAAGTTTGCTCAGTCATTTGCTCATACGGTTGAAAATTAGTTGTGTTGGACAAAAAGTCAACTGTGGTCAACAAACAGTCAAACTTCATCATTTTTGGTCAACATCAATATTTTGAAGTCACATTCATCATTTGATCAAGGGTTGATCATGATTCATCAAGAAAACTCAAGATTTGAGCAAAAGTCAAAGTTTCTAAATTAGGGTTTATTGAAAAAAAGTCAACAGAACTTTGACCAGGCATAACTTTCTCTACAACTTTGTGTCTCACAAGCTTTGGCCAAAAATGCTTCATTTAAGAGTTATGGATCAAGACATTATAGGTCTTTCTATAAGTCAACAAAAAGTCATATTTTTCCAAAGACGTGTACATGAACATGGAAGCTTCAATGAAGATGAAACGAAAAGGAGTGTTTAGAGGACATCTTGAGCTTTCTAAAAAGTCCAAGAACACTTCAAAATGATAAGAATTGAGCAAGATAAAACTTGTGCAAGGATGACATTTTTGAAGAAGTGTATGAAGGGAAACACAAAGGAAATTCAACTTTTTTCCCAAATGGGCCTATATTTTAAGTCTTAGAGCATGTTTATAACATTGTCAAGGCCCTCTTAGCCAAGCCATGCGTTATTTTAACATTTTTATTTATTTATTTTTGATTTTATTAATTTAAAGTCAAAATAAATTAAAATAAAATATAAGATGATATGCAAGGCGTGTGGGCTTGAGATCTAAGTTCCTTAAGGTCCAAACAACCCTATGCAAGCTGGAAAAAACGCACAAGAAGCACCAATGCAAGATTGGCCTAATTTGGAAGCTTTTCATTTGATTTTCAAATCAAATATTTTCACATTGAGTGCAATATATCTTCCTCTCAATAATTGACCTAATTCACTCATTATGAATACAAGATAAAGATCACAAGCAAGCGACACAGATTGCATGCTCGTACAGACCCTAAAAATTGTCCAAAAATTCAAGCTTTTAGGGAAAACTCAAAATCCATTCTCCAGTTGTTTTCAATCGATTCCAAGCACATAAATGTGTTCCTGGGGTAATATAGAGTGAGACTGGATCAGTTACCATGGCCAAAGCACGCTGAATCACTCTCTCTGAAACTTAGTTTTTGCATATTTGCATGTTTATCGTATTTTGCATTCCATGATGTTTTGATTGAACTAACATTTACTAATGTGCTCCTGATGTTCCGCAGCATAATTTAGAGCCATCATTACAAGTTTTTCATGGCTAAATCACTAATTGCCATGGCTAGGGCTTTAGAAACGTGAAGTTTTGAATCTCAATTTACAGGCAATTTTAGGGGTAAATAACATCACCAATCGATTTAGGGGGGTAGCCTTAATCTCTTGCTTCGATTCTCTCTATTTTGCAGGTTCCAAGAACGATCTTGCCAGAGAAGACGACTGGAGCTAGGACTCCGGCGTCCCTCCGGCCCTCTGACTTTCATCCATTGGCGTGGCGCTCCTTGATTCGTTCATTCAAACAATATTGGCCCTAGTGCGCTTTTTGGTTTTTAATTTGATTTTCTAAATTTGTTTTCACATATATATTATTGTTTGTGGTAATGTTAATGGATGTATGGTCGCCCCAACGGTAAGACATGCGCGCATAGTCCCTTACCCCTATCAGTTTGCTGGTTCGAACCTGCCTTTTGCCAATTTTTTCCATTATTTTTTGATTTTCACAGGATTCACACATATATTTGTGGAGGCGCGCATATATCACCATGGTCAAATGGTGTAGTGGTAGAATTTTTAACCTACAACCCCAAGGGCGTGGGTTCAAACCTCAACCAGGCCATTCTATTTTTTAACACCAATTTCTTTCACATGTTTCTTTTTTTCTTTTAACTTTCTAAACAATTTAAATTCTTTTCACAAATTTATTTTTTTTTCACACATAAAAAACCCTAAAAAATTTGACTTTCAGATTTAGGTTAATAAAATGTTTAATTAATTTTAGGCATAAAAATATGTTATCTCTCCTTTCATTTAATATTATTTTCTCAATTAATTGCTAATTAATAAGAAATAGGGTTTTCCACATTAAAATCAATCAAAAAAAATTCACAAAAACATTTTTCTTTTATTTATTTATTGCTTTTTCGCATTTAAATTCTAAAAATCGATGTATAGGTCGCAAGGGCGTTTTTGTAATAGCGTAGATTTAAATTCTCACATTTACTTTCCGCACCTCTATTATGTAACTGCCCCAAAGCCCTGTAATATCTTAGGATTTTACTTTTCCGCACTTGTACTTTCCGGACCTTTATTTTTTGTACATATATTAACTGCTTAGATGTATGGCTAATAGGGTTGCATGACAAGATATTCAATCAACCGTTAGATCACCTTAAACCGTCAAAGATAAAATATCTGAAAACAACACACTTCTCACACTTGCACCCTCTAGGGTACTCTCTCTTGTTGCCTTACGAATACAATGGTCATGTCCCTCGAACATAGGGATACCATTAGCAAAAGTTGCCTACGAATAACATCATCATAGTCCCTTCTATATAAAGATCATAGTCCCTCGATGACCCTCGATGTTGCCTACGAATATATGATCTTGTCCCTCAGTTGTTGCCTACGAAAAGTGATGATCATCCCTACGAATTGCTAAGGTATCCTTACATGTGTCCTTCAATGCCATACTATGACCCTACAATTGTCCCTTCACATCTAGTGGATAGGGTTACCTACCAACTAATGATATGGATAGCATTGTCCTAAAGGAGAAGGAAAATAACAAGAAACGACCATTTTGAGTATGTAAATAAGACTCTATTGCTTGCTCCAATCAAACAAATCACTTTTCACACCTCACAATTCTTTTCAAATACTTTTCAAATAAACACTTTGTATACATTCCAACGAGAATCGTTACAAAGTTACACTTTTCCAAACCAAATATTTCCAAACACTTCGTATACATTCTTGAGGACTGATACAAGAATCATTACGAAGTTAAAGTGAAATACTTTTCAAATCACACACACACAGAAAGAAAATTTTCAAAAAGTGAGTTAAAGCAATTAAGAGCCTGTAGATAACTACGGATGGAAAGGGTGCTAATACCTTCCCTTTTCATAATTACCTCTCGTACTCAAAATTGATAAAAGGTCATTCCTGTTCTTTTCACCTTTCCTTTATTGGATAAAAGAAAAGTCGATGGCGACTCTTGCTAACTGCAACATTTGCGATAAAACGCAAAACAAATAAGTCAGTTCTCCCACCGTGTTACACTTACTATTTACCCTTAAAATCTGTCTGTCTGGGGCTAATTTTTCAAGTTCATAAGCTTTGTTTGAAAAGGCTTGAATTACCTTAAAAGGTCCTTCCCAACTTGGGGACCATTTTCCTAAGACTGTATCACTCTTGTCCATAGGTAATATCGCTTTCCAAACTAGGTCGTCGATAGCAAATACCTTATCTTTCACCTTTTTATTATAGGCTATGGTAACTCTTTCTTTCTGTCTCCTCAACGAATCAAGAGCTAGCATCCTCTCTTCATCTAAGTCGACTAGTTCGTCTACCATCATTTTCCAATAATATTTAGATGTTATTTCATGTTGTCTTTGAATTCTTACAGATTGAACATGTATTTCAACAGGCAACACAACATCGTGTCCATAAGCAAGTCGAAATGGAGTAGCTCATGTTGCTTCTTTGGGAGAAATCCCACATGCCCATTAAGCTTGATCAAGTGTTTTATGCCAATTTCTTGGCTTCTTTCCTACATGCTTATTAATTAAGCTAATTATCACCTTATTGGCCGCTTTGACTTGGCCGTTTGCTTGAGCATAGTAGGGAGTGGAAGTTAATAATTTTATCCCAACTTCTTGCGTAAAATTCTTGCATTTTTCGCCCAATAAACACTGATCCTTGGTCGATTGTAATTGTTTCTGAAAGCCCAAATCGACATATGGTGTGATTTTGAATAAAACCAATAACAACTTCTTGGTCTACATTTGTCAAAGCCACAACCTCAACCCATTTTGTAAAATACTCAATGCCGACTAATATGTATCTTTGTTATTTTGATGAAGCTAGTTTTATTTCTCAAATCACATCTAAAGCCCATCCTCTAAATAGCCAAGGTTTTACAATGGAATGTAGCTCACTTGCAGGGACATGTTGTATGCCTCCATGCATTTGGAATTCTTGGCAGCCTTTAGAAAACTCAATGCAATATTTCAACATTGAGGACCAATACACACCTGAGCGCATCAAAAGCCATTTTTTGTGTCCAGCTTGTTGTGAACCACATGCTCTACTGTGCACACTTGACACTGCTATATATGCCTCACTTTCTCCAAGGCATGTGAGTAATATTCCTTCAGCAGTTTTCTTAAATAATTCGTTCTCTATCAAAAAATAACTGAGGGCATGATATTTAATTTTTTCATTCTGTCAAACCCGTAGGAGAACGTAAATAATCGACCAATGGCTTACACCAATCATTATCTTGCCCATTGTCAATTGTTAAAATTTGAAAATTTTCAGCATCTATAGCCCTTAATTTTATAATTGAGAAATCTGAAGGAGATAATAAAGTTGCTCGAACTTTCTTTCTTACCTGAATAGGTTCTTCATTTTGATCTATCTTGTATCCTAAAGCTTCTTGTGCTAAATCATCTACTTCTTGATTTTCTCGTTGAGGTATGTGTCGAAGACTCACTTGTTCGAATTGCTTACGCAGTCTAATGGTAATCACAAAATACATGATTAGATTCTCTTTAACACATCTATACTCCTTTGAAACTTGTTTAATCACCAATTATGAATCTCCCATAATTTCGACGTTCCTTGTCCCCAATTCTAGCAATAGTTCAAGTCTAGTTATTAAAGACTCGTATTCTTCTTCATTATTAGTGCAAATGTCATCGATTGTATACTTGAACTCTGCTGGAATTCCATTGGGAGAAATTATGATTCCTCATATTCTAGCGCCATTTTTATTGCTAGAACCGTCGAAGTACAACTTCCATGGCACTAAATTGACATAATTTTGAGGCATAGCAACCATTGAGTGGTCGACAAGAAAGTATGCCACTATTTACCCTTTCATTCGTTTTAAAGGCAAATACATTAGGGAATACTCTGTTAACGCTAGTGCCCATTTACCAATTCGACTGTGCAAAATTGGTTTAGACAACATATGTTTAATAATATCTAAATGAGAAGATACATACACATCAATTGGCTTTATATATTGCTTCAGTTTAATACAAGAGTAATATAAACATAGACATAGTTTTTCTATGTCACTATACCTAGTTTCACGATCATTTAGAATTCGACTAAGGTAATATACAGGTCTTTCGACACCATTTTCATATTCTTGTACTAACATACTTCCTATAGTCGTATCTGAGGTTGTAATATACAACCTGATAGGCCTATTTCTAACAGGAGGCGCTAAGATTGGAGGCTTCACTAAATATTCTTTGATCTTGTCAAAAGCCTCTTGATGTTTCTTTTGCCAAATGAAATCATCGTTCTTCAGTCGAAGTAGTGGTGAAAAGACTCTGGTTTTTCCACTTAAGTTGGATATGAACCTCCTCAGGAAATTTATTTTACCCAACAAAGACTGAAGCTCCTCTTTGGTCGACAAAGATTTGACGTCCATGATGGCTTTGGTTTTGCTTTGATTTACTTCTATGCCTTTTTTGTGCACCAAAAATCCAAGAAAATCACTTACCTGCACACAAAAAGCACACTTTAATTGATTCATTTTCAATCCATGTTTCCTCATCCTTTCAAAGGATTTTCGAAGATGTTGCAGATGCGTCAATTTATTGTTCGACTTTATTACAATATCATCAATATAAACCTGCATAAAATCTTCAATAAAATTATGTAACATAGAATTCATTACCCTTTGATATGTTTCTCTGGAATTTTTCAGGACGAATGGCATAACCACCCATTCATATGTTCCTAATGCTCCTGGGCAACAAAATGTCGTCTTCGGCACATCTTCATCTACAATAAAAATTTGGTTATAACTAGCATAACCATCAAGCATACTTAAATATTCGAAACCAGCGGCAGAATCCACCAACATTTCTGCCACAAGCATAGCATATTCATCTTTAGGAGTGGCAACATTTAAATCTCTAAAGTTAATGCACACTCTTAATTTTCCATTTTTCTTCATGACTGGCACAATATTTGCCAACCATTCGACGTACCTTTCAGTTCTTATAAACCTGCTCTTGAGGAGCCTTTCAACTTCCTCCTTGATCGTTGACATTATTGCTGGAGCAAAATGTCGAGGTGTTTGCTTTATTGGCTTATTTCTAGCTTTTATTGGCAATTTCAATTCGACCAGATCCCTGCTCAAACTTGGCATTTCATTATAGTCCCAAGCAAAACAATCTTTAAATTCTTTTAATAAAGATATTACCTCAGATTTCAGGTGTTTGTCGATATTGGCGCTGATATAAGTTTGTGGATGCATCTTTTCAGGCGCCATAAGATCCTTTTCGAAGCCCAAAGGCTCATTGTCATATACGCAGTCCAAAAGTTGCTCATTAACTCTTTGATTACTTTATTTTTATCTGGTGGTTTTGGCTCAATAACCCTAGTAATATCTTCCCCCAGAATTTGTAATCTCTTGGCTTCGACAGCCATATTTTCTTCAGCCTCTAAAGCCGAATTTATTTTGTTTTCGGCAATATATTTCGAAATCCTTTTTAGAGCGTCAAGCTCAGACATCATTATCACTGATGTCACCCTAGCCTGTCGGCTGGTTTTCAGTGTATGGATCCTATAAAGGCTCCACATCCCATATGAAACCATGGGTTTCATGCAACTTCAAGGAAACAAATGCCTCATCTAAATTGGCATATAGTTCCTCTGCAGGTTGGCAAGGAGAAATATTACCAATCTTTTTGTCGAATTCCATTCCAATATTATTTACATCGGCCATGAAGTACCCTTCATCGACCTCAATATTCTATACCATCTTCCCTCTAGATTATTATAACTTGAAGCCATTCTCTTCCAACCAGCAAATTATAACTTGGTTTTCCTTGGATTACCATAAATATGGTCGGCCTTGTCACTGAGCATGGATTACCTGGATCACACCCATGGTGTTCCTGGTTCTTCCTTCATAGTCTGACAGTACCACATTGTGAGATCGAACATCGATGTCGAATTTACCAGTTTTCTTCATAATCTACCAACACTTTGTTGATAGCTATCCCTTTGACTTTTGCCCTAATCAGCAAGGGATTTAAATGGCTTCTCATAGCCATGTCAGGCCATTCGAAGAAGGTATCTTGGTTCTCAATTGAACCATTGTTCATGACAAAGTAGAAAGTTGGCTTATGTAAAGCCATTTCCTCATCACCGACATCAACAAAATCTTCCACTTTTGTCGGACAATCATACTCCGTAGGGAGAATCATCACCATATTAACCAAGATGTCGAGACTATCTTCTAAGTCAGAAGCAAAATTATAAGTTGCCTCTTTAGAACATTTGGCAACAGGTCGGTTCACAAACTCTTTGATTTGTTCTTTGACAGTAGGGTCTACTTTTACCCTGTATTGTTTCTGGTTGTTCACTTTGTTTGTAGCAACCTGTCTAGCGGAAGTTGCGGGTTGTCTTTCAGCCTGCTTCTGGCGTTGAAAACGCCTCCACTGAGTTCTTCTCATAGGATTTTTCCCATATAATTCTCGAATATGTGGCTCTTCCTCTCTGATGTGAATTCACGTCGGTAACTTACAGCCAAATTTCCCATTGCATCCCTTACAGCAGCATCAACATTTGATGCCCCCATTTTCCCTTGAGGCTTAATCCAAGTGCCTCTAGGAGCAGCAACAAAAGAGATGAAACTCTTTGTCTTTGCATGAGAGTTCCATATGTTTCTCCTAGGATCCCTTGGGTTAGGGAACCTTTGGTTGTGGATTTTGGCTTTGTCTTTCCCTAATTGCAGCTTTTGAAAATTCTCAGCAGCAACTTTGTTAGTCAAAGCCCCACACCTAGGGAACAAATAAATTGTCGAGCCCTTATTTTTGCAGCGGTACATGAAATCTATCAAGTCCTTATCTGGCCTGGGGTTGACATCAACTTCATCTAAGTCGACATCAGCATTCTCCCATGTACTCTCTTCAACCATGTTATCTGGAAATTCAGTAATCTCGACCATATTAATCCTGACAGGTTCAACAAAGAGAGCCTCCTCCTGCCTAAGAGGATCAATATCAATTTTCATATTTCTGGCAGCGAATTCCAAACGACCCTCTTGCAGCGATTTCTGAACAAGATCCCTGAAAAGAAAACATTGGGAGGTTGTGTGACCAAGATAATTATGATATTTATAAAAACCTCTTTTTTGTCGTTGTTCTAATGGTGGCATTTTAGCATTAAGAGGTGCTAAAATTTGACCATCTTTAACTAACAAATCAAAAAAAAAATTCACATTTAGAAACATCAAATGTATAAGTTTTTAAAGGAAATTTACAATTGTTGTTTTTGAAAGCAGTATTTTTCCATTTAGAAGAAACAAAGATTTACATTCATACGCAGGCCCTGGCTTCATTTCAGCCACATCGACATCTACCTCAGTCGGCGAGATATAGTCGGCCTCGTATATGGGATTTGTATCATCATAATCTATATAGACTAGTTTTTGTTTCTTAGCCTTAGCCTTAGTATGCCTAACCTTTTCTAGCCATAGATGCTCAAGCTGTCGAACCCTATCAGCTAGTTGTAAAATACTATTAACAAAAGTTGGGTCAATTTTCTTTCTAATAGAATAATCTAATCCTCCAGCAGCCATTTGAACAAGTTCATGTTCTGGCACTTGGGTAAAACATCTCGCCTTTAATGACCTAAATCGATTTAGATAATCATCTATGGTCTCAGCAAACCTCCTCTTAATGTTTGATAACTCGACCAAACTAATTTTTGAATGTCCTTCATAAAATTGTTCATGTAATAATTTTTCCAACTTAGTCCATGAATCAATTTAATTAGGAGGTAATGTGGTAAACCACGTGAAGGCTTCCTTTGTCAAAGATGAAGGAAAAATTTTCACCCTTTTGTTTTCATTATTCTCTATATTCCCAGATTCAGTTAAGTATCTAGCAATATGCTCGATTTTCGATTCACCAGACTCACCCCCGAACTTAGTATATTTAGGAATTTTCCACCCTATAGTGTTTTCAATTTGTAAAATGTACTCAGACAAAGGGGACGAATATGTTGGCCTCTGGAGTGTGGTATTCATACTTTTCCTAGCCATAATTCTCTTGAAAATGGTAGTTAGATTATTTTTGACAACTAGATCTTCCTGTCGAATTTGATCAAGAATTTGATCAGCCTCTTATTATCAATTAACTAATACCCTAGGGGGTTCGACAACAACATTTCTATGAGGCCCTGCAACTTTTCCTTGATGGACAGTTTCATCTTCTATTGCCTCAATGTCTACTTAACCAGGGGATCTAATTGAACAATAGGTGGCGCCTATCAGCCCGACACTTAGGTAGAGCCCAAAAAATTACACGAGCGTGTTAATTGGGAAGTCACCTATCGATTTGTTTAAGCGGACTATCTATTAGTCTCAGTCGATTCTTGCACTATAGGGTTAAATAGATTACCTATTTGGTTATTCAACATATTAACAAACTCATGATTGCTATCATCCATTTCTGCCTCAACACTACCACTAAAGTATTAGTTAGAGGCGACACTGTAATACGGTGAACTGACTTTGAGAATTTGTTTTGCTTTTTATCGCAAATGTGCGGATAGCAAGAGTCGCCACCAACTTTTCTTTTATCCAATTAAGGGAAGGTGAAAAGAACAGGAAAAGACCTTCGTTAGATTTTGAGTAAGGGAGAAGGTTATGAAAAGGGAAGGTATTAGCACCCCTTTCCATCCGTAGTTATCTACGGGCTCTTAGTTGCTCTTAGATCATTTTAAAAAAGTGCTTTCTGTATGTTTGACAAAAAAACGTTTTGAAAAGACATTTCACTTTGACTTTGTAATGATTCATGTAGGAATGTATACAAAGTGTTCGAAAATGTTTCGTTTTGAAAAGAGTTTGAACTTTGACAAAAAGTGTGTGGTGTGAAAAGTATTTTGATAGAGCAAGCAACTAAAAGTCTTATTACCTACTCAGAATAGTCGTTTTCATGTTGTTTTACTTTCCTTTAGAATAGTGCTATCCATACCATTAGTTGGTAGGTAACCCCATTCGTTGGATGTAGAAGGGACATTCGAAGGGACATCAGATGGTCATAGAAGGCAACTTGTAGGAAGTATCGTAGCACATTCGAAGGGACGATCATCACTTTTCGTAGGCAACAATCGAGGGACGAGATCATGTATTCGTAGGCGACATCGTGGGTCTATGATCTTTGTATCGAAGGGACTATGATGATATGTTTTTAGGCAACGGTGCTAGGATACCTCCACATTCGAGGGACTTGACCATTTTAATCGAAAGGCAACGAGAGAGAATTACCCTAAGGGGTGCATGTGTGAAAAGAGTGTGCTGAATTCAAATATGTTATCTTGCAATTAGAAGTGATCTATGTCCGGTTTTATCTTGCCATACACGCCTAATTACTAGCAGTTTATAGGGTGCGGAAAATAAATTGTGGAAAGTAAAGTGCGGAAAAGTAAAGTCCTACGCTATTACATGGCTTTGGGGCAGTTACATAATAGGAGTGCAGAAAGCAAAAATCCTAATTAAACTACTACATCCCATAGGAAGTTACATAATATTGAAAAGGAAAGCGAGAAAAATCGTCCGAAACGTTACAACATGTAAGCAGATACATAATCGAAAAATACGAGAAAATTGCATAAGAGAAAAGTGTTAGTAAAAATATGATTTTTGAATGAGGAAAAAGATTTTGAGTTAGCAATGATAATTAGATGACAAGATATTTTTTTGGTAATTTTCTGAATCGATTTTGATAATTAAAAGCAATTAAAAGTCAATTTAATGGTTAATTAACATTTAATTAAAATATGCATGCAAAAATATTAATTTTAATGTCAAAAATTAAATAAACATTTTCTGATTAGAATGCAAAAGGAAAATATTTTTGGTGATTTTTAAATGCATGAGAAAATTGTTTAAAGATAAATTAAATTGAATGAAAAATATTAAGAAAAATAAGAAATAGAAAAAGTTAGTTTGCAAAACTGGTAAAAAGAAGTGTCACAGCCAGGGATCGAACTCATGCCCTCTAGAGAAATCAAACAACACGCTGCCATCTGAGCCAAGGTGTCTTGGTGTTTTAATCCTGCAAACAATTGGTTATAAGGGAATACGTGTCATATTTTTGAATTTCAAACATAGTCAACACGCGTGGGCCCCACTTGGAACGGATGAACGAATCAGAACGCGTTATTGCGCTACACCAGCCTTCGCCTGAGTCAACTGGTCCACGACGCCGGAGCCCTAGCTCCGATCGTCTTCTCCGGCGACCTTCAACCTGAAACCTGCAAATTCAACCAAAATAAAAAGCATAGGGATACCTTACCCCCCTAATTCGACCCTTGCGAATTCAATGGTGCCATCGTTTTGGCCTGAAAACGCTTGTATCGACCGATTCGAAGCTGGCAACTCAAACTGCCCTAACAATGGTGATTCATGGTTCACGCGTAAAACTTCACATGTTATGCATCAATCATGATCTAATGAATGTCCTGAGTGCATACAATCAAAAGAAAATAGTTAATAACGCATGGATTATAGAAATCGAAATCAAGAGAAATACCAAATCGAAGCTATGTATATATCGTGTTCTGGGCAGCCTTGGCTTTGTGTGAGGGTATGGATCAACTGCTGGGATGTCCAGGAACACGAATGAGTGCTTGAAACAACTTGAAACTTGCTGAAAATCCAAAATCGAAATTGCCAACTTTGTGAAAAAATTTGGAATTTTAGGGTTGCTTCAAGAGGCTAGGGTTTCGTCCTTTGGTCTTGTGAATGTGTTGTGTATTTATAATGCAAGAGATTTGATCAAAAAGAATGAAAAAAGATATGCTCTTGAATGCAAAATATTTTCTCTTTCAATTTTTTCAAATCTTTCCAAAATTTGATTTTTTTTCCTTCCTTGCATGAGCTAGCACGAATTTGGCATGTCTTGTGGGCTTCCTTGGTCCTCAAGCTTAATAAAAATCCAACCCAACTTAAATTATACCTTGTTTTCATATTTTATTTAATTTAAATTTGAATTAAATGCTTTAAAATTCAAAAATAAATATAAAAAATAGAAAGAGGTCGTGGCAAGGCATCAAGAGGTCACAAATAATATTATGATCAAGTTTGGATCATAAAATTATAGGCCCATTTGGAAAAAATTAGATTTTGTCAGATATTTTTCTTTGTGCAATTCTTCAAAAATGCCCAACTTGTACAAGGTGTATCTTGCTCAATTTTTAAGATTTTTGAGTGTTCTTGGACTTTTTAGAAATCTCTAGATCTCCTCTAAACAACCTCTTTTGTTTCATCTCAATTGGAGTTTCCATGTTCAATAACACTTCTTTACAAAAAGTTGACTTTTTGTTGACTTTGTCGAAATCCTTATCTAAGAAATGGTTTTCTAATACTAAGGGAACCAATACAATGGCTTTCCATACTATAGTTAGACTCAATTCAACTGACTGGTGACTCGTGATCGACATAAGGAGTCTAAACGAAATGATTAACAATCTGATTCTTCACCATATGATTTGTACCAACTAACGCTGACTCGTGACTGACAGAAGGCTATGAGCCTCAGACTTGTTCTAAACGAAATAAGTGTCGACTGACTCTTTTGTTAACTCGAAGCTTGTTACGAAAAGAGAGTCAACATAAACGATAACGTAGAGATATTGTTGAAAAGTAAATAGGATGCAAGTAAATGACTCAAAACAAATGACTTAAATGTAATGGTTTTGCATTGAAATAAAAGTGATGATTCACGTACATCAATCACTCTTGAAGTCTTTGCTTCCTAGCGCTCAAAATGAACAGAGTTTTGGCAAGTGATTTTATTATATAAGTGAACACACGAAATTTACATTGAGATGACTTATTTATAGTATTTACAAAATAACTGCCTAAAAAAAATTTACAGATGATATTTAAAACTTGAAGAAACCGCTTTACAGGATTTTTCCACCTATTAGACGCTTAAACAACACATGAAGCTTTTGATAACTGCCCACAACTTTGAATTTTGAATCTTCTCGCTTCTGGCTTCTAAGAGTAAACTTCTCCCAGCTTCGACGCTTTCTTTTAACAAGACAAAAATAATGAAATTTCTCTAAGTCCAGAATCCTCTATAATCGACTAGGCTCAGCTTCGACTACTTCCTTCGCTATTCAACATTTGGGCGAACCAACCAAATTCTACGCTTTATCCATTTGGTCGACGTACCACTTCTTCGACATCCTTGTCTTAGCATTTTTTCTTGGTCATAAATTCCAATCTTCTGAAGAACCTTTATCTTTAAGGATCAACCCTTAGTTTACAAGGACATCTGCATTTAATATGTACCTTTGAATACCTTAAGAAATTTTAGGGTAATAGGCTATCACTTGAATGTGTTCCGCAGGAAATTTCTGACCAAGTATTATCCTGAAGATGTTCGCGAGAAGAAAGAGGTTGAGTTCCTAGATTTGAAGCGGGGAAACATGTCAACGATTGAGTATACGGCTAAGTTCGTGGAGCTGGCTAAGTTCTACCCTCACTATAGCGAGGCGACGACTGAGTTCTCAAAGTGCGTCAAGTTTGAAAATGGATTGCGCTCTGAAATCAAGAAAGCTATTAGGCATTAGCGAATCCGAAGATTTTCAGATTTTGTGAATAGTTGCAGGATCTTTGAGGAGGATAGTAAGGCTCACTACAAGGTTATGTCTGGTAAGAGAGGAAAGCAATAGCAGTATCGTGGGAAGCCTTACAATGTTCAAGCTATCAAGGGTAAGCAGAGAGCTTAAGATGGCAAAAGGCCAGGTGGGAGAGGTACTCCTCCTTCTATAAGATGTTTCAAATGTGGTGAGCTAGGACATCATATCGGTAAATGTAAGACCGAGGTGAAGAAATGTTACCGTTGTGGGAAGACTATACATGGGATAGTTGAATGTCAACACAAAGGAGTGATCTGCTTCAACTATGGTGAAGAAGGACACATCATCACCCAGTGTCAGAAACCGAAGCAAGCTCAAACAGGTGGAAAAGTGTTTGCTTTAGCAGGGAGTCATACATCCAGTGAAGATCGTTTGATTAGAGGTACATGTTTCGTTAATGGTATTCCTTTAATCACTATTATTGATACAGGTGCTGCAGATTGTTTTATCTCTGCTGATTGTTTGAAAAAGTTGGGTCTAGTATTATCATCTATGTTTGGAGAAATGATTATCAAAACTCCGGCTAAGGGATCGGTAACTACATCCCTAGCATGTTTGAAGTGTCCATTATCAATCTATGACAGAGATTTTCTTGTGGATTTGGTTTGTTTGCCGTTGAGCGGTCTGGAAGTTGTAACGCCCAGATATTTAATTAATCAGTTAATTAAATATTTTGAATTATTTCAGGTATGAGTTGCCGAATTGTTAGTTAAATTAGTTCTTTAATTTTGAATATTCTGTAGCATTAATTTTAATAATAGTATTAGTTGGTTATTATTATTATTATTAATAGAGGAAAATTTTGTTGGGCTTAGTTGATTGAAATTAGTAGAAAGGGAGTTGTAGAGAAGTAGGTCCAATAAGAGAAATATAATTATTAGTTATTATAAATAATAAGGAATTAGGTTTTTGGAAAGGTTATTAGAAAACAAGGAGAAGAAAACGGAAAATAATATCATATGTGATAAGAGGGAGAAAAAAGAGGAACAAGGTTGGAGAAAATTGTCGTCGGGAGGAAATTGCCAATCGAAAGCCAAATCGAAATTCGATCGGAACTCCGTAGATTGACCTTCAATCCAAGTTAAGGTTGGGGTTTTAATTTTCTAATGGATTGTATGATGAGTAGTATGTGGAATTAGGGTAATTGAAATTTATCATGCATTCATGGTTATTCTGTCTGTCTGTTAGGGAATTCTATTGTTTGTCTGTGTCGAAATTGATTGTGAGTGTTGTGTATAACCGAGTTGCCGTTAGAAAAATAATAATTTGTAATGGTTGAATTAATATTCCATGTGGTGAATATCATCTCCGTTGAGTAATCGAAGAAGTTATGAAAAATATAACTAGGACAATTTATATTTTTAGTATAAATCTATTATTTTTAAAATCAATTCTTACTAGTATAGATCTTTTGTTTGTTTTAATGATTGAGAAATAATAATTTATTTCGGTGTTACTAGAGCGATATTTTGTGGTTCACATCTGTGTATATTCTATTTTATGTAGCGGCCATGTTTTAATAGGATAATAAATTGGTTCATATTGTAGCGTAGCTTGACGACACTTACGGATTATATGGTGAAAGATGTGCTTTAAGTTATTCATGTAGATATGTATCATTAGTATGTTAATAATTATTATTATTATTATAATTATAATAGTAATATTAATAATTTAAATTTATTATTAAAAATAATAATAATATTTTTAGGAGTTTTGGAATTAGAGATAAATAATTAGATTAATGTGTTAATTTTAATAGAATTGTCAATAGAGTTGTTAGAGTTGGCAATAGAGTTGTCAATAGAGTTGTCAGAGGTATTTTGAGTTATTACAAGTCATACTTTAATTATTTTGGGTGATTCTGACATGTTTAGAGTTGTCAGTGTTGTTTTTGAATGGTTTAAAATTAAATCTAATAAGTCGTAGAATAAGCCGTAGAATTAAAGGTAAATGTATTTGACCCTACCATTAACCAATTATTTTCATAAATATTATTTTATATACAACAGTTGTCGGTAGAACAATTTTGAGCACCTTAGAGTTATTTTAGATTTTGAACACCTTAGAGTTATTTTAGAGTTGTAAGATTGTTGTGGTTTAATAGTAGTTCAAAGTAGAAAATTTTAGTAATTTAGTAGGAGATTAATTAATAAAAAATAGTCGAAATAGTCTGAACCATTACGTGGTTTGTTTGTAGTTTATTTTGGTTGATTCAGTGTGTTATATGTTTGCCGTAAATTGTGAATTTGCAGGTTGTGATGAAATTGGTTGTGTTACTCTGTGTTGTTGTTTTTCCTTGTGATGTGTTGTGATGTTATGATGCTGTGATAAATTTTGTTGATGATGCGATGTTGCAGGAAAAGTTAGTGACGATGAGTTACCTCTATTTATTGGTAGCAATGGTGATATAGGCTTATTCCTTACGACGTTAATTGCGGTGTTAATTGTGATGTTAATTACAATGTTAATTACGATGTTAATTTCGATGTTGGTTGCAATGTTAATTAATTGTTGGTGTGTGTGTGATGTTGCATTCATTGAGTCACATACATTTGCATACTTTGTGACGGCCTAAATTGGCACCACGTTGGTCTAGATTGGCAAATTAGCGACGAAGGCTTATGCCTTGTCCTTGATGGAAAACACGATGATGATGAAGGCTTATGTCTTGGCCTTGATGGAAAACATGATGGGAGTTCTGCTCCAATGGTACCACATGCATTTGCATAGTTAAGTCGCATCTTGAGTTGTGTGTTGAAGTTGTTGTTATTATTAAGTTGTTAGTTGATTGTTGCATATTTGAGTTGTTATGACGACGAATTTGTTGTTGTATAAAGTTGATGAATATGTTGTGATAAAATTTGTTGTGATAAATGTTATTGTGATGATAAATTATTGTCGTTATATTACGTCAAAATGAACTAGATCTAGTTGATTTTAGTTAATTAATTTAAAAAGAATTATTAGTGAATACTAACCTAAATTAATTAAATTAGATAAAAGAAAATATTAGTGAAAGTTATCTAATTAAACCTAAATTAATTAACCTAATTACTAATTAAATTAATTAATTATAAAAAAAGGAAAATAAGCAAAATATGAAGAAAAAAAACACAAAACAAAGCAAAAGAGAGCTTCTGGAGGTTTCGTTGATGGAGGCACCCGTGGAGCTTCCGGGTTTCTAGTGTCGGGCCCGGCTAGAGCTTCGTGTTGGAAAAGGTCCAAGCTAGAGCTCGGAGACTCGGATCAGGGGCCAGGTCGGAGCTCTAGGGACTTCACATCTGGGGCCATCTAGAAGTTGGAGCTTCTGGAGGATTCTGCGCTAGGGAGACCCAGAAGTTGGCACTTCTGGTGTTGGTGAGGCCCAGAAGTTGGAGCTTCTAGCGCTGGGGATGCCCAGAAGTTGGCACTTCTGGAGGCGTTCCTTCTGGAGATCTGGAAACCTGCAAAATAAATAATGAAAACAAAAGGCTAAAGGTGGGGTTTGAACCCACGACCTGATAGAGAGAATGACATAGTGCGCGCAAGGTGAACCGCTGGGGCGGTGATACATCCATTAATCCTTTTGAACTCATAAATAGGTAAGGGTTATTAGCCTCTGAGTCAGAAACACCGAAACGGTGCTCCGGACATCTTCTCCGATTGGTATCAATCATCCAAAACCTGTAAAATGCATCAATTTATGAAAAATAAAAGTCCAGATTGACTATATAGGACTCTACGATCATGATGGCAAGGTGTGTTTGTCCTAAAACAGCCTGTATCATAAAATACGAATCTTCACTAAGTTCATGCCCTAACAATGGCATATAGTGATTTATTCGACAAAACTCGTGGAGGATGGATCAAACCTGTTCTAAAAGACTTCATTAACATATTAGCATGGTTAAATATCATGTAAACAGAATAAAATGCAAAATACAATTTCAAGAAAGTATGAAAACTGATGCTTATTAATGGCACGATTCAGAATGCTTTGGCCATGGATATTGATCCATTCTAACCCTACTATACCTCAGGAACAAGAATCAATGCTTGGAAGCACTTGAAACTTGCCTTATCTTTTATTTTTACATTTTATTTAATTAAATTTGAATTTAAGTTATTTTAATTCAAAAATAAATAAATAAAAAGATAGAGGGAATGGCATGCAGCATAGTGGTCATGGATAATCTCATTATCAAGTTTAAATCATAAAATCTTAGGCCCATTTGGAAATGTTTGGCTTTTGCTAGGTATTTTTCTTCATGCACCTCCTCAAAAATGCTCAACTTGCACAATTTGTATTTTTCATACCCCAAAATTTGCCCTCCTATTCCTCAAAACATTTCATACATCCATACTCAAGGATTCCTCAAGGGTTGATCAGACAAACCCTCTTCTAGACAATCAACCCAAACTAGGGTTTGGCAATTCTCAGATCCAGATGGAATTTCAACATCTCCAATGGTCATCATGCCTCCTCATATGCTTCAAAGATTCTCCATGTCAAGTTTCAAGCCTCACAAGTCAAGTTTCCTCAAACAATTGCTCAGATGGTTGAAAATCAGTTGTATAGGACAAAAGTCAACTATGGTCAACATATAGTCAAACTTCCTAATTTTTGGTCAACATCCTCATTTTGAAGTCACATTCATCATTTGATGACGGGTTGATCATGATTAATCAAGAAAACTCAAGATTTGCACAAAAGTCAAACTTTCCAAATTAGGGTTTTTCAATGAAAAGTCAACTGAACTTTGACTGAGCATAACTTCTTCATGCTTTCTCAAAAATTTTTCCACCACCTCTCATTTTGAATGAAATTCAATTCTCTTCAACTTCATGTCTCACAAGAATGTTCAAAAAATGCCTCATTTGGAAGGTATGGGTCAAAACATTACAGGTCCTTTTCAAAGTCAACAAAAAGTCAACTTTTTGTTTTGAAGATTTATTGAGCATGGAAACTACAATTGAGATGAAACCAAAGAGGTTGTTTAGAGGACACCTAGAGATTTCTAAAAAGTCCAAGAACACTAAAAAATGTGGAAAATTGAGCAAAATACACCTTACAGAAGTTGGCATTTTTGAACAATTGCACAAAAGGAGATATTTGTCAAAATCTAATTTTTTCCAAATGGGCCTATAATTTTATGATCCAAACTTGATCATAATATTATTTTTGACCTATTGATGCCTTGCCATGACCACATCCTATTTTATTGATTTATTTTTGAATTTAAAACCATTTAATTCAAATTTAAATTATATAAAATATGAAAACAAGATATATTTTCAAATGGATTGGATTTTTATCAAACTTGAGGTCCAAGATAGCCCACATAACTTGCCAAATTCGTGCTAGCTTGCATATGGAAGAGAAAATCAAATTTTCAAAGATTTGATTTTATTTGAAAGGAAAATTATTTTGCATTCAAGACAAGATCTTTTTTCACTCTCTTTGCTCTCATTCCTCACTCTATAAATACCCAGCATGTTGCACAAGACAAGGGACGAAACCCTAGCCTCTACAACAACCCTTATTTTGCTCAAAATTTTCTCAAAGTTGCAAAAATCGTGTTTCTTGTTCCAGCCACTTTCAGCCTCTTTCAATCACTCCATTGCATTCCTAGGGTAAGTTTGAGTAAGTATACACCAAGAGCCATGGTCAAAGCTGCTTGAATCGAGCCATACACATTCATACATATTCAAAATTTTCTTGAAATTGCATTTTTATTATCTGCTTGTTTTAATCAAAATTAATCGTTCTAATGTGTTCATGAGGTTCCATATGAAATATCTAGGCCATTGTTTTGATGCTTGAACGTCCAGAAGTCGATTTGCCATAGTTAGGGTTTTTCGAGCTATCTTCTTCGAACCGGCTTGTACAGGTCGATTCAGTCAAAACCAACACCACCATTGAACTCGGAATGGTCGATTTAGGGGGGTAGGGTATCCCTTGGCCATTTATCTTTCTTATTTTGCAGGTTTGGCATTTTGGATCGTCAGAGAAGACGACCGGAGCTAGGGCTCCGGCGTCGTTGACTCATCTGAAGACCGGCGAGGCATGCGTGGCAAAAGCGAGCGTTTTGATTCGTCCCTTCGTTCCACCTGAGGTCCACTTGCTGATTGTGTGTTGAATTCAAGAATCTATGACACGCGTACACTTATATGCACACCTTTGCAATTTCCAAACACCAAGTGCACTGTGGCTCAGTGGTAAAGGCGCGTGTATGGGCAGATTCTCTCAATGGTCATGGGTTTGAACCTGGTCAGGACCAAATATTATTTTTGCTCTTTACAAAACTAACTTTTTTTTCATATTTTTATATTTTCTTTAATATTTTTCATGCATTTTAATTTATCTTTAATATTTTTTTTATCATGCATCTAAAAAAGTCCAAAAATATTTACTTTTTGCATAATCATCAAAAAA
The DNA here is from genome assembly GCA_021764765.1 of Vicia sativa. NCBI lineage: Eukaryota > Viridiplantae > Streptophyta > Magnoliopsida > Fabales > Fabaceae > Vicia > Vicia sativa. The sequence goes on from CM038792.1 coordinate 308,719,049, forward strand.
ATGTTTATTTAAGTTCTAAAATTAAAATTATTATTTTTTCATGCATATTTAATTTAATTACTAATTAATTGTTTAAATGACTTTTAACTCATTTTTAAATTATCAAATCAATTCAGAAAATTACCAAAAATTTATTTTATCATATTAATGTCATTACTAACACAAAACCTTTTTCCTCATTCAAAAATACTTATTTTTACTAACATTTTCTTCTTATGCAATTTTCTCGTATTTCCCAATTTTGTATCTGTTCACAGGTTGTACCGTTTCAGACGATTTTTCTTGCTTTTCTTTTCAATTATGTAATTGCCTATGGGATGTAATAGCTTAATTAGGACTTTTATTTTCCGCACTCTCATTATGTATCTTCCCCAAAGCCGTGTAATAGCGTAGGACTTTACCTTTCCGCACTTTACTTTCCGCAATTTACTTTCTGCACCCTATAAACTGCTAGTAATTAGGCGTGTATGGCAAGATAAAATTGGACATAGATCGCTCATAACTCTCAAGATAAAATATCTGAATTGACACACTCTTTTCACACATGCACCCCTTAGGGTAATTCTCTCTCGTTGCCTTTACGAATACAAATGGTCAAGTACCTCGAACGTAGAGGTATTCTAGCACTATTGCCTTCAAACAAATCATCATAGTCCCTTCGATACAAAGATCATAGACCCATGATGTCGCCTACGAATTGTGATACGGTGAACTGACTTTTTAGTGTTTTGTATCGCAAATGTGCGGATAGCAAGAGTCGCCACCGACTTATATTTTTATCCAATTAAGGGAAGGTAAAAGTACAGAAAAAGACCTTCGTTAGATTCCGAGTATGGGAGAATGGTTATGGGAAGGGAAGGTATTAGCACCCCTTTCCATCCGTAGTTATCTACGGGCTCTTAGTTGCTCTAGATCACTTTAAAATTGTGCTCTCTGTGTGTTTGACAAAAACGTTTTGAAAAGGCATTTCGCTTTGACTTTGTAATGATTCATGTAGAAATGTATACAAAGTGTTCGGAAATGTTTAGTTTTGAAAAGAATTTGAACTTTGACAAAAGTGTGAGGTGTGAAAAGTATTTTGATCGAGCAAGCAACTAAAAGTCTTATTACCTACTCAGAATTGGTCGTTTTCGTGTTATTTTACGTTCCTTTAGAATAGCTCTATCCATACCATTAGTTGGTAGGTAACCCTATTTGTTGGATGTAAGCGGGACATTCGAAGGGACATCGGATGGTCATAGAAAGCAACTTGTATGAAGTATCCTAGCACATTCGAAGGGACTATCATCATTTTTCGTAGGCGACAATCGAGGGTCAAGATCATGTATTCGGAGGCGACATCGTGGGTCTTATGATCTTTGTATCGAAGGGACTATGATGATTTGTTTTGAAGGCAACGGTGCTAGAATACCTCTACGTTCGAGGGACATGACCGTTTTGAATTCGTAAAGGCAACGAGAGAGAATTACCCTAAGGGGTGCGTGTGTGAAAGGAGTGTGTCGATTTCAGATATTTTATCTTTGGAAATTAGTGGGCTATGTTCATTATTATCTTGCCATACACGCCTAGTTACTAGCGTTTATAGGAAATTAAAATGCGGAATGTGCGGAAAGGTAAATGTCCCACGCTATTACATGGCTTTGGGCGATACATAATTTAAACTTTGCGAAAATAAAAGCCTAATTTAAACTATTACATCCCATAAACAGCTTACATTATTGAAAAAATAAAATGATAAAGAAGAATCGTCGAATCGGATCAACCTGTAACAGAATGAGAACTCGGAAAATACGAGATGAATCGAATAAGAGAAAAAATGTTAGAAAAATGCAAGTTTTAAAATAAGAAAAATATGACATGCTGGAAATAATATAAATATGCTAAAATAAATTTTTGGGATTTTTTGGATGCAATTTAATAATTAAAAATGAATTAAAAGTGATTTAAATGCAAAATTATGGATAAAAATAAATATGCATGCAAAATTGTATTTTTTAATTTTATAAATTAAATAAAGGTTTTCTGGAAATAATGTAAAAATAAAAAATAATTTTTGATGATTTTTTAATGCAGAAATAAAAATATGAAAAGAATTAAATTGATGCAAAAATATTAAATAATAAGAAAATATGAAAAATATGAAAATAGTTTGGAGTTTGTAAAAGAAAAGAAAGAACCGGTCCTGGCATGACTCGAACCTGTGACCTTTGAGAGTATCTTTGCAAACCAACACCTTTACCACTACACCACTTGACATTTAGTGTGTTGAGAGTGAAAACCAATGGTATATGAGTGATGACGCGTCAGGATTATACTTCAAACTGAGTCAGCCACGCGTGGACCCCAGTTGACTAGATGGACGAATCAGATTGCTTGCTTCCGCCACGCCTGCTTCGCCAGATTCAACATCGGTCAACGACGCTGGAGCCCTAGCTCAGGTCGTCTTCTCCGATCAAGCAAAATCCAAAACCTGCAAAACACGAAAGATAAATGGCAAAGGAATACCCTACCCCTCTAAATCGACCCTTGCGATTCCAATGGTGGCCTCAGTTTCCTTTGAATCGGCCTGCAATTTGAGATTCGAAGCTCACAGTTCTAAAAACCCTAGTAATGGCATGATACAATTCTGACGTTCAAAACCAATAACGATTGCCCAGATCAAACCCTAAGCATCTTATGAACATTATAAAAGCATTAGAATCGATCAGCACAAGCAAAATAATCAAATGCAAAAATCAAGAAAAATTGAATATGTATGTATGTATATGCATCGATTCAGCTTGCTTTGATCAATGATAAGAGTGTATACTTACTCAAACCTACCTCCTGAAGACAATGGGATGGTTTTTGATGGCTGAAAGTGGCTGTTGTATGGAATTCGATTTTCAAAAGTTTTGAGAAAAATTTTGCAAGAATAAGGGTTTGGCTTGAGCTAGGGTTTCGTCTTTGTGGCTTGGCATATTGCTGAGTATTTATAGAGGCATTTGAGAGAGGAAAAAGAGTGAAAAAAAGATTGATCAATCAATGTGCAATATTTTCTCTTTAAAAATAAATCAAATCTTTGAAAAAAATTGATTTTCCTTCCATGTAAGAGGCTAGCACGAATTTGGTAATTGCTATGGGCTATCTTGGACTTCAAGGAAAATATAAATCCAATCCATTTGAAAAAATATCTTATTTTCATATTTTATATAATTTATTTTGAATTAAATGTTCTAAAATTCAAAGATAAATCATAAAAATAGAAAATCACCATGGCCAAGAATTTATGGGTCAAGAATAATGTCATGAACAAGTTTGGATCAAAAGATTTTAGGCCCATTTGGAAAATTTTTCATTTTGACCAAAATGTCCTTTTGTGCAATTGTCCAAAATTGCCCAACTTCTGAATAGTGTATCTTGCTCAATTTTCCACATTTTTTAGTGTTCTTGGACATTTTTAAAATCTCTAAGAGTTCTCTAACCAACCTTTTTGGTCTCATCTCAATTGGAGTTTCCATGCTCAATATATCTTCAAAACAAAATGTTGACTTTTTGTTGACTTTTGAAAAGGACCTGTAATGTTTTGATCCATACCTCTCAAATGAAGCATTTTTTGGACATTCTTGTGAGACATGAAGTTGTAGAGAATTGAATTTCCTTCAAAACAAGAGGTGGTGGAAAAATTTCTGAGAAAGTATGAGAAAGTTATGATCAGTCAAAGTTCAGTTGACTTTTCATCTAGAAACCCTAATTTAGAAAGTTTGACGTTTGAGCAAATCTTGAGTTTTCTTGATGAATCATGATCAAACCTTGATCAAATGATGAATGTGACTTCAAAATGAGGATGTTGACCAAAAATCAGGAAGTTTGACTGTATGTTGACCACAGTTGACTTTTTGTCCAATACAACTGATTTTCAACCATCTGAGCAATTGTCTGAGGAAACTTGACTTGTAAGGCTTGAAACTTGACATGGAGAATCTTTGAAGCATATGAGGAGGCATGAAGACCATTGGAGATGTTGGAAGCTCATCTTGATCTGAGAATTGCCAAACCCTAGTTTGGGTTGATTGTCTAGGAGAGAGTTTGTCTGATCAACTCTTGAGGAATCCTTGAGTATGGATGTATGAAATATCTTGAGAAGATGGAGGGCAAATTTTGGGGTATGAAAGCTGCCCCGGTTCAATCTTCTTGTACTGGAAGGTTAGATTGACATGCCTGTCTTTCGTGACCTGAAGGTAGAAGATGATTGAACACTCGAGTACACCTGAAAATTTGCACTCGCCGTTGGTGGATGATGCGGGAATGGGCTTACAGATGCCATTTGGAGAAGGAAGAGACTTCACTGGGGAATGAGTCGCATGCTAGACTCGAGAATGTCCTCTGAATAGGAAAGTTGATGGGGATGGGCTTAAGATGCCATCTGGAAAGATCGATGCTGGGGAGTGAGCCGTACGCTAGGCTCTGTAGTCGTTTCTGGAAGTGAAAGGAGCATGGAGATGGGCTTAAGATGCCATCCGGAGGGAGTCGTATGTTAGACTTTGTGCTCATCTTTGAATGAAGTTATTGATTTGTATTGATTTTTAACCAAATATGCAGCATTCTGAAGGCGAAGAAATGTTGACAAGTAGTCGGAGATGGGCTTAAGATGCCATCCAAGGCAACTAAGTCGTACGCTAGACTCTGTAGTTGCTGTTGATAATAAGAAGGGATCAGAATAAATCTTCGTGCCGGTTACTCTGAGGGAGATAGTAGTTGGCAAAATGTGGATATCTTCCCTGTTGTGCATCGGGTGTTGATCCATTGCCTGTTATCGGAGGATAACCAGGGGCGGTCTTTCAGATAGTTTTCCCGTCGGTTCGGGGCTTAATCCTAGACCAGCTGTCGGAGGACAACTAGGGGTGGTCTTTCAGATAGTTTTCCCGTCGATTTGGGGCTTAATCCTGGACCAGCTGTCGGAGGTGACTTTCACCTGTTTTGGAAAAAACAAGAGAAACTTTGATAGAATATTTGTTAGTCTTATGCAAAGTATGATGCATGACAATGTGTATGAATGACATATGTGTAATTATGACTTTATGAGAAATGTATGAATGATAGATGTTGTGGTATTTCAAAACATATCCATCTTGAAGAAGATGCGGATGTTCTGCTTGAGGATTTCTGACTTCTGCTTGAGGATGAAGATCTTGAGAAGACAGATAGCTTTGATTCCTCCGGTGCACTATCTGACCAAGCTTCAGGCCTAGATGTTGTTGAGGAATATAGAGATTGAGAAACTCGTTGTTGGAGATCTCATACATAGACCCTGCTGGGGAGAGTCTGGGAGGAAATCCGTTGGGGATCTTGTATGTAGACCTTGTTGGGAAAAATTAGGAGGCGCCCATCGGGATTTTGAGTGTAGATCTCACTGAGAGCATTTGATGGTTGCTGGAGACCGGGTCAGGGCCGTTGGAATCTCCGACGGGGAATAGAGATGTAAATTTCCTCCTGCACTATCCGACCAAGTCTCAAGTCTAGATACCGCTGGAGAAAGGGGAATCGTTGGGAGATATTCTCGATGATAAATACCTCAAAGATGAAGTGTCACTGCTTGAGACCGACGTAACATTGCTCGCTTGAGTGGAATTACCGCTGGGATTTTCCTCTACTCACTGGGAAGGTTCGTGGTGAGCAACATCTCTGCGGGGATCAATGCTCTGCGGGGGAAATGCACTGGTGACTTTAGTCGTCATCTGAACTCCTAGAGCCCGTAGTAATTACTTTTGTATGTCCAATTTTCGCATGTTTGTGAAGAGATTCTTATTGTCAAATGCATATAATTATTCAAAGCAAACGTTGGACTAATTGCAAACGACAATAGTGAAAAATGTAAAGAGAAAGAACTTGTATTCATTTGAAATGTGGTGTATGGCCAAGTAGTTTGTACACAAGAAAGGTAAAAAGCTATGCGGGAACAATCTCGTTAAGTTCCAACTATGCTAGTACTCATATATTTCAAATATCTCATCTCCTTGCTGTCAGTAGAAAGTGAGTAGGCTGATCTTCGCCATTTGAATCTTGAATGCTGATAGTAGTCTAAGGTGTGATCCGAAGAGACATAGTCGACGCTTAAATCCCTAACTTTTGCCTAGACCTCCTTTCGGTTTTCACCACCGATACCCTTTTTGCCCAAGCCGCCTTTTCAGGTTTTCGACTTGCCGGGTGTACATCTTTTGTATATATCCTTAACTTTTGCCCGAGCCCTTTTGGTTCGCCAGGATGCCCTTATTTTTTCCTAGGTTCGTCGACCTAGCGGGTCTCTTTTATGCGTAGTATTTTTTGACTATGTCTGCGTTCATAGGGTGTGGGAAGTCTTCGCCATCCATGGTGCTAAGTATCATAGCTCCGCCGGAAAATACTGCCTTGACTACAAACGGTCCCTCGTAGGTGGGAGTCCATTTGCCCCTGGGATCACCTTGTGGAAGAATGATGCGCTTGACTACTAGCTCGCCGACCTGGTAGACTCGGTGCTTGACTTTCTTGTTAAATGCTCTGATCATTCGTTTCTGGTATATCTGTCCATGGCAGATGGATGCGAGTCGTTTCTCATCAATCAAGTTAATTTGGTCAAGGCGAGTCTGGACCCAATCGTCTTCGCCTAACTCTGTGTCCTGGAGGACTCTAGTTGAGGGTATCTGAACCTCGATGGGTAGGACTGCCTCCATACCGTATACAAGGGAGAAGCGGGTTGCCCCTGTTGATGTCCGTGCTGTAGTGCGATAACCATGAAGAGCAAATGGTAACATCTCATTCCAGTCTTTGTAAGTCACGGTCATCTTCTGTATAATCTTCTTAATGTTCTTGTTGGCGGCTTCCACTGCGCCATTCATCTTAGGCCGATATGGAGAAGAATTGTGATGCTTGATCTTGAACTGCGTGCAGAGTTCGGTGATCATCTTATTGTTGAGATTGGAACCGTTATCTGTGATAATCCTTTCAGGAATGCCATACCGACAGATAAGGTTATTCTTGATGAAACGAGCCACAACATTCTTGGTAACAGATGCAAACTAGGCTGCTTCTACCCACTTGGTGAAATAGTCAATTTCCACAAGGATGAAACGATGTCCGTTGGAAGCTGTGGGCTTGATTTCTCCGATCATGTCAATGCCCCACATTGCAAAAGGCCAAGGAAAAGTTAAAACATTCAGAGGTACTAGAGGTACGTGTACTTTGTCGGCATATATTTGGCATTTGTGACAAGATCGAGCGTAACGGTGACAATCAGCTTCCATGGTAGACCAATAGTAACCTGTTCTCAAAATCTTCTTAGCCATGGTGTGTCCACTGGAGTGGGTACCAAATACGCCTTCGTTTAACTCTTCCATGATACGATTGTTTGTTCTCGATCTACAATGAGTAAGCACAAGTCGTGGTTGCGCTTTGTATAAGATGTCACGAGGAAGAATTTGATGCAAATCTTCTCAAGAACTTCTTATCATTAACAGATGCCCCTGCGGGATATTCCTGAGTCTCAAGATATCTCTTCACGTCATAGTACTAAGGTTTCTCTTCTGTATCAAGCTCATAGCAATATGCTGGTTCGTCAAACTTCTCGATGATGATCTGGGGAGCCTCGTTGTCCCATCTAACCTTGAACATAGACGACATAGTAGCTAATGCTTCTGCCAACTGATTCTCTTCTCGCGGGATGTGATCAAAAGTAATTCCTTCGAAGTAGGGGATCAAACTCAAAACATGCTCTCGATACGGAATAAGATTCGGATGCTTCGTATCCCACTCGCCCTTAATCTGACTAATCACCAAAGCTGAGTCTCCATACACTTGCAAGAACTTGATTCTTAAGTCAATAGCAGCTTTGATACCCATGATGCACGCTCAGATTCGCCATGTTGTTAGTGCAATCAAACATAATCGGCGGTGGCGTGTCCGTCAAGGGATGTAATGATGGCGCCAATGCCATTGCCAAGTGCGTTTGAGGCTCCATCGAAAACCATAGTCCATCGGGATCCTTGTTCGGGTCCTTCGTCTGGGCCTGGTTCTTCGTAATCTATGACCAGTAAGACATCCTCGTCTGGAAATTCGAACTGCATAGACTGATAGTCATCTACGGCTTGATGAGCCAAGTGATCGGCTACTATACTTCCTTTGATTGCTTTCTGAGTATTCTGGATGTCATACTCGGTCAAGATCATCTGCCATCTTGCTATTCTTCCGGAGAGAGCTGGTTTCTCAAATATGTATTTTATCGGATCCATCTTGGAAATCAACAAGGTAGTGTGAGTCAACATATACTGCCTTAGTCGGAGCAGCCAAAAAGCGTTGCAAGTTTTCTCAAGTCGTGAGTATCTTGTTTCACAATCGGTAAACTTTTGCTAAGGTAGTATATTGCATTCTCTTTTCGACTGCACTGCCATGTTGCCCCAACACACACCCCATTGAATTCTCTAACACCGCAAGTACATGATAAGAGGTCTTCCTTGGCAGGAGACATCGGGATGGGAGGATTCTAGGTACTCCTTGATTTTGTCAAAAGCGATCCGCAATCGTCATTCCATTCTACTACTTGATCTTTCTTTAGTAACTTGAAGATTGGCTCACAGTAGCGCTAGTGTGCAATGAATCGGCAATGTAGTTTAATCGGCCCAAGAAACCTCGACTTCCTTCTCGTGGGGGCGGCATCTCTTGAATAGCTTTAACCTTGGCGGGATCAACCTCAATACCTTTTCCATCGACAACAAACCCTAGGAGTTTTCCGGATCCGACTCCAAAGGTGCACTTTTAGGATTAAGTCTTAGTTTGTACTTCTTCAACTGTCAAATAGTTTCGCAGATGATCGAGATGTTCTTCTTCACCGTGATCGAGCTATCATGTCGCCGACGAGACCTCTATCTCGTGATGAATCATGTCATGAAATAATGTCACCATAGCACACCGATAAGTGGCACCGCGTTCTTCCGAACGGCATAACCTTGTAGCGTAAAGTGCCCCATGTGTAGCCATGTCTTCTCCATGCCCGATGAAGGAGAAATTTAAGCGTGTTGTCATCAATATGAGGAAGTGACTTGCTTTGGATCTTCGTCCACACACATTTGTACCTTGCCATCCTTCTTGGGTACAGGCACCACATTTGCAACCCACTGTGGATAAGAAGTAACAACTAAGAAACCGGCGTTGAACTGCTTCATAACTTCGGCTTTGATTTTCTCGACATCTCGGACGATGCGATTTAACCTTCTTTCACCGAGAAAACCTTCTTTTGGCAATCGGTGTACCACAATATCAATATCCAAACCCGCATGTCTTCGTATGACCAAGCAAAAACCTCGATGTAGTCTTGTAGCATCTGAACCATCCTTTCTTTAACACCATTCTCAAGACCCGCTCCTATCTTTATCTTTTTTCTCTTCACAAGACCAAATTCACAACCTCGACTTGCTCTTCGTGTGTATAACTCGCTCTTCTTGCAGCAGTCGCAAGTTCTCCGCACTTCACAATCTTCCTCACTTTCGCCTTGCTTGGTAGATCGGATTATCGGTCATATTTAGCAATAACATAGTGTTATTAACGAGATTCGAGTGATTCGTAGTGTATCACGTGGGTGTGTGTAAGAAACACATAGCTTTTGAAGGGTGATAAAGTAAAAGAAAGAAAACAAACAATTGAATGCAAAAGTCCAACGAATTTATTGAATGAAAATAAAACAATGATAATAACCTCGCAAACGAGCCATGATGCCCGGCAAGGCACTAGGCTTTCAAAGTTTATTGTTCAAAACATAAAGAAATACGAAAAGTAAAACAAAACAAGAGCAATTACTCCTGACTAAAGGAGATTGGTATGACGCCTTCAGCCTTCCAATTGCTGAACCCTTGATCTGGAGTTGGGAAGATCCACTTGCTGATGTCGAAGCCATTGTCATTGTCTTCTATAACATGGATTCCACTTTGGCTGATGCGGAAAGGAAGTTGGCCGGCACGTTCGCGGCGTATCATCTTCTGACCCTTGATGGTGAAGCCTAACCCAGTCTTGTCGGATTTGAAAGGGAGATCAGGGAGCTGGCCCCAAATAGTACTACCTCCTTCTTCAACAGCAACTTGAGCATCTTTCAGCGAGGCCATCCTAGGCGGAACTTTAGCAACTTCAGGGGTGATGGGAGAGTCAACAGGCATGACTCTGGGTATTGTTTCAAAAGCTTGATAGGGAGTCTCGAAGAATTCTCCCTCCACCTCGAGGTTTCGGAATGACTGTAGATGACTGACCATATACTCTTCTTCACCACATACTGTAACAACCTTCCCTTTCACAGGGTACTTCACCGATGTAAGGTAGAGGTATAGCCGCCCCATGTATCCAGGCGCCCAAGTAGGCAAGAATAAGCTGGACGAATGTCCATGACAAAGAAAGTGGAATCAAAAGTCTGGGAACCGACTTTAACAGGCAGAGTGAGCTCTCCAAGCACTATTCGTTTAGAACCGTCAAAAGCTCTCACAATAATGTCACTGGTCTCGTAACCAACCCTTCGACATCAGTCGATCAAAAGCGCCTTGGAAGGATATTCGAGCGTAACCGATATCAACCAAAACATGAGACAGGTAATGCCCTTGCATTAAAGTAGATGTGCAGGCTTTGTTGTGTTTCTTTCCGAAGAGTCAAATCAACGTCGAGAAACCTAGGCCGTTGTTGGTAGCTGTGTTAGCAATACAAACTTCAAATTGGTCAAGTAGTGTTCTTGCACGTGAGCATTTTTCGTAAACTTCACCAAGGCATTAGCATGAGCCTCGAGCACAAGAGCGAGCAAACATGGAGATTTTGGACGAGTCTCCCTAACTGCTCCACAACATTGTAGTCACTCTTCTTGATAATCTTGAATTTCCTCCATTTCTTGTTTGAGGTGTCTTCAGAACTTCCTTTGGTACTTCAGGGATGAGTCACCGTTCTTTCCTCTAGCTTGGGAATGGATTGAATATGGAATGCGAGTGAAGTCGCGTGTCTTTTGGAGGAGAGATATCTCGAGAGAATACCCTTCCGTTCGTCACCTTACTAGATCCGTGATGTTGTCAATGTCGAATGGTAGCTTCAACAGTAAGATCTTCAATGGTCGAGGGTATTGCTTGACGCCATGATAGTAAACATCGATCCATAATCCCAAGGAATAGCTTTGTTAGAGGAATATGGAACCGGTCTTGGAGAAGTAATAATGAGAGGTGCCACTCTAGGCACGTAATCGCAGAGGAAATCCTTATTGTGTTAACATCAAGATAATCTTCGAAATCGCCACCCCATCCGGTCGCCTTAACATCTTCAATAGGAATCTTGTAGCTCTCAAGAAGTGTACTTCACCATGTAATCATATTTTCCACTTGGCTGCCCCAAGGTATCCCACACGATGGTGTTGTTTCATTTGTCGATCTTCAACTTAGACATATCTTCACACGCTTCGCAGTGTGGTTTCGTAAATAGTATCTCACGGTTGTCCATCATGCATCGAACACGCCTTCTCAACCAAGGACAACCATCAGCGCAGATGGGCACCAACGGTCTCTCGGGCATCCTGGTCGACACCGGCTTGCAACAAATTCTTCTTAACATCATCGAGGAATGGTCAAGTCATCTATGTTGAAAACATAAGTATCATCCCCAACAAAGATTGGAACTCTTGTCATGATTAGGCATAGGCGCGTTGATCACATTCGAGTCTCAACAGAGGGTCAAACTCAATGCTTAGCTTCAATCATATCTTGAATCTTGTTCTTCGTGAGCCCAACAATCATCGATTATGTCCCGGCTATTGGAATGGTAAGCACACTTAGCATTAGGATTGTATCTCGAGAGGAAGTGTTGGCATTTTGAGGAGGATCCTCAAGGCACCGCTTTCAACATGTGTTGCAAGGCTATGACAATGGCATGTTGATCTTCAGAATCTGCCTTCATTGCGCTGCTCGACACGCTGCTGTCTCACCGAGGTTGTCCGATGTAGGATCGAGATCACAACGCTTCACAGATTGAGCACGGTCGGTCTTGGCTCGGCTTTTCCGACCATACACAGATTGGCTTCTTTCTTACCACCAAAAGATCTCTTCGTAGATTTGAAGATGATTCTACATGAATCTTTCCACTTGATACCACTTCAATACGTCAATATCACCGATGAATCCTATCAAGAGTTTCCAATCGATGATTGAAGAATGGGCCTGCTGTTCCCATAAACATATCAACCAACTCCCTATTGGACAAGGGTGGTTGAACTCGCTAGATCTCCATTTCGAGCATACCCTTGAACTTCTCACACGACCATAGACATGCTTTGTAGTTGCATGCGAGTGGGTGTCAATTCAAGATTGTACTCATATCGTCAGAAAGCATCACTAAGTCACCCAAGTACGGATACGGTCATTCTCTAGTCGATAGTACCATTCCAACGGGTTCCGACAAACTCTCTTGAAAATAGTGCATCCACAACTTTCACATCGTGTGGGATTGATCTTCCGACATAAGACTTCAAATGCAGCAAGACATGCCATATTTGGCAAAATTGGAACTTTGAACTGGGAGGAATCACAACACTGTGGACAAGACTCAGATCATCAAAATTCAGCCCGACATCTTCGTGTTTTCCACAAAGATTCATACGGTCTTCAAGTTGCTTGTCATCTTCATCGAGTATTGGCCATCATCATAGTTCTTCTCTCAGCCGACTGCCTTCGCCATCACCCTTGTTACTTTGCTCATCTTCCTTCTTGACACTTCCTTCAGAGAGCTCAATTCGACTAACCACTCTAGGACCTCCTTTGTAGCGTCTGCCCATGTTGAGGAGACCAACAACCTTCTTCTTCTTGTTGATGAGCTTCTTCAGATCTTCTTGGCCTTGGACCAAACGGTGAACATCCAAAACCGAGCATTCGAGCTTGGAGATCTTTGATGACTGCTCAAGAGCCATTTCGCTAAAATAAATAGCGAGATGAGAAAACCAATCTCCAATGTACCTGTGATGCAATGTTATGCTATGATATGCAATGTTTATGGGAATGCAATGCAATGTTTTCAAGGACCTTAGAGATTTAAATTTGTTAAACAAGCAATGAACAAACATTTATTAGTACTCTTTTTATTATTCTTTTTTTTTTTTAAGTACAAAAGATAGTTCGAACAATAACAAAAGAAAAGCATAAAAATCCTAATGCTCTAAGTCTCCCATGGGCGCTTCCTCTTGGTGCCGAGGTAGGCTGATGCTTCGCCCTCGTGAAGTAGCTTGGTCAACTCTAACACTTTCTTCTCGCTTGCATAACACCGAGCTTCAAAGGTATCCCCTCTTCCTTGAGTTGATTCCGTGATCTCTTCAAGTCTTCAAAATCGTGAGGCATGTCGGATGGAGAATAAGATAGGTACGCCACCTATAGCAACAGTTCCATAATTACGGTAAAACAGCGTGAATGGCATCATGAGGTTTTGAGCTCGAGCTCGCACCCATTTGAGGTAAGGTTCCCAAGGAATGGAGTTTTGGTGCCCCAAAGTCTTGGTCTTCACCATGCCCCAAGCGTATGAACCTTCGCTTAATTTCGAGATCGTGATTGTAGTCGAACACAATATCTTGAGAAGCATATCATGTGGGCCATCTCTTCGAGCAAAACCAAACCGACGTAGCTAGAGAAGGGTTGTAAGTAATACCTCCCCTTATACCAAGTAGTGGTACATTAGGGAATTCTCCACAGCGATCAATGAATGTGAAGTCCTTTTGAGAGAAAAGACTCCAACGGATATCTGAATGAGAGAGTGACATTAATCTTTGAGACCATCTCAACCTTTGTTCATTCTTCAAAACTGATGAAGGAAGGTGTGAAATAAACCACCTAGAAAGTAACGGTATGCAACACATGAGAGTTCCTTGTCTCTTAGTAGTACGAGTGTGGAGAGAATGCAGGGTATCTCCAAGTAAAGTAGGCACAGGATTGCGGGTAAGAAACAACTTGATGGCGTTGACGTCTATGAATTGATCCGAGTTAGGGAATAGAACCAAACCATAGATTAGCAAGGCCACAATGTCTTCGAATGCATGGAAACTCATAACTTTGAGGAATTCTCGGGCTTTCTTAATTAGGAACTTGGAAAGTAAACCCTTAACTCCACTTCTAGTTTCCCAATTGGCTTCAATGTCTGAGCGCTTAAGATGTAAAGCGGATGCGATGTCTTCGTACTTAGGAACCTTCTCTAGACCGGTGAATGGCATTTGGTCAAGAATAGGTACCCCAAGTAGCTTAGAGAACTCTTCCAAGGTAGGAACCAACTGATAATCTGGGAATGTAAAGCAATGGTGTTTTGGATCGAAGAACTCGAATAGGACATGCATCATATCTTCTTCAAAACCGGAGGTAACCAAATCAAGTAGATAACCATGTCTTTTGATGAACTGAGCATGGTCGGGAATTTCTGAAACCAATTCTTTGAGCTAAGAAGGTACACCCATAAAGTTGATTCGGATAGTCTTTCTAGAAGCCATAATACCCTACAAAACAGAGCAAAGATAAATCCTTAGGTCCTTGAAATAGTTAGAAATGATATGCAATGCAAATGATGTCAGGATGTCATGTTTGGCACACACAAGCAATTCACACAATGAGCCTAGGTTTAAGGCTCGCATGAGGTATAGGTGATTACCCCACCAAAAGTTTGAGTTGGTTCATCCTGTCCTATAATAGTAACTAGGTTCTAGGAATCTCACATCATTGATCTTTCTCGTAGGCGTTTATTTCAACACGACTACCAAGTGGTCGACCGGAAATATCCCAAAAGTCTGATCTCAATGAGCGTAGCATCGAGTATCAACCAACCTCGGTCTACACCAAAGCCGGCCATCTCACTACCTTCTAATGGCCAAGATAGGTCAATTAAGGTTCTAAAAGTTTAGTTAGCGCTTGATGACACCACGCAGAAGCCAAATACCATCCTCAACTTGGTAATGAAGAGTATCAGGACATCCAAAGTGTCACGCTAACGTAGCCATCATGTTGACCGTTTTGATGTACGTCTAACGGTCGCGACGATTTATTGCCACTTACCTAAAAGGAAACCCGGATCCGGGTGTAGGATCCCCCACAATATAATACCCAAGCAACCCTTAAAGATAAAGCAAGCAAGTCAAACAGAAAGCAATAAAGGTGATCTAGAAATCCCTAAGGCATTCTCTCTTTAGGGTATCATCCCCAGCAGAGTCGCTAGTTCTGTGATACGGTGAACTGACTTTTTAGTGTTTTGTATCGCAAATGTGCGGATAGCAAGAGTCGCCACCGACTTATATTTTTATCCAATTAAGGGAAGGTAAAAGTACAGAAAAAGACCTTCGTTAGATTCTGAGTACGGGAGAATGGTTATGGGAAGGGAAGGTATTAGCACCCCTTTCCATCCGTAGTTATCTACGGGCTCTTAGTTGCTCTAGATCACTTTAAAATTGTGCTCTCTGTGTGTTTGACAAAAACGTTTTGAAAAGGCATTTCGCTTTGACTTTGTAATGATTCATGTAGGAATGTATACAAAGTGTTCGGAAATGTTTAGTTTTGAAAAGAATTTGAACTTTAACAAAAGTGTGAGGTGTGAAAAGTATTTTGATCGAGCAAGCAACTAAAAGTCTTATTACCTACTCAGAATTGGTCATTTTCGTGTTATTTTACGTTCCTTTAGAATAGCGCTATCCATACCATTAGTTGGTAGGTAACCCTATTTGTTGGATGTAAGCGGGACATTCGAAGGGACATCGGATGGTCATAGAAAGCAACTTGTATGAAGTATCCTAGCACATTCGAAGGGACTATCATCATTTTTCGTAGGCGACAATCGAGGGTCAAGATCATGTATTCGGAGGCGACATCGTGGGTCTTATGATCTTTGTATCGAAGGGACTATGATGATTTGTTTTGAAGGCAACGGTGCTAGAATACCTCTACGTTCGAGGGACATGACCGTTTTGAATGCGTAAAGGCAACGAGAGAGAATTACCCTAAGGGGTGCGTGTGTGAAAGGAGTGTGTCGATTTCAGATATTTTATCTTTGTAAATTAGTGGGCTATATTCATTATTATCTTGCCATACACGCCTAGTTACTAGCAGTTTATAGGGTGCGGAAATTAAAATGCGGAATGTAAAGTGCGGAAAGGTAAATGTCCTACGCTATTACATGGCTTTGGGGCAGATACATAATTTAAACTTTGCGGAAAATAAAAGCCTAATTTAAACTATTACATCCCATAAACAGTTACATTATTGAAAAAAAATAAAATGATAAAGAAGAATCGTCTGAATCGGATCAACCTGTAACAGAATGAGAACTCGGAAAATACGAGATGAATCGAATAAGAGAAAAATGTTAGAAAATGCAAGTTTTAAAATAAGAAAAATATGATGCTGGAAATAATATAAATATGCTAAAATAAATTTTGGGATTTTTGATGCAATTTAATAATTAAAATGAATTAAAAGTGATTTAAATGCAAAATTATGAATAAAAATAAATATGCATGCAAAATTGTATTTTTAATTTTATAAATTAAATAAAGGTTTTCTGAAATAATGTAAAAAAAAAATAATTTTGATGATTTTTAATGCAGAAATAAAAATATGAAAAGAATTAAATTGATGCAAAATATTAAATAATAATGAGAAAACATGACTTTGAGAGTATCTTTGCAAACCAACACCTTTACCACTACACCACTTGACATTTAGTGAGTGAAAACCAATGGTATATGAGTGATGACTCAGATTAACCAGTTGACTAGATGGACGAATCAGATTGCTTGCTTCCGCCACGCCTGCTTCGCCAGATTCAACATCGGTCAACGACGCTGGAGCCCTAGCTCAGGTCGTCTTCTCCGATCAAGCAAAATCCAAAACCTGCAAAACACGAAAGATAAATGGCAAAGGAATACCCTACCCCTCTAAATCGACCCTTGCGATTCCAATGGTGGCCTCAGTTTCCTTTGAATCGGCCTGCAATTTGAGATTCGAAGCTCACATTTCTAAAAACCCTAGTAATGGCATGATACAATTCTGACGTTCAAAACCAATAACGATTGCCCAGATTAAACCCTAAGCATCTTATGAACATGATAAAAGCATTAGAATCGATCAGCACAAGCAGAATAATCAAATGCAAAAATCAAGAAAAATTGAATATGTATGTATGTATATGCATCGATTCAGCTTGCTTTGATCAATGATAAGAGTGTATACTTACTCAAACCTACCTCCCAAGACAATGGGATGGTTTTGATGGTCGAAAGTGGTGTATGGAATTCGATTTTCAAAAGTTTTGAGAAAAATTTGCAAGAATAAGGGTTTGGCTTGAGCTAGGTTTCGCTTTGTGGCTTGGCATATTGCTGAGTATTTATAGAGGCATTTGAGAGAGGAAAAAGAGTGAAAAAAAGATTGATCAATCAATGTGCAATATTTTCTCTTTAAAAATAAATCAAATCTTTGAAAAAAATTGATTTTCCTTCCATGTAAGAGGCTAGCACGAATTTGGTAATTGCTATGGGCTATCTTGGACTTCAAGGAAAATATAAATCCAATCCATTTGAAAAAATATCTTATTTTCATATTTTATATAATTTATTTTGAATTAAATGTTCTAAAATTCAAAGATAAATCATAAAAATAGAAAATCACCATGGCCAAGAATTTATGGGTCAAGAATAATGTCATGAACAAGTTTGGATCAAAAGATTTTAGGCCCATTTGGAAAATTTTTCATTTTGACCAAAATGTCCTTTTGTGCAATTGTCCAAAATTGCCCAACTTCTGAATAGTGTATCTTGCTCAATTTTCCACATTTTTTAGTGTTCTTGGACATTTTTAAAATCTCTAAGAGTTCTCTAACCAACCTTTTTGGTCTCATCTCAATTGGAGTTTCCATGCTCAATATATCTTCAAAACAAAATGTTGACTTTTTGTTGACTTTTGAAAAGGACCTGTAATGTTTTGATCCATACCTCTCAAATGAAGCATTTTTTGGACATTCTTGTGAGACATGAAGTTCTAGAGAATTGAATTTCCTTCAAAACAAGAGGTGGTGGAAAAATTTCTGAGAAAGTATGAGAAAGTTATGATCAGTCAAAGTTCAGTTGACTTTTCATCTAGAAACCCTAATTTAGAAAGTTTGACGTTTGAGCAAATCTTGAGTTTTCTTGATGAATCATGATCAAACCTTGATCAAATGATGAATATAACTTCAAAATGAGGATGTTGACCAAAAATTATGAAGTTTGACAGTATGTTGACCACAGTTGACTTTTTGTCCAATACAACTGATTTTCAACCATCTGAGCAATTGTCTGAGGAAACTTGACTTGTAAGGCTTGAAACTTGACATGGAGAATCTTTGAAGCATATGAGGAGGCATGAAGACCATTGGAGATGTTGGAAGCTCATCTTGATCTGAGAATTGCCTAACCCTAGTTTGGGTTGATTGTCTAGGAGAGAGTTTGTCTGATCAACTCTTGAGGAATCCTTGAGTATGGATGTATGAAATATCTTGAGAAGATGGAGGGCAAATTTTGGGGTATGACACGAATACATGATCTTGACCCTCGATTGTTGCCTACGAAAAATGATGATAGTCCCTTCGAATGTGCGAGGATACATCCTACAAGTTTCCTTCTATGACCATCCGATGTCCCTTCGAATGTCCCGCTTACATCCAACGAATAGGGTTACCTACCAACTAATGGTACGGATAGCGCTATTCTAAAGGAACGTAATATAATACGAAAACGACCAATTCTGAGTAAGTAATAAGACTTTTAGTTGCTTGCTCTATCAAAATACTTTTCACACCACACACTTTTGTCAAAGTTCAAACTCTTTTCAAAAACGAAACATTTCCGAACACTTTGCATACATTCCTACATGAATCATTACAAAGTCAAAGTGAAATGTCTTTTTCAAAACATTTTTGTCAAACACACAGAAAGAATTTTTTTAAAATGATCTAAGAGCAACTAAGAGCCCGTAGATAACTACGGATGGAAAGGGGTGCTAATACCTTCCCTTCCCATAACCATTCTCCCGTACTCAGAATCTAACGAAGGTCTTTTTCTGTACTTTTACCTTCCCTTAATTGGATAAAAATAAAAGTTGGTGGAGACTCTTGCTATCCGCACATTTGCGATACAAAACACTAAAAAGTCAGTTCACCGTATCACAGAACTAGCGACTCTGCTGGGGATGATACCCTAAAGAGAGAATGCCTTAGGGATTTCTAGATCACCTTTATTGCTTTCTGTTTGACTTGCTTGCTTTATCTTTAAGGGTTGCTTGGGTATTATATTGTGGGGGATCCTACACCCGGATCCGGGTTTCCTTTTAGGTAAGTGGCAATAAATCGTCGCGACCGTTAGACGTACATCAAAACGGTCAACATGATGGCTACGTTAGCGTGACACTTTGGATGTCCTGATACTCTTCATTACCAAGTTGAGGATGGTATTTGGCTTCTGCGTGGTGTCATCAAGCGCTAACTAAACTTTTAGAACCTTAATTGACCTATCTTGGCCATTAGAAGGTAGTGAGATGGCCGGCTTTGGTGTAGACCGAGGTTGGTTGATACTCGATGCTACGCTCATTGAGATCAGACTTTTGGGATATTTCCGGTCGACCACTTGGTAGTCGTGTTGAAATAAACGCCTACGAGAAAGATCAATGATGTGAGATTCCTAGAACCTAGTTACTATTATAGGACAGGATGAACCAACTCAAACTTTTGGTGGGGTAATCACCTATACCTCATGCGAGCCTTAAACCTAGGCTCATTGTGTGAATTGCTTGTGTGTGCCAAACATGACATCCTGACATCATTTGCATTGCATATCATTTCTAACTATTTCAAGGACCTAAGGATTTATCTTTGCTCTGTTTTGTAGGGTATTATGGCTTCTAGAAAGACTATCCAAATCAACTTCATGGGTATACCTTCTCAGCTCAAAGAATTGGATTCAGAAATTCCCGACCATGCTCAGTTCATCAAAAGACATGGTTATCTACTTGATTTGGTTACCTCCGGTTTTGAAGAAGATATGATGCATGTCCTATTCGAGTTCTTCGATCCAAAACACCATTGCTTTACATTCCCAGATTATCAGTTGGTTCCTACCTTGGAAGAGTTCTTTAAGCTACTTGAGATACCCATTCTTGACCAAATGTCATCACCGGTTTAGAAAAGGTTCCTAAGTACGAAGACATCGCATCCGCCTTACACCTAAAGCGCTCAGACATTGAAGCCAATTGAGAAACCAGAAGTGGAGTTAAGGGTTTACTTGCCAAGTTCCTAATTAAG
Organism: Vicia sativa; assembly: GCA_021764765.1. Lineage (NCBI taxonomy): Eukaryota > Viridiplantae > Streptophyta > Magnoliopsida > Fabales > Fabaceae > Vicia > Vicia sativa. The sequence continues at coordinate 308,739,356 of CM038792.1, forward strand.
AAAGCCCGAGAGTTCCTCAAAGTTATGATTTTCCATGCATTCGAAGACATTGTAGCCTTGTTAATCTATGGTTTGGTTCTATTTCCTAACTCGGATCAATTCATAGATGTCAACGCCATCAAGTTGTTTCTTACCCGTAATCTTGTGCCTACTTTACTTGGAGACATCCTACATTCTCTCCAGACTCGTACTACTAAGAGACAAGGAACTCTCATGTGTTGTATACCGTTACTTTCCAGGTGGTTTATTTCGCACCTTCCACCATCAGTTTTGAAGAACGAACAAAGGTTGAAGTGGTCTCAAAGGCTAATGTCACTCTTTCTTTCAGATATCCGTTGGAATCTTTTCTCTCAAAAGGACTTCACTTTCATTGAGCGTTGTGGAGAATTCCCTAATGTACCACTCCTTGGTATAAGGGGAGGTATCACTTACAACCCTTCATTAGCTTTATGTCAGTTTGGTTTTGCTCGAAGAGATGGTCCTCATGATATGCTTCTCCAAGATATTGTGTTCGACTACAACCACGATCTCCAGAATTACCGACGAAGGTTCATACACGCTTGTGGCGTGGTAAAGAAGATCGATACCAAGACTTTGGGGCACCAAAACTCCGCTCCTTGGGAACCTTACCTCAAATGGGTGCGAGCTCGAGCTCAAAACCCGATGATGCCATTCTCACTGTTTTACCAAGAATTATGGAACCTGCTATAGGTGACGACCTATACTATTCTCCATCCCGACATGCCTACTGATTTTGAAGACTTGAAGAGATCCTGGATTCAGCTTAAAGAAGAAAGGGATACTTTCGAAGCTCAGTGTTATGCAAGCGAGAAGAAAGTGCTAGAGTTGACCAAGCTACTTCACGAGGAGCGAAACATCAACGCCTACCTCGGCACCAAGAGGAAGCGCCATGGAGACTTAGAGCTTTAGGGTTTTTCTTTTCTTTTATTGTTTTGAACTATCTTTGTACTTAAAAGAAAAGAATAAAAAGAGAACTAATAAATGTTTGTTCGTGCTTGTTTAACAAATTTAAATCTCTAAGGTCCTTGAAAACATTGCATTGCATCTGCATAAACATCGCATATCATGGCATAACATTTCATAACAGGTACATTGAAGACCGGTTTTCTCATTTCTCTGGCTATTTGTTTTAGCAGAAATGGCTCTTGAATCGTCAAAGATCTCCAGCTCGAATGTTCGGTTCAGAGATGTTCACCAGCTTGGTCCAAGGCCAAGAAGATCTGAAGAAGCTCATCAACAGAAAGAAGAGGGTCGTTGGTGCCCTCAACATGGGTAGACGTTACAAAGGTGGTCCTAAAGTGGTCAGCCGGATAGAGCTCTCAGAAGGAAGTGTCAAGACTGAGGGGAGTGTCAAGGGAAATGAAGAAGGCAGTCAACGTGAGCCTGAGAAGGACAGAGAAGATCACTATGATAATGACCAGTACTCTGATGAAGATGACAAGTACAAGCATCTCGAAGACCGTCTAAATGTTGTGGAAAATCTGAAGATGTCAGGGCTGAATTTTGATGATCTGAGTCTTGTTCCTGGTGTGGTGATTCCTCCCAAATTCAAAGTCCCAACTTTTGCCAATTATTATGGCATTTCTTGTCCGAAGCTACATTTGAAGTCCTATGTTCAGAAGATCAACCCCCACACTGATGACAGAAAGTTATGGATGCATTATTTTCAAGAGAGTTTGTCCGAAACTCAATTGGAGTGGTATTATCAGCTAGAGCATGACCGTATCCGTACTTGGAGTGATTTGGCAGATGCTTTCTACAGACAGTATGAGTACAATGTTGAATTGACACCCACTCGCATGCAACTACAAAGCATGTCTATGGGTCGTGATGAGAAGTTCAAAGAGTATGCTCAGAAATGGAGAGATCTAGCAAGCAGAGTTCAACCACCCTTGTCCAATAGGGAGTTGGTTGATATGTTTATGGGAACACTGACAGGCCCATTCTTCAATCATCTGATTGGAAATTCTTCAGCCGGATTCACCGAGCTGATATTGACAGGAGAGCGTATTGAAGTTGGTATCAAGAGTGGAAAGATATTTTGGTGGTAAGAAAGAAACTAATGTTGTGTATGGACAGAAAAGCCGAGCCAAGACCGACCGTGCTCAATCTGTGGGGGCAGTTGTGATCTCCAATCTTGCATCAGCACAACCTCAGCGAGACAACGCGCGTAGCCAGAACGCGCCACGAAGACAGTTTACGAAGATCAACATGCCATTGTCGCATGCCTTGCAACACATGTTGAAAGCAGAGCTGATTACTTTGAAGGATCCTCCTCAGAGTGTCAACACTTCCTCTCCGAGATACAATCCTAATGCTAAGTGTGCTTACCACTCCAACAGTCCAGGGCACGACACTGATAACTGTTGGGCTCTAAAGAACAAAATTCAAGATATGATTGAAGCTAAGCAGATTGAGTTTGATCCTCCTGTTGAGACTCCGAATGTGATCAACGCGCCTATGCCTAACCATGACAAAAGCTCCAATGCTGTTGGTGAGGATACTTACGTTTTCAACATAGATGACTTGACCATTCCTCTGATGACTGTTAAGAAGAATTTGCTGCAAGCCGGTGTCAATCCAGGATGCCCAGACAATTTCCATTGGTGCCCATCTGCACCTGATGGTTGCGCTTGGTTGAGAAGACGTGTTCAGTGCATGATGGATAACCGTGAAATATTGTTCCTGAAACCACCTGTGGAGAGTCTGTGTAAAGACATGTCTAAGAAACTGAAGATCGAAGATATGAATGAAACTGTACCGTCTTCATGGGATACCTTGGGACAGCCGAGTGGAAAGTTTGATTACATGGTGAAGTACACTGTACCTGAGAGCTACAAGATTCCTATTGAAGATGTTAAGGCGATCGGATGGGGAGACGGTTTCCCAAAAGACTATGCTGATGTTAACACTATAAGGATTTCCTCTGCTGATCCTGTGCCTAGAGTGGCACCTCTCATCATTACTTCTCCTAGACCAGTTCCATATCCTCCGACAGGGCTATTCCTTGGAATTATGGAGCTGATGTTTACTATCATGGCGTCAAGCAAGACCCTCTGACTATCGAGAATCTTACAGTTAAAGCTACCATTCCTGACATTGACAACATCACCGGATTAAGTAAGGTGACCAGAACCGGAAGAGTATTCTCTCTAGATATCTCTCCTCCAAAAGACACTGCGACTCCAACTCGCATTCCAGCTATTCAACCAGCTCCCGAGACTAGAGGGAAAGAACCAAAGGACTCATCCCGCTCACCGTATACCAAAGGAAGTTGTGAGACACCTCCAAACGAGAAATGGAGGAAATTCTGAAGATCATCAAGAAGAGTGACTACAATGTTGTGGAACAGTTGGGACAGACTCGGTCCAAGATCTCCAGGCTTGCTCTGCTCTTGTGCTTCGAGGCTCATGCTAAAGCCTTGGTAAAGTTTTTGAAGAATGCTCACGTACCGCAAGACACTACTACTGATCAATTTGAAGTTTGTATTGCTAGCCTGGCTTCTAACAACGGCCTAGGCTTCTCTGATGCTGATCTAACTCCTGCCGGAAAGAAACACAACAAAGCCTTGCACATTTCTGTTGAATGCAAGAGCGTTACATTGTCTCATGTTTTGGTGGATACCGGTTCTGCTCTGAATATCCTTCCGAAGACTGCTTTTGACCGACTTGATGTTGAAGGGTTGGTTCTGAAACCCAGTGATATAATTGTGAGAGCTTTTGATGGTTCTAAGCGAACAAGACTTGGAGAGCTCATCATAAAGTCGGTTCCCGACTTTTGATTCCACTTTCTTTGTCATGGACATCCGTCCAGCTTACTCTTGCCTACCGGACGCCTTGGATACATGGGGTGCATTGTTACCTCTACCTTACATCGTGTCAAGTACCCTTAAAGGGAAGGTTGTTACAAGATGTGGTGAAGAAGAATATATGGTCACCATCTACCATTCGATACTCGAGGTAGAGGGTGAATTCTTCGAGACTCCATGTCAAGCTTTTGAAACAATCCCCAGAGTCACGCCTGTTGACTCTCCCGTCACTCCTGAAGTTATGCAAGTTCCGCCTAGGATGGCCTCGTTGAAGGATGCTCAAGCTGCTGTTGAAGAAGGAGGTAGCACTATTTGGGGACAGCTCCCTGATCTTCCTTTCAAATCTGACAAGACTGGTTTAGGCTTCACCATTAAAGGTCAGAAGATGATACGCCACGAACGTGCCGGCCAACTTCCTTTCCGCATTAGCCAGAGTGGAATCCATGCTATAGAAGACGACGACAACGACTTCGACATCAGCGATTGGATCTTCCCAACTCCCGACAATGGACTCAGCAATTGAAAGACTAAAGACGTCATACCAATCTCCTTTAGACAGCAGTAATTGCTCTTGTTTTTATTTTGCTTTTCGTTTTCTATGTTTTGAACAATAAACTCTAAAGCCTAGTGCCTTACCCGGGGCATCATGGCTCGTTTGTGAGGGTTATTATCTGTCATTTGCATATTTTCATTCAATAAAATCGTTGGACTTTTGCATTATTTGTTGCTTTCTTTCTTTTACTTTATCACCCCTTCAAAAAGCTATGTGTTTCTTACACACCCCACGTGATACATGCAGAATCACTCCGAATCTCGCTGATAACAGCTGCTATTGCTAAATATGACTTGATAATCGATCTACCAAGTCAAGACGAAAGTGAGGAAGATTGTGAAGTGCCGTGAGAACTTGTCGATCGCTACAGAAGAAGAGCGAGTTATACAACCACGAGCCAGTGGAGGTTGTGAATTTGGGTATCGATGAAGATGTAAAAGAGATCAAGATAGAGCGGGTCTTGAGAGCGTGTTAAGGAAAGATTCATTCGGATGTTACGAGATTATATTGAGGTTTTTGCTTGGTCATACGAAGACATGCCAGTTTGACATTGATATTGTGGTACACCGATTGCCGACAAAAGAAGGTTTTCTCCAAAAGAAGGTTCACGCGAGATGTTAGAGAAAATCAAAGCCGGTTATGAAGCGATTCAACGCTTTCTTAGTCATACTTCCTATCCACAGTAGCTAATGTGGTGCCTGTGCCCAAGAAGGATGGCAAGGTACAAATGTGTGGATTACGAGATCGAACAAAGCGAGTCCGAAGACGATTTTCCACTTCCTAATATTAATGTTCGTTGACAACACCGCCAAAGACAAGGTTTCTCCTTCATGGATGGTTCTCAAATGGCTCTATGACATGGAGAAGACTACTTTTGTTACACAGTGGGGCACGTTCTGCTACAAGGTTATGCCGTTTGGACTAAAGAACGTGGGTGCCACTTATCAGCGTGCTATGGTGACGTTATTTCATGACATGATTCATCACGAGATAGAGGTCTACGTCGACGACATGATAGCTCGATCACAGACTGAAGAAGAACATCTTGATTATTTGCGGAAATTGTTTGATAGGTTGAAGAAGTACAGACTAAGACTTAATCCCAATAAGTGCACCTTTGGAGTCAGATCTGAAAAACTCCTAGGGTTTGTTGTCAGTGGACCCCGGCAAGGTTAAAGCTATTCAAGAAATGCCTGCTCCCCGCACCGAAAAGGAAGTCAGAGGTTTCTTGGGCCGATTAAATTACATTGCCAGATTCATTGCGCATCTAACTGCTACTTGTGAGCCAATCTTCAAGTTACTTAAGAAAGATCAAATAGTGGAATGGAACGACGATTGCCAGATCGCTTTTGACAAAATCAAGGAGTACCTATAGAATCCTCCTATCCCGATGTCAAGGAAGACCTCTTATCATGTACTTGACAAGTTAGAGAACTCAATGGGTGTGTTGGGGCAACATGACGAGTCTGGTCGAAAAGAGTATGCAATATACTACCTTAGCAAAAGTTTACCGATGAAACAAGATACCACAATGAGAAAACTTGCAGCGCTTGGCTGCACTAAGACAAGATATGTTGACTCACACTACCTGGTTGATTTCCAAGATGGATCCGATAAAATACATATTTGAGAAACCAGCTCTCTCCGGAAGAATAGCAAGATCGCAAATGATCTTGACCGAATATGACATCCAGTACACTTCTTAGAAAGCGATCAAGGGAAGTGTAGTAGCCGATCATTTGTCTCATCAAGCCGTAGATGACTATCAGTCTATGCAGTTCGAATTTTTAGATGAAGATGTTTTACTAGTTATCGATTATAAGAACTGGACCGACGAAGGACCTGAACAAGGATCCCGATGGACCATGGTCTTTGATGGAGCCTCAAACGCACTTGGCAATGGCATTGGCGCCATCATTACATCCCCTGCAGGCGGACACACGCCTTTCACCGCCAGATTATGTTTCAGTTGCACCAACAACATGGCCGAATACGAAGCATGCATCATGGGTATCAAAGCTGATATTGACTTAAGAATCAAGTTCTTACAAGTGTGTGGAGACTCACTTTGGTGATCACCGATTAAGCAGTGGATACGAAGCATCCGAATCTCATTCCATATCGAGAGCATGTTTTGAGTTTGATCCCCTACTTCGAAGAAATTACTTTCAATCACATTCCACGAGAAGAGAATCAGTTGGCAGACGCGTTAGCTACTATGTCGTCTATGTTCAAGGTCAGATTGGACAACAAGGCTCCCCAGATCATCATTGAAAAGTTTGACGAACCAGCATATTGTTATAAGCTTGATACAGAAGAGAAACCTTGGTTCTACGACGTGAAGAGGTATCTTGAGACTCAGGAATATCCCGCAGGGGCATCTGTCAACGATAAGAAGTTTTTGAGAAGGTTCACATCCAAATTCTTCCTCAACAATGGCATCTTATACAAGCGCAATCACGACTTGTGCTTACTCCGCTGTGTAGACCAGAAAACAACGGAACGTATCATGGAAGAGTTACACGAAGGCGCATTTGGTACCCACTCTAGTGGTCATACAATGGCTAAGAAAATTTTGAGGACAGGTTACTATTGGTCCACCATGGAAGCTGATTGTCACCGCTATGCTCGATCTTGTCACAAATGCCAGATTTATGCCAACAAAGTGCACGTACCTCCAGTACCTCTGAATGTTCTAACAGCTCCTTGGCCTTTTGCAATGTGGGGCATTGACGTGATTGGAGAAATCAAGCCAACAGCTTCCAACGGACATCATTTCATCCTTGTGGCAATTGACTATTTCACCAAGTGGGTAGAAGCAGCCTCATTCGCATCTGTTACCAAGAATGTTGTGGCTCGTTTCATCAAGAATAATCTTATCTGTCGGTAGGGCACTCTGGAAAGGATTATCACAGATGATAGCTCTAATCTCAACAACAAAATGGTAACCAAACTCTGCACGCAGTTCAAGATCAAGCATCACAACTCTTCTCCTTATCGGCCTAAGATGAATGGCGTTGTGGAAGCCGTCAACAAAAATATTAAGAAGATTATACAGAAGATGGCAGTGACTTACAAGGATTGGCATAAGATGTTACCATTTGCTCTTCATGGTTATCGCACTACAGTACGGACATCAACAGGGGCAACCCCATTCTCTCTTGTATACGGTATGGAAGCAGTCCTACCCATCGAGGTTCAGATACCCTCAACCAGAGTCCTCCAGGACGCAGAGTTAGGCGAAGACGATTGGGTCCAGACTCGCCTTGACCAGATTAATTTGATTGATGAGAAACGACTCGCAGCCATTTTCCATGGACAGATCTATCAGAAACGAATGATCAGAGCATTCAACAAGAAGGTCAAACACCGAGTCTACCAAGTCGGTGATCTAGTAGTCAAGCGCATCATTCTTCCACAAGGTGATCCCAGGGGCAAATGGACTCCCACTTACGAGGGACAAGTTGTAGTCAAGACAGTATTTTCCGGCGGAGCTATGATACTTAGCACCATGGATGGTGAAGACTTCCCACACCCTGTGAACGCAGACATGGTCAAAAATACTACGATAAAGAGACCCGCTAGGTCGATCGCCTAGGCAAAATAAGGCATCCCGCGAACAAAAGGGTTCGGCAAAAGTTAAGGATATATACAAAACATGTACACCCAAGAAGTCGAAAACGCAGGCGGTTGGGCAAAAAGGGTATCCCAGAGACCGAAACCCGAAGGGCGGTCTAGGCAAAGTGAGGGATTTAAGCGCGATTATGTCTCTTCCAGATCACCTACTTCCAGACTACTATCAGCATTCGAGATTCAAATGGCGAAAATCAATTCACTCGCTTTCTACTGACAGCAAGGAGATGAGATAGTTGAAATATATGAGTACTAGCATAGTTGGAACGTAACGAGATTGTTTCCGCATAGCTCTTTACCTTTCTTGTGTATAAACTACTTGGCCATACGCCACATTTCAAATAAATACGAGTTCTTTCTCTTTACAATTTTTGCTATTGTTACTTGCATAAAGTCCAACGTTTGTTTTGAATAATTATATGCATTTGACAATAAGAATATACTTACAAACATGCGAAAAGTGAACGAACAAGGATAATTACTACAGGCTTTAGGAATTGAGATGACGACGAAAGTCACCAATACGTTCCCCTGCAAAGTACAATCCCCACGGAAGTGTCGCTCACTACAAAATTTCCCAAACTGAGTACGCATTTTCCTCCACTAGTCCCGGCACTTCAAGCATCATCACGTTAGTCCCCTAGCAGTGATCCCAATCAAGCTAAGCCATGTTACATCAGTCTCCAGGAAGTAACGATTCATCACCAGCAGAGGTATCCCCAACAAAATATCTCTCAGCAATCATCACCTCCCCGGCAGCAGCGGTATGCAGACTTGAAACTTGGTCAGATAGTGCATCGGAGGAAACCTACATCTTTTATTCCCCAGCCAGAGATTTCGACAGGCTCCAGATCCTTCTAACTCGGTCTCCCAGCAACTATCAAATGCTCTTCAGTAGGATCTATGCGCAAGACCCCCAGTAGAGCGCCTCCTAATTTTCCCCCCAGTAGGGTCTATGCACAAGATCCTCAGCAGCGCGCCTCTCGATCTCTACCATCCACAACAGTATCTAGGCTCAAGACTTGGTCAGATAGTGCATTGGAGGAATCAAGGTTACCTTTTTTCTCAGGGTTTCCAATCTGTTTCGTCCCCAAGAAGAAGTCAGAAATCTCCAAGCAGGACCTCCACATCTTCCTCAAGATGGATATGTTTTGAAATACCACAACATCTATTATTCATACATTACTCATAAAAGTCATAATTTATTCATATGTCATTCATAAACATTGTCATGCATCATACTTCACATAAGACTAACGATTTTCTATCAAAGTTTCTTTTGTTTTTCCTAAAGCAGGTGAAAATCACTTCTGAAACAAACAGGTCCAGGATTAATATCCGAAGCCAGACGGGAAAACTATCTGAACGACCTCCCTAGTTGTCCTCCGACAACTGGTCCAGGATTAATGCCCGAAGCCAGACGGGAAAACTATCTGAACGACCGCCCACATTGTCCTCCGACAACAGATCCAGGATTAATACCCGAAGCCAGACGGGAAACCCTATCCAAACGATCACACAAGTTATCCTCTGATAACAGGCACTGGATCAGCACCCGAAGCACAACAGGGAAGCTGTCCACCTTCTGCCAACTAATATCCCCTCAGAGTAATCAGCACGAAGATGTATTCTGACTCTCTCTTATTATCAATAGCAACAACAGAGTCTAGCGTATGACTCAGTTGCCTTAGATGGCATCTTAAGCCCATCTCCGACTACTTGCCAACATTTCTCCACTGTTAGAATGCTGCATATTTGGTTAAAAAACCAATAACTTCATTCAAAGACAAGCACAGGGTCTAATGTACGACTCCCTCCGGATGGCATCTTAAGCCCATGCTCCTTTCACTTCTAGAAACGTCTACAGAGCCTAGCGTATGGCTCACTCCCCAACATCGATCATTCCAGATGGCATCTTAAGCCCATCTCCGACAACTCTCCTATTCAGACGACATTCTCGAGTCTAGCATACAACTCATTCCCCAGCGAAGTCTCCACCTTCTCCAAACGGCATCTGTAAGCCCATTCCCGCATCATCAGTCGACAGCGAGTGAAAATTTTCAGGTGTACTCGAGTGTTCAATCATCTTCTACCTCCAGGTCATGAAAGGAAAGCATACCAATCTAACCCTTCCAGTACAAGAAGATTGAACAGGGGCAGCTGTCATACCCCAAAATTTGCCCTCCTATTCCTCAAAACATTTCATACATCCATACTCAAGGATTCCTCAAGGGTTGATCAGACAAACCCTCTCCTAGACAATCAACCCAAACTAGGGTTTGGCAATTCTCAGATCCAGATGGAATTTCAATATCTCCAATGGTCATCACGCCTCCTCATATGCTTCAAAGATTCTCCATGTCAAGTTTTAAGCCTCACAAGTCAAGTTTCCTCAAACAATTACTCAGATGGTTGAAAATCAGTTGTATTGGACAAAAAGTCAACTGTGGTCAACATACTGTCAAACTTCATAATTTTTGGTCAACATCCTCATTTTGAAGTTATATTCATCATTTGATCAAGGTTTGATCATGATTCATCAAGAAAACTCAAGATTTGCACAAAAGTCAAACTTTCCAAATTAGGGTTTTTCAATGAAAAGTCAACTGAACTTTGACTGAGCATAACTTCTTCATGCTTTCTCAAAAAATTTTCCACCACCTCTCATTTTGAAGGAAATTCAATTCTCTGCAACTGCATGTCTCACAAGAATGTTCAAAAAATGCCTCTTTTGGAAGGTATGGGTCAAAACATTATAGGTCCTTTTCAAAGTCAACAAAAAGTCAACTTTTTGTTTTGAAGATTTATTGAGCATGGAAACTACAATTGAGATGAAACCAAAGATGTTGTTTAGAGGACACCTAGAGCTTTCTAAAAAGTCCAAGAACACTCAAAAATGTGGAAAATTGAGCAAAATACACCTTACAGAAGTTGGCATTTTTGAACAATTGCACAAAAGGAGATATTTGTCAAAATCTAATTTTTTCCAAATGGGCCTATAATTTTATGATCCAAACTTGATCATAATTATTTGTGACCTATTGATGCCTTGCCATGACCACATCCTATTTTATTGATTTATTTTTGAATTTAAAACCATTTAATTCAAATTTAAATTATATAAAATATGAAAACAAGATATATTTTCAAATGGATTGGATTTTTATCAAACTTGAGGTCCAAGATAGCCCACATAACTTGCCAAATTCGTGCTAGCTTGCATATGGAAGAGAAAATCAAATTTTCAAAGATTTTATTTTATTTGAAAGGAAAATTATTTTGCATTCAAGACAAGATCTTTTTTCACTCTCTTTGCTCTCATTCCTCACTCTATAAATACCCAGCATGTTGCACAAGACAAGGGACGAAACCCTAGCCTCTACAACAACCCTTATTTTGCTCAAAATTTTCTCAAAGTTGCAAAAATCGTGTTTCTTGTTCCAGCCACTTTCAGCCTCTTTCAATCACTCCATTGCATTCCTAGGGTAAGTTTGAGTAAGTATACACCAAGAACCATGGTCAAAGCTGCCTGAATCGAGCCATACACATTCATACATATTCAAAATTTTCTTGAAATTGCATTTTTATTATCTGCTTGTTTTAATCAAAACTAATTGTTCTAATGTGTTCATGAGGTTCCATATGAAAGATCTGGGCCATCGTTTTGATGCTTGAACGTCCAAAAGTCGATTTGCCATAGTTAGGGTTTTTCGAGTTGTCTTCTTCGAACAGGCTTGTACAGGCCGATTCAGTCAAAACCAACACCACCATTGAACTCGGAATGATCGATTTAGGGGGGTAGGGTATCCCTTTGCCATTTATCTTTCGTCTTTTGCAGGTTTGGCATTTTGGATCGTCGGAGAAGACGACCGGAGCTAGGGCTCCGGCGTCGTTGACTCATCTGAACACCGGAGAGGCATGCGTGGCAAAAGCGAGCGTTTTGATTCGTCCCTTCGTTCCACCTGGGGTCCACTTACTGACTGTGTGTTGAATTCAAAAATCTATGACACGCGTACACTTATATGCACACCTTTGCAATTTCCAAACACCAAGTGCACTGTGGCTCAGTGGTAAAGGCGCGTGTATGGGCAAATTCTCTCAAAGGCGCGTGTAGGACCAAATATTATTTTTGCTCTTTACAAAACTAACTTTTTTTTCATATTTTTATATTTTCTTTAATATTTTTCATGCATTTTAATTTATCTTTAATATTTTTTATCATGCATCTAAAAAACTCCAAAAATATTTATTTTTTGCATAATCATCAGAAAAATATTTATTTAATTTCTAAAATTAAAATTATTATTTTTGCATGCATATTTAATTTAATTACTAATTAATTGTTTAAATGACTTTTAATTGTTTTTAAATTATCAAATCAATTCAGAAAATTACCAAAAATTTATTTTATCATATTAATGTCATTACTAACACAAAACCTTTTTCCTCATTCAAAAATACTTATTTTTACTAACATTTTCTTCTTATGCAATTTTCTCGTATTTCCCGATTTTGTATCTGTTCACAGGTTGTACCGTTTCGGACGATTTTTCTTGCTTTTCTTTTCGATTATGTAATTGCCTATGGGATGTAATAGTTTAATTAGGACTTTTATTTTCCGCACTCTCATTATGTATCTGCCTCAAAGCCGTGTAATAGTGTAGGACTTTACCTTTCCGCACTTTACTTTCCGCAATTTACTTTCTGCACCCTATAAACTGCTAGTAATTAGGCGTGTATGGCAAGATAAAATTGGACATAGATCACTCATAACTCTCAAGATAAAATATCTGAATTGACAGACTCTTTTCACACATGCACCCCTTAGGGTAATTCTCTCTCGTTGCCTTTACGAATACAAATGGTCAAGTCCCTCGAACGTAGAGGTATTCTTGCACTGTTGCCTTCAAACAAATCATCATAGTCCCTTCGATACAAAGATCATAGACCCACGATGTCGCCTACAAATACATGATCTTGACCCTCGATTGTTGCCTACGAAAAATGGTGATAGTCCCTTCGAATGTGCTAGGATACTTCCTACAAGTTGCCTTCTATGACCATCCGATGTCCCTTCGAATGTCCCGCTTACATCCAACGAATAGGGTTACCTACCCACTAATGGTACGGATAGCGCTATTCTAAAGGAACGTAAAATAATACGAAAACGACCAATTCTGAGTAGGTAATAAGACTTTTAGTTGCTTGCTCTATCAAAATACTTTTCACACCACACACTTTTGTCAAAGTTCAAACTCTTTTCAAAAACGAAACATTTCCGAAAACTTTGCATACATTCCTACATGAATCATTACAAAGTCAAAGTGAAATGTCTTTTTCAAAACATTTTTGTCAAATACACAGAAAGCATTTTTTTTAAATGATCTAAGAGCAACTAAGAGCCCGTAGATAACTACGAATGGAAAGGGGTGCTAATACCTTCCCTTTTCATAACCTTCTCCCTTACTCAGAATCTAACGAAGGTATTTTTTTGTACTTTTTACCTTCCCTTAATTGGATAAAAGAAAAGTCGGTGGCGACTCTTGCTATCCGCACATTTGCGATACAAAAATCTCAAAGTCAGTTCACCGTATTACAGTATCTTGCTCAATTTTCAACATTTTCGGGTGTTCTTGGACTATTTAGAAAGAGAAAGATGTCTTCTAAACAGCCTTTTTGGTTTCATATTCATTGGAGTTTCCATGCTCATGGACACTTCTTTGCAAAAAGATGACTTTTGTTGACTTTTCTAGACGGACCTATAATGTCTTGATCCATAACTTCCAAATGAAGTATTTTCTGCCCAAGCTTGTGAGGCTTGAAGTTGAAGAGAATTTAATTCTCTACAAAATGAGCTTTGGTGGAGAAATTTCTAATGAAGTATGTGAAAGTTATGTTTGGTCAAAGTTCTGTTGACTTTTGTCTAGAGAAGCCCTAATTTGGAAACTTTGACTTTTGATCAGATCTTGACTTTTCTTGATGAATCATGATCATCCCTTGATCAAATGATGAATATCACTTCAAAATATTGATGTTGACCAAAAATTATGAAGTTTGACTATATGTTGACCACAGTTGACTTTTTGTCTAATGTAGTTGATTTTCAACTGTCTGAGCAAATGGATGAGCAAATTTGACTTGTAAGGCTTGAAACTTGACATAGTGATCCCTTGGAACATAGGATGAGGTATGATGAACACTTGAAGCATTATAAGTCCATCTTGACTTGAGAATGGAAAAACCCTAGCTTGGATTGATTGCTTAGGAGAGGGTTTGTCTAGTCAACCCTTGTGAAATCCTTGAGAATTGAGATGTGAATTGTCTTGAGAAGTAGGAGGGAAAATTTTTGGGTATAACAGTTGCCCCTGTTCAATATTATTATATCGGAAGGGTAAGATTGGCATGCTTGCCCTTCATGACCTGAAGTTAGAAGGTGATTAAACACTCGAGTACACCTGAAAATTTGCACTCATTGTTGTATGGAATAGGATCGTCAGTTGATGATGCGTTGGACTGGGCTTATAGATGCCATCTGGAGACGCTGCTTCTGGAGAGTGAGTCATACGCTAGACTCTGTATTTGTCTTTTGAATAGAAGAGACATCGGAGATGGGCTTAATGATACCATCTAGAGTGATGAAGATGCATAATCGGAGATGGGCTTACGGATGCCATCCGGGGCGGTTGATAATAAGAGAGAGTCAGAATAAACCTTCGTCTTGGCTATTTTTGAGGTGAATACTTGGTAGAATGCGGATAGTTTTCCCGTCTTGCTTCGGGTGTTAATCCATAATCTATTGCCTGGAAATAAATTGTGTGGTCTCTCAGATAGTCCTCCCGTCTTGTTTCGGGCATTAATCTTTAACCTTTCTATTTGGAAAATGACTTTTTACCTGTTGGGAAGATAAAATTTTGACAGGATATGGTTAGTCCTGTGCAGATTATGATGCAAGTATATGACAATATTACTATGATGTATGCATATGTTATGACTTTTATGTGGATGTTGTGGTATTTCAAAACATATCCATCTTGAAGAAGATAGGAACGTTCTGCTGGAGACTTCTGATGTTCGCTTAGGGATAAGGTTGTTGAAAACCCTGGCTAGGGAGAAAAAGAGATGCTTTTGATTCCTCCGATGCACTATCTGACCAAATCTCGAGTCGGGATATTGATGCTGCCTAGAAGAATAGCCTTGGTTGAGAACTATTTGGCTGGGGATCTGGTGCATAGACCTTTGCTGGGATGACGTGAAATGTCATAATCTGTTATTGTCTAAACATGGTGTGGTGACGCTGATAGGGTCATTAAAGCTTGACGAGGCTGATAGGGTCATTAAAGCTTGACGAGGCTTGTGGGATCATTTGAAGTGATGAATTTGATAGGATCACTTGAGGTGATGAATCTGACAGGATCATTAAAGCTGATGAGGCTTGAAGTTGATGAAGCTGATAGGATCACTGCTTGGGGACTAACGTGATGAGGTTGATAGGATCATTAAAGCTGATGAAGATGATAGGATCATTGCTCGGGGACTAACGTGATGAAGTTGATAGGATCATTAAAGCTGATGAAGCTAATAGGATCATTAAAGTTGATGAAACTGATAGGATCACTGCTCGGGGACTAACGTGATGAAGTTGAGAGTGTTGGAACACTGTTAGGAGGAGACTAGTACTTCGTCGGAGGAGATTTGTCTTTGTAGAGAGAGCGACGGCTCTGTGGGGATTGATGATCTTGCGGATGTATTTCCTATGGAAATGACTATGTGGGGATGTTTTGGTGACTTTAGTCATCATCTTAATTCCTAGAGCCTGTAGTAATTACTTGTTTCTGTTCACTTTTCATATGTTTGTGAACGGGTGTTTATTGTCAGATGCATATAATCATTCAAAGCACACATTGGACTTTATGCAAACAACAATAAAATTAACACTGTAAAAAGGGAATTTGCATTAATTTTGAAAAGTGGCGTATGGCCAGGCAGTTTGTATACAAGAGACAAATATCCTAGTAAGAGGAAATTGTCATAATAGTAAAAAGCTATGCGGAAATAATCTTGTCGAGTTTCAACTATGTTATTACTCATATGTTTTCGACCATCTCATCTCCTTGTTGTCTGAAGAAAATGATTGAACTGATTTGTGCCGTTTGAACGTTGAATGCTGATAGCAGTGCGGTCTGTAAGTAGGTGATATTGGACGAGACATAATCGTATGCTTAAATCCCTAATTTTTGCCTAGACCGCCCTTTCGGTTTTTCAGTCTACCGGGATACCCTTTTTTGCCCAAGCCGCCTTTGCAGGTTTTCGACTTGCCGGGTGTACATTTTTGTATGTATATCCTTAACTTTTGCCCGAACCTTTTGGTTTGCCAGGATGCCCTTATTTTTGCCTAGGCCAGTCAACCTAGCGGGTCTCGTTTATGCGTAGTATGACTATGTTTGTGTTCACAGGGTGTGGAAAGTCTTCATCCATAGTGCTTAGTATCATAGCTCCGCCAGAAAATACTGCTTTGACTACAAATGGTCCCTCATAGGTGGGAGTCCATTTTCCCCTGGGATCATCTTGTGGAAGAATGATGCGCTTTACTACTAGATCATCGACTTGGTAGACTCGGTGCTTGACTTTCTTGTTGAATGCTCTGATCATTCGCTTCTAATAGATTTGTCCATGGCAGATGGCTGCGAGCCGTTTCTCGTCGATCAATTTGATCTGGTCAAGGCGAGTCTGGACCCATTCATCTTCACCTAGCTCTGCGTCCTGGAGGACTCTGGTTGAGGGTATTTGAACCTCTATTGGCAGGACTGCTTCCATACCGTATACAAGAGAAAAGCGGGTTGCCCCTGTAGATGTTTGCACTGTGGTGCGGTAACCGTGGAGCGCAAATGGAAACATCTCATGCCAATCTTTGTAAGTCACTGTCATCTTTTGTATGATCTTCTTGAGATTCTTGTTGGCGGCTTCCACTGCGCCGTTCATTTTAGGCCGATATGGAGAAGAGTTGTGATGCTTGATTTTGAACTGCGTGCAGAGTTCGGTGATCATTTTGTTATTTAGATTGGTACCATTGTCTGTGATGATCCTTTCAGGGACACCGTACCGACAGATAAGATTATGCTTGATGAATTGAGCCACAACATTCTTGGTAACGAATTCGAACGAGGCTGCTTTTACCCATTTGGTAAATTAATCAATGGCAACGAGGATGAAACAATGTCCATTAGATGCGAATCTTCTCAAGAATTTCTTGTCATTGACAGATGCCCCTGCGAGATATTCTTGAGTCTCGAGATACCTTTTCACTTCGTAGAACCAAGGTTTCTCTTCTGTATCAAGTTCACAACAGTATGTTGGTTCGTCAAACTTTTCGATGATGATTTGGGGAGCTTCATTGTCCCATCTGACTTTGAACATAGACGACATGGTAGCTAATGCGTCTGCGAACTGATTCTCTTCTCGTGGAATATGATCGAAAGTGATTTCTTCGAAATGGGGGATAAGACTCAACACATGCTCTCAATATGGGATGAGATTCGGATGCTTCGTATCCCAATCGCCTTTAATCTGACTGATCACAAAAGCTGATTTTCCAAATACTTGCAAGAATATGATTCTTAAGTCAATAGCCGCCTTGATACCCATGATGCACGCTTCGTATTCGGCCATGTTGTTAGTGTAGTCGAAACAAAGTCTGGCGGTAAAAGGCGTGTGTCCTCCTGTAGGAGATGTAATGATGTCGCAAATTCCATTGCCAAGTGCATTTGAGGCTCCATCAAAGACCATGGTCCATCGGGATCCCGGTTCAGGTCCTTCGTCTGGTCCTAGTTCTTCGCAATTAGTAACTAGTAAAACATCCTCGTCTGGAAACTCGAACTGCATAGACTGATAGTCATCTATGGCTTGATGAGCCAAATGATCGACTACTACACTTCCTTTGATTGCTTTCTGAGTAATATACTGGATGTCGTATTCGGTCAAGATCATTTTCCATCTGGCTATTCTTCTGGAGAGAGCAGGTTTCTCGAATATGTATTTTATCGGATCCATCTTGGAGATTAACAAGGTAGTGTGAGTCAACATATATTGTCTTAGTCGGCAGGCTGCCCAAGCCAAAGCGCTGCCAGTTTTCTCGAGCTGTGAGTATCTTGTTTCACAGTCGGTAAACTTTTTGCTAAGGTAGTATATTGCATACTCTTTTCGACCAGACTCGTCATGTTGCCCTAACACACACCTCATTTAGTTCTCTAATACTGTCAAGTACATGATGAGAGGTCTTCCTTTGGCGGGCGGCATCAAGATAGGAGAATTTTGTAGGTACTCCTTGATTTTGTCAAAAGTTGTTTGGAAATTGTCGTTCCATTCTAGTACTTGATTTTTCTTCAGTAACTTGAAGATTGGCTCACAGGTAGCGGTTAGATGTGCAATGAATCTGGCAATGTAGTTTAATCGTCCCAAGAAACCTCTGACTTCCTTCTCGGTGCGGGGCGCTGGCATTTCTTAGATGGCCTTAACCTTGGCGGGTCAACTTCAATACCTTTATCATTGACAACAAATCCCAAGAGTTTACCGGATCTGACTCCGAAGGTGCACTTGTTAGGATTAAGTCTTAATCTGTACTTTTTCAGTCTATCAAACAGCTTTCACAAATGGTCGAGATGCTCTTCTTCAGTCTGTGATAGAGCTATCATGTCGTCGACGTAGACCTCTATCTCGTGATGAATCATGTCATGGAACAATGCCACCATGGCACGTTGATATGTGGCGCCAGCGTTCTTCAGACCGAACGACATGACCTTGTAGTAGAATGTGCCCCACTGTGTAACGAAAATAGTCTTTCCATGTCTCCAAGAGCCATTTTGATCTGATTGTAACCGGAGACACCATCCATGAAGGAGAACAATTAATGTTGAGCAGTGTTGTCAACCAGAACATCAATATGAGGAAGTGGAAAATGGTCTTTCGGACTCGCTCTGTTCAGATCTCTGTAGTCCACACACATCCGGACTTTACCATCTTTCTTAGGTACGGGCACTACGTTTGCAACCCACTGTGGATAAGAAGTAACGGCTAGGAAAACGGCATTGAACTATTTCATAACTTTGGCTATGATTTTCTCTGACATCTCAGGATGCATACGACGGACCTTCTGCTTCACAAGGAGAAAACCTTCTTTCGTTGGTAGTCAGTGTACCACAATGTCAATATCTAAACTTGGCGTGTCTTCGTAAGACCAAGCAAAAATCTCGATATAGTCTCGCAGCATCTGGACCAATTTCTTCTTGTCACTACTCTCAAGACCCACCCCAATCTTGATTTCTTTTCTGTCTTCATCAGTACCCAGATTCACAACCTCGAGTGGCTCTTCCTGTGGCTGTATAACATGTTCTTCTTGCTGTAGCAGTTTGGAAAGTTCTCCTGGCACTTCACAATCTTCCTCACCTTCGTCTTCGGCTTGGTAGATCGAATTATCAAATTCATATTTAACAATAGCAAAGCTGCTATCAACGAGATTCGAAGTGAATCTGCAGTGTACCATGTGGGTGTGTGTAAGAACACATAGCTTTTTGAAGGGATAATAAATTAAAAGAAAGGAACGATCAATGTATTTGAATGCAAAAGTCCAATGATTTTATTGAATGGAAATATGCAAATCACAAATAATAACCCTCACAAACGAGTCGTGATGCCCCGGGCAAGGCACTAGGCTTTTAAGTTTATTGTTCGAACGTAACGAAAACGAAAAGCATAATAGAAAACAAAAAGCAATTACTCCTGTCTAAAGGAGATTGGTATGACGTCTTCGGTCCTCCAATTGCTGAGTCCATTGTCTGGAGTTGGGAAGATCTAGTTGCTGATGTCGAAGTTGTTGTCGTCGTCTTCTATAACATGGACTCCATTCTTGCTGATGTGGAAGGGAAGTTTGTCGGCACATTCGCGGCATATCATTTTCTTTCCTTTTATAGTGAAGCCTAAACCAGTCTTGTCGGATTTGAAAGGAACATTGGGGAGCTAGCACCAAATAGTGCAACCTCCTTCTTCAACTGTAGCTTGGACGTCTTTCACTAAGGCCATCTTTGGTGGGACTTTAGTGACTTCAGGAGTGATAGGAGAGTCAACAGGCATGACTCTTGGAAATGTTTCGAAATCTTGACAGGGAGGCTCAATGAATTCGCCTTCCATTTAGAGATATCGGAATGACTGCAGATGGCTTACCATATATTCTTCCTCATCACATACTGTAACAATCTTCCCCTTCATTGGGTACTTCAGCTTCTGATGTAGGGTAGAGGTAACAGCACCTGCCCCATGTATCCAAGGGCGTCCAAGTAGGCAAGAATAAGTTGGACGAATGTCCATGACAAAGAAAATAGAGTCAAAAGTCTGGGAACCGACTTTAACTGGTAGGATGAGCTCTCTAAGCACTGTTCATTTAGAACCATCAAAAGCTCTTACAATTATATCGCTGGTCTTCAAGACCACTTCTTTAACATCAAGTTGGTCGAAAGCGCTCTTTGGTAGAACATTCAGAGAAGAACTAGTATCCACCAACACATGAGACAATGTAGTTCCCTCGCATTCAATGGAGACGTGCAAGGCTTTGTTGTGTTTCCTCCCGACAGGAGTTAAATCAGCATCAGAGAAGCCTAAGCTGTTGTTGACGGTCAGGATAGCAATACAACCTTCGAATTGATCAGCAGTGGTGTCTTGTGGTATGTGAGCGTTCTTCAGAAACTTTACCAAGGCTTTAGCATGAGCCTCAGAGCACAACAGTAGAGCTAGCATGGATATCTTGGATGGAGTTTGTCCCAACTGTTCCACAACATTGTAATCACTCTTCTTGATGATCTTCAGAATTTCCTCCATTTCATGCTTGGAGGTATCTTTAGAAACTTCCTTTGGCACTTCTGTATGAGCAGGATGAGTTAGTGGTTCCTTCCCTATAGCTTCGGGAATTGGTTCGATAGTTGGAATGCGAGCTGGAGTCGCAGTGTCTTTTGGAGGAGAGATCTCTGGAGAAAATACTCTTCCGATTCTGGTTACCTTGCTCGATCCGGTAATGTTGTCGATGTCAGGATTGGTAGCTTCAATTGCAATGTATTTAATGGTTAAAGGCTCTTGCTTGTCAAAGGAATATGGAATTGGTCTGGGAGAAGTAATGATGAGAGGTGCCACTCTCAGTGCAGGATCGACAGAGGTAATCCTTATTGTGTTCACATCAGCATAGTCTTCTGGGAAATCGTCTCCCCATTCGGTTGCCTTGACGTCTTCAATAGGAATTTTGTAGCTTTCAGGAGCGGCATACTTCACCATGAAATCGAACTTTCCACTTATCTTCCCCAAGGTATCCCAGACTTCTGGTTTTGCTTCGCTTACGTCTTCGATCTTCAAATTCTTAGAAATGTCTTCGCACAGATTCTCCACAGATGGAGGCTTCAGAAATAGTACTTCGCGATTGTCCATCATGCATTGAATACGCCTTCTCAACCAAGCACATCCTTTGGATTCACATGCACACCAACGACAATCATCCGGGCATCCTGGAAACACACTGGCTTGCAACAAGTCTTTCTTGACAATCATCAGAGGAATAGTCAGCTTGTTCACATCATAAACATAGGAGTCATTGTCAATAGCATTGGAACTTTTTCCATGGTCAGGCATTGGTGCGTTGATCACATTTGGAGTTTCGAAAGGAGGGTCAAATTCAATTTCTCTCGCTTCAATCATGTCTTGAATCTTGTTCATCAGAGCCCAACAGTTGTTGGTGTCGTGCCCTGGGCTGTTGGAGTGGTATGCACACCTTGCATTAGGATTGTACTTTGGAGAGGAAGTGTTGACGTGCTGAGGAGGATCCCTCAAAGTAATCAGCTCTGCTTTCAACATGTGTTGCAATGCTTACGACAATGGCATGTTTATCTTCGTAAACTGTCTTTGTAGCGCATTCTGGTTACGCGCGTCGTCTCATTGAGGTTGCACTGGTGTAGGATTGGAGATCACAATTGCCCCCTCAGATTGAGTATGATCAGCTTTGTCACGGCTTTTCTGACCATATATAGCATGGGTTTCTTTCTTACCACTAAAAGATCTCTTCGCAGCATTTGAAGATGACTCTACCTGAATCTTTCCGCTCTTGGTTCCAGCTTCGATACGCTCGCTTGTCAATATCAACTCGGTGAATCCAGCTGAAGAGTTTCCAATCAGATGATTGAAGAATGGGCATGTCAGTGTTCCCATAAAAATATCAACCAACTCCCTATTGGACAAAGGTGGTTGAACTCTGCCTGCTAAATCTCTCCATTTTTGAGCATATTCTTTGAACTTCTCATCACGACCCATAGACATGTTATGTAGCTGCATGCAGGTAGGTGCTAATTCGACATTGTACTGGTACTTCTTGTAGAAAGCATCTGCTAAGTCATTCCAGGTGTGAATGTGAGTATTCTCTAGTTGATAATACCACTCCAACTGAGTTTCGGATAAACTCTCTTGAAAGAAATGGATCCATAGTTTCCTGTCTTCAGTATGAGGATGGATCTTCTGAACAAAGGACTTCAGATGCAGTTTTGGACAAGAGATGTCATCATATTTGTCAAAAGTAGGGACTTTGAACTTGCGGGGAATTACCACGCCAGGGACAAGACTCAGATCGTCAAAATTCAGCTCTGACATTTTCAGATTTTCCACAGCATTCAGGTGGTCTTCGAGTTGGTTGTATTTGTTGACATCAGGAGGATACTGCTCGCTCACACAATCTCCATCTTCGTTTTCAGACCCAAGATGGCTTCCTTCACTGTTTTTGACACTTCCCTCAGTTTAACCGCTCTTGTCTGAGATTTCAAACCGGTTGACCACCCTAGCTGGACCCTTGTGATTTCTTCCCATGTTGAGGATACTGATGGTCTTCTTCTTTCTGGTAATGAGCTTCTTCAGATCCTTTTGGCCTTGGACCAAGTTGGTGAACATCTCTTGGAATTGAGCATTATGAGCCTGGAGATCTTTGACAGTCTGTTCAAGAGCCATTTCTACTGAAATAAACAGCGAGAGAATAAGAAAACCGGTCTTCAATGTACCTGTTATGAAATGTCATGCCATGATATGCGATGTTATGCAATGCAATGTTATGTTTTCAAGGACCTTAGAAATTTAAATTTGTTAGACAAGCACGAACACATTTTTATTAGTTTCTCTTTATTTTTAGCAAGCACAAAAGAGAGTTTTAAACAAATAAAAATAAATTCCTAGAGCTTTGGGCCTCCCATGGGCGCTTCCTCTTTGTGTTGAAGTAGGTGTTGATGTTTCGCTCCTCGTGAAATAGCTTTGTCAACTCTAGTACTTTCTTCTCGCTTGCATAGCACTGGGCTTCGAATGTATCCCTTTCTTCTTTAAGATGAATCCAGGATCTCTTCAAGTCTTCAAAATAAGTAGGCATGTCTGGATGGAGAACGGTATAGGGTTCGTCACCTATAGCAACAGGTTCCATAATCATTGGTAGCATAGGTTTAAATGGAATCATGAGGTTCTGAGCTCGAGCTCGCACCCATTTGAGGTAAGGTTCCCAAGGAATGGAATTTTTGTGTCCCAAAGTCTTGATACCAGTCTTCTTTACCATACCCCAAGCGTGTATGAACCTTCGTCGGTAATTCTGGAGATCGTGGTTGTAGTCGAACACGATATCTTGGAGAAGCATATCATGCGGGACATCTCTTCGAGCATAACCAAACTGACGTAGAGCTAGAGAAGGGTTGTAAGTAATACCCCCCCTTATGCCAAGGAGTGGTACATTAGGGAATTCTCCACAACGCTCAATGAAAGTGAAATCCCTTTGAGAAAGAAGACACCAACGAATATCTGAACGAGAGAGCGACATCAGTCTTTGAGACCACTTCAATCTTTGCTCGTTCTTCATCACTAATTGAGGAAGGTGTGAAATAAACCACCTGGAAAGTAAAGGTATGCAACACATGAGAGTTCCTTGTCTTTTGATGGTATGAGTGTGAAGAGAATGTAGAATGTCTCCAAGTAAGGTGGGCACAAGATTACGAGTGAGGAATATCTTGATGGCGTTCACGTCTATGAACTGGTCGGAATTAGGAAATAGAACCAAACCTAAGCAAGGCCAAAATGTCTTTGAATGCATGGAAACTCATAGCCATTAGGAATTCTCGAGCTTTCTTTATCAGAAACTTAGCAAGCAAACCCTCAACTCCACTTCTTGTTTCCCAATTGGCTTCAATGTCTGATCGCTTTAGATGTAACGCTGATGCGATGTCTTCGTACCTCGGAGCTTTTTCTGAACCGGTGAATGGTGTCTAATCAAGGATAGGTATCCCAAGTAGCTTAAAGAACTCTTCCAATGTAAGAACCAACTGATAATCTGGGAATGTAAAGCAGTGATGTTTCGGATCGAAGAAATGGAATAAGACGTGCATCATATCTTCTTCAAAGCCAGAGATAACCAAGTCAAGCAGATAACCATGTCTTTTGATGAACTGGGCATGATCAGGAATTTCTGAAACCAATTCTTTGAGTTGAGAAGGTATACCTATAACACCCCGATATTACCCAAGGTTTTATAAGTAAAATCAGAGTAATTTAAAATTTCATAAATTCAATACTGAGGCGTCACACATTCAAAACCAAATCACTTTAAACAGTTTGCTTTAAAGTATAAATCTCGGATACATAGCATCCTCGGAAATCATAAATTGAATCTTAGAAATCAAAAACACCTTCTTTATTAAACCTCCTCATCAAATTATAATTTCATAAAGTATGATTCTTATTTACAAGAGGAATAACAACAAAAGAACAACAACAAGACAAAATAAATATTCCCCCCGAGTGCTACGTATCAGAGCGACACCGACTCAACTAATAGCAGCTATAATCACCGTCTTCATAACCTGCACGTAACCAGTATAAAGGTAACGGCGAAAAAAGTAAAGGGTGAGATACTCCAAAACATATAATTAAAGGCATGATAACATATATATAGTTTTGGAATTATAAAAGATATAGGTTAATAAGTGCATTCCAACACATATCCAAATCTCACTCACTTTGATCGTCATTCTAATGTGTATAATCAACACTTTATCGCCATAAGCTAATCGACATAAATCATCACAACAACACATAAACTTTCATCACCACGAAATCATCACAAGTCAATATGTCATTAATCAACACGGCAATCATAAACAACAACATCAAACAACAACACATAAACAATGCTAATAACATAAACAACATAAACAAAATCATCACAAATTTGCTAAAACCCATCGTCGCTTTTGGCATAAAAGCCCATCGTCATAAACATCATCACATCATATTTGCATTAAGCATTTCATCAAAGTCAAATCATCACAAAACTCATTATTTATATTCATCACATAGTTATCATGAAATTATCACGTCATATTCATTTCATGTTCATCATAAAGATCATCACCAAAAAAAGCATCATATATCATCGCAATTCCACATAATCAATCAATTAAAACCCAACGCCAAACAACTCAATCATAAACATAACCGAATCCATGAGACACGACTATGTTATGCATGTGTTACCCGTCGCTTTGTCCATACTTAGGAACATTTGGCATAAAGCCCATCGTCGCTTGGCATGAAAGCCCTCGTCGCTTGGCATAAAAGCCCCCGTCGCCAATGCAATATATGTGACTCGACAATAAAAACAACACAACAAAAACATCATCATCGCTCATCAAAATTGACATAAAGTCCACGATGCCATATTCATCCACACCTAGATAAACATATCATCGCATCGCATGTCATCAAGTATTCGTTAATAAATACACCGTTGCAAACATCATGTTTAATCACACCACATCATTATCAATTTATTCCCCAAATTCCAAATACGGAAAAATAGTCAAACGCCAATAATCGTCGCGAAAGTCATTCCTAATGACCGGTACTAATCATAATCGTCAACATCGCAATCGGATTGTCCATACGTGTCTTAAATCGACTAAAACGCAATTCGATTCAATTTAACTATAATTCGGCCTATTTCGGGTCGTTTCATAAAACCTCTTAATTTTGAAAAACTAACCTCACCACTACGTTCTACACGTCGAACTTAGCTAGCACGTCAATTTTCGTTGAATTCGGAGCAACTTGCTTTGTCGCCGAAATTACCAAAATCGAAAAATCGAACATAATCGGGTTCCAAATTTAATCGGCTAACTTATGCCCTAATTATATTTTATTAATACTTACTAGTAGTATGTGGAATTAAGGAACAATTTAGAAACAGAAGCAAATTACAAAATTATGCAGAACAGAAGTTATGCAGAAACAGAGTTACAGAAGCAGAAAACAACAAAAATGGATTCCCTCTTCCTAGCAGCCAGGGACGCACGTCCCAGCCCCCCAAAGGAGAGGAGGAGGACGCCCTAGAGGGTGGGACGGTCGCCCCTCAAGGTGAGGTGGGAGCCTCCCCCCTTCTTGGCCCTCCATCATTTTCTTCTTCTTCCTCGGTTATATTTTACAGACTGTAAGCTTTTCTTGTTTTTCCACAGTTTTTCATTTCCATTTTTATACTTCTAGTTCCTACAAGCTAGCAATGAAACACCCAATAATCCATACTCCTAACTCAACCTTTCAAAGTTATTTCAACAATCAACCAACTAAAACTCAAGAGTCAACCTACCAATTTTTCCTAAATCCAAAATATATCAACCAAAACCCTAACTATATGGAAAGGAAAATCAATCCCCTTACCTCATCTTGTTCTTGCAAAGCTTCTTGAATCTCTACCACTTTCAACCATAGCTTCCTCTCTTGTTGCTTTTTCTCTTCTTCTTCCTTTCCTCTAAGACACTCCCTTTCCTCTTATGATACAAAGCCAAACTTAGAGGTGTGTTTGGTTGGTGTTGGAATGGAAAGAAAATGAGGAAAAGTGTTTTATAATGTGATCTTACTAGCAACCAAGGTTGTATACCCAATTCTCTTCAATTAATCCTCACACCCCCAACTTATATTATTAATTAACACCTTAATAATATCTAATAATATTATTAACTCAATTAATTAAAATAATTCTGGGGAATTAAATATCGGTCCGAATAATATTTTATCGAACGGAACGAAATAAAAACTGGACCGAATCGAAACGTCACCAAATATATTAATAGATATATCGATTAATATAAATATTCTCATCACCAAAACAATTGTTAAACGGTAACTCAAAAATATTAATATAATATAATATTAATTAAAATGGGGTGTTACAATACCCATGAAGTTGACTCGAATAGTCTTTCTGGAAGCCATGATCCCTACAAAATAGAGCAAAGATAAATTCCTAGGTCCTTGAAATAGTTAGAAATGATATGATGATGCGATGTTATGATGTCATAATGTCATGTTTAAGCAAATAGCAATCACAAGCAAATCAGACAATAGCCCTAGGTTTAAGGCTTGCATGAGGTATAGGTGTCTACCCTACCAAAGTTTGAGTGGGTTCATCCTGTCCTATAATTGTAACCGGGTTCTAGGATCTCATATCATTGATCTTTCTCATAGGCTTTATTTTAATACGACTACCAAGTGGTCGACCGAAACATCCCGAAAGTCGAATCTTAATGAGCGTAGCATCGAGTATCAACCAACCTCAGTCTACACCGAAGCCGGCCATCTCACTACCTTCTAATGGCCAAGATGGGTCAATTAGGGTTCTAAAAGTTGAGTTAGTGCTGATGACACCACGCAGATGCCAAATAATTTCCTCAACTAGACATGAGGAGCATCGGGACATCCAAAGTGTCGCACTAACGTAGCCATCATGTTGGCTGTTTCGGTATACGCCTAACGGTCACGACGATTTATTGCTACTTAAATAAGGAAACCTGGATTCGGGTGTAGGATTCTCCACAAGTATAATACCCAAGAAACCCTTAAAAGTAAAGCAAGCAAGTCAAACAGAAAGCAATAAAGTGATCTAAAGACCCTAAGGTAACCTCTCTTTATTTTCCCCAGCAGAGTCGCCAGTTCTGTAACACGGTGGGAGAACTGACTTGTTTGTTTTGCGTTTGATCACAAATGTTGCGGATAGCAAGATCGCCACCGACTTTTCTTTTATCCAATTAAGGGAAGGCAAAAAGAACAGGAAAAGACCTTCGTTAGGTTCGGAGTAAGGGAGTTGGTTATGAAAAGGGAAGGTATTAGCACCCTTTCCATCCGTAGTTATCTACAGGCTCTTAATTGCTTTAGCTCACTTTAAATTTCTTTTTTTTGGTATGTGTGTTTGAAAAGATTTTTGAAAAGGCATTTCGCTTTGACTTCGTAATGATTCACGCTGAAATGTATACGAAGTGTTCGAAAATGTTTTGTTTTGGAAAAGGACTTTGTAATGATTCACACTGGAATGTATACAAAGTGTTTTGAAAAAAAGTGTGAGGTGTAAAAAAGGAATGTTTTAATTGAGCAAGCAAAAGAGACTTATTACCTGCTCAGAACGGTCGTTTCCATGTTATTTTGCTTTCCTTTAGAATAAGGCTATCCATACCATTAGTTGGCAGGTAACTTTATTCGTTGGATGTAAAGGAACATTCGAAGGGACATCGGATGGTCATAGAAGGCAACTTGTAGAAGTATCCTAGCATATTCGTAGGGACGATCATCACTTTTCGTAGGCAACAACCAAGGGACTAGATCATGTGTTCTTTTAGGCAACATCGAGGGACTATGATCTTTTAAGTCGAAGTGACTGTGATGATATTTCGTAGGCAACCGTGCTAAGATACCCCCACGTTCGAGGGACTTGACCATTTATAAGGAAACGAGAGAGAATACCCTAGGGGTGCATCTATTCGTTGTATTGTTTTCAGATATTTTATCTTGTATTAGTGGTCTAGATTGATTTTATCTTGCCATACACGCATAATTACTAGCAGTTTAATAGGTGCAGAAAGTAAATTGCGGAAATATAAAGGGGTCCTACGCTATTACATGGCTTTGGGGCAGATACATAATAGGAGGTGCGGAAAGTAAAGTGCGGAAAGTAAAATCCTATGCTACTACATGATAAAATTTTTGCAACCTATACATCCTTTCTAGAATTTAAAATGCAAGAAAAAATAAATAGCAGAAAAGAAAACTAGCCCTAATATTTTTGGTGTTTTTGAAATTAGAGTTTATGTGAAAAAAACGAACTAGATGTAGTTGATTTTAGTTAATTAATTAAAAAAGAATTATTAGTGAACACTAAGCTAAATTAATTAATTAAATTAGATAAAAGAAAATATTAGTGAAAGTTATCTAATTAACCCTAAATTAATTAACCTAATTACTAATTGAATTAATGAATTATAAAAAAAGGAAAATAAGCAAAATATGAAGAAAAAAACACAAAACAAAGCAAAAGAGAGCTTCTAGCAGAAGCTATCCCAAAAGCTGGAGCTTCTGGAGGTTTCGTTGCTGGAGGCACCCAGAAGCTGGAGCTTCTGGGGTTTCTAGTGCTGGAGGCGCCCAGAATACGAATGTTCACGAAGTTCATGCCCTAACAATGGCATCTAGTGATTTATACATCAAAACTTGTGGAGGATGGATCAAACCTGTTCTAAAAGACTTCATGAACATATTAGCATGGTTAAATATCATGTAAACAAAATAAAATGCAAAATACGATTTCAAGAAAGTATGAAAACGGATGCTTATGAATGGCACGATTCAGCATGCTTTGGCCATGGATATTGATCCATTCTTACCCTACTATACCTCAGGAACAAGAATCAATGCTTGGAAGCACTTGAAACCGGATGGAAGTTGGAATACAATTTGGCCAACTTTGAGAAAATTTTGAGAATTTTTAGGGTTGGCTGCACGTGTAAGGATTGTGTCTAGAGGTCTTTTGTCTTGTAAGAGTGCTAGGTATTTGTAGGAGAGTAGAATTAGGTCAAGGCATTAAGAGAAAATATTCTCCTTAAATTGAGAATATTTGATTTGAAAATTTGCACAAAATCTTTCCAATCTTGATCAATCTCTTCCTCAATCTTCTTGCACGAAATTGACAGCTTGTAATGAGCTATCTTGGACCCTAAGCCCTGCAAATATCCAACCCAACTTGCCTTATCTTTTATTTTTGCATTTTATTTAATTAAATTTGAATTTAAGCTATTTTGGTGAAACATCTTCGTTCTTCACTCTGATTTGGTGATATCCTGTTCTTAAATCTATTTTTGAGAAGATAACAGCCCCACGAAGTTGATCCATCAAGTCGTCAATGCGTGGAAGTGGGTATTTGTTCTTGATTGTCACCTTGTTTAGTTGGCGATAGTCCACACAAAGTCTTGAGCTTCCATCCTTTTTATTTACCAACAACACTGGTGCTCCCCAAGGTGAAACACTTGGTCGGATGAACTGTTTTGACAATAGATCTTCAAGTTGAGCTTTTAACTCGGCTAGTTCAGTAGGCGACATCCGATACGGTGAGATAGAGATCGGACTTGATCCAGGGATCAGATCAATCGAAAACTCAATATCGCGTACTGGAGGTAAACCTGGAACATCTTGTGGAAATACTCCAGGAAATTCTTTCACTACAGGAATTTCACTCAAAATTGTCTCACTCGAAACTTCTAAGGAAGATATTAACATATCTCCTTGAGTTCCTTCGTTTAAAGAAGTTGCAGCGTGATCAGCAGAGAGAAGTCTAAAAATTTCGTGATTAGGAAAAATTAAAGTTTTATGTTCACAATCTAAAAGGATATGGTTGGAAGATAACCAATCCATGCCTAAAATTACATCTAATTGTGTTAAAGGCAAACATACCAAGTCAACAAGATATTTCCTATCATGGATGACAATAGGACAATTCAAACAGATGGAATTTGTAACTATAGGTTTTGACGTAGGAGTAGAAACAATTAAATCAAAAGGTAATAAAGAAATAGGTAAGTTTAATTGTTTCACGCGATCCTGAGATATAAAAGAATGAGTTGCTCCTGAATCAAACAACACAGTTAAGAGATTACCAGACATCTCGCATTTACCTTGTATAAGATCTTCAGACTGAGAAGCTTCAACGCCACTTATAGTATAAACCCTTCCTTTCTCCTTTTGCTTTGCAGCTCTCACATTACTCATCACTGGTTCAGCTTTCGCATCCATGCATTCCCTAGCCATGTGTCCTATCTTTCCACATTTGAAACACACCATTCCTTTCACAGGACAAGTGTTAGCCAAATGGTCTTGTTTCCCACATTTGAAGCACTTCCGAGTAGTTTCTTGACTTTGATTCCCATTTCCAATTGCAGATGCAACTAGACGATATGGTCGTCGATTCTGATCATTTCCCAAAGGTCGAGAATATGGTTTTTTGAATAATTGTTTTCCCTTTTGACTCCATCCCGAAGTTGGATACTTAGACCTAGATGGTCCCCCAGCATTTCCTCGGCTGATTCCACCTTCCTTCATCGCTTCTATTTTCCTACATTTTTCCACCAGAGGTTGGAATTGACGAATCTCCAAAGGCAAGACAGATTCCTTGATGTTATGTCTTAATCCACCCTCAAATCTTTCACATAACCAATCCTCGTCAACCTGCTCTTGTAAAAAACGAAAATATTTCGCCAACGACTCAAACTTAGCTGCATACTCTCCAATCGTCATTCCACCTTGTTTCAGGGTAAGAAATTCTTGCTCCTTTGCAGTCCTAGCACTTCTGGGAAAATACTTATCTAAAAATTTAGTACGAAATACCTCCCAGGTAACTTCCTGATTGTTAGCTTCAACTATTTGTTTGGCTCCTTTCCACCAATACTCTGCATCTCCGAGCAACAAATAGGATGCATAGTTTACTTTTACCCCATCTGGACACTTTAGTACATTAAAAATTTTCTCGATTTCTTGAAGCCACAAGTCAGCTTTTTCTGGCTCCGCATCTCCGTGAAATTGTGGAGGATCATGACGTCTAAAGTTCCCTAACCCTTTCGATTCAGCTGCTTGTTCCTCCCTCTGTTGTTTTCCAAGATCTCTCTGATTCTTCGCAGCAGTTTGTTGTGCAATCAAAACTGCCATGTCAGCCATTACTTGGATAGCCCTATCCATGTTATTGCCACCACCGTCGTTGTTACCTTCGACACCCCCAGTGTTTATACGCGTATTTCTACGAGCCATTTGATTCCTAAAAGGTAACACCAATCAAATTCTCTTAGAAATTAAAGAACTAATAGAGTTTCAACACAACAAAACATAATAGACCCTAAACCCAAAGTTATTATGGAAGATCAAACCGTGCTCTGATACCACTTAACGTAACACCCCAAAATTTTCTTATATAGTATTATATCTTAAATAGTTATTTAAAAAAAAATACTTTAAAATTCTTAGTTTCATTAAAACCTTTTTAAAATTATTTGAAATTAATCTAAAAGTTAAAGTCAAGCAAATACACACATATATTATACATTATATTATAATACACACCAGTACTGCTTATTTTGCCCGTAGGCTTACATATTATACTAACATCAAACCTAGATAATTATTCTTATATCACCTACAAGAGAACACCTTAGTCATAGTTATATTCACATCATTCAAAGTCAGTACTATCAAAAGAAAAGTCTAGAAACGTAGACATATCTAGTCAACAAACTATCCCAAAATGGTTCCTAAACTTTCCACCACAAAGAGTCACCCATCAGCATGTCATTAGAGTCCATTGGGCAAATCCCCATTGACACCACTATCTCCTAAGTATTCAGAAGGATCCTCCTCTGATTCAACACGACCATTCCTTGCAAATCCATTTTCACCTGCACCAGCGTTATCATATTGAGGAACATGTGGACCATGAACTCTAACCCGTGGAGAAGGACGGTTGCGAGGCCTAGGTCCCCTATGTCTAGCAGAGGTAGAATTCTCCCCAACACTATCTAATGTGAATGCTCTTATCATCCGTTCCATTGGCAGTACCAATTCTAAAGTGATGTGATGTGTAATGGAGGAAACTGCTAGTCCTCTTATTCCTTCGGTAGTTCTTACATGTCCTGTAAACTTTAAAGTTTGGGCATTCCTATCAACTTCCCAAACCGCATCCCCCTGTTCCTCGAGACACTCAATTTTCCGCGTACCCGAATGATCCAGTGGCTCCCTCATCATCATCTGTAATGTAAGGGATGAAATACTCGTACACAAGTTTACATCATGATGATCACACAAGGTTACAAATAATATTATACAATTATATGCAATATTTTGCTAAATAGAACATCATATATTAAATAATTCAATTTCACATATATATATAAACAAAATAAAATAGTCACGTAGAATCATTTAATCACAAAACATTCATCCATTAAGAATATAGAATATCCTGTCAATGATCACAAGACAAATGTTAGTCATGATAAAATAAAAATCCATATTTCTATTGGCAGTATAGTGTAAGTTTTTAATCATCTTGTTCAACCCTACTCCATGGAGACATCTATTCTAACATGAGCATAAGGCCGTTTCAACTGCCATATCATGATTGTTTTGCAATGAGTAGATATCCAACTTCTACTCCAACCATTCTGGCCTGAGCGCTACACCTTATTTTAGATAGTCCTGTACAGTCAGGTATCACTGTGTCGGGTATTATGATTTCCTCCGGTCAGAGTGGCTATCACTGACCATTGGTAGGAGTTCAAAACACATGTGACCCCCAGAAGGTCTGTAGTCGACCCAACCGAACCTATCCTCAGTCTTATATACTTCATCGTATTATAAGAAACAACCTGTTTTACTCTTAAATTAAGTGGTTAGTAAATTCTTTATACATTTCTTCACTTTATTTACCACAATTAATAATCACATTCACCAACACCATTAATATACACTTCAAAACACATATTTGATAAAAAAATCTAAAATTGTCAATATCAAAAGTTCCTAATTATAACTAATAATATATATATGTACAATTATCACGTTTCTTGTGCTCATCGAAACTTATTATTAGTAAATCCCCTTACCTTTGAGCTTTCTCAATCTACTTGAGTAATCACTTCCCCGATACCTATTTACTCAACAACATAACTATATTTCAACTACTAATCTTAAATATTAAAAATTCTAACAAGTATTAAATTTAAAGGACAAAATAGAATTAACTAATGAACTAATTAAATTTTAAATTATTTTTATATACATACATACATCATACGTATTTTTGAAATAAATAAATAAGTATAAGTTTTAATTTTCTAAGATGAATATCATATCTATAAATATATTGTTTATATTTAATAAAACGAAGAACTTATATTAACAATTTGATTTATTATACATAGTATAAATTAAAGTGACCAGTAACTAATATTTTTGAAAACTAGGTTAACTAATTAAATTGAAAAAACGTAACTGTATATTGGTCATTAAATTTTGAAATGAAAATGTTACATATAAATATTCAGTACAAAAATTGATTTACACTACTTGGTTTTAATATTTTTAAAAAGAATAAATATTTGTCAAACATAAATAGATATCATGATTCACATAATTATTCAATACTAAATAATTATTTAAGTGTGTATGTTCCTATAAAGTTGTTGTTATGCTTTTCTATACAAGAATGAAAAAGAAGTCAAGTATTTTTTTTCTTATCTTGATAGCACTTATGTGTGTTGCTAATGCTTGATATAAGAGTTTTGTGAATGAGTTATTTGAGCATGCATCAACTCTATTTATAGAGGAGTGGTATTATCTTACTTGGTAGAAAATTTGACAGCATATCATATGTACAGTATAAGACCTTTACAATACTTGGTGAAAAAATTTTACACGTGCCCTTGATGTCATCAAATAGCTGTAAAACTTATCCTAAAATTGTTCCTTATTATCCCTTATACGATTTTAATATATACTAAAAACATAATTAATTATTATATACAAAGAAATCTTATGATTTATTTTTAAAGTTGTTTTTCACAAATTCACTCTATAAATATAATAAATAAATTATTTAATAGGTACTAAAAAAAATGTGTAAAATAAATTTAGAAATAATAATAATAATACTAATAATAATAGTAATAATAATAGTAATAATAATAATTATGATTAAAATTTTTAGGGTGTTATAATGAACACTTGAAGCATTAGAAGTCCATATTGACTTAAGAATGGCAAAACCCTAGCTTGGATTGATTGCTTAGGAGAGGGTTTGTCTGGTCAACCCTTGTGAAATCCTTGAGAATTGACATGTGAATTATCTTGAGAAGTAGGAGGGAAAATTTTGGGGTATAACACTATGGCACCGTACATGATGTCACCAGCAAAATTAACTGAGTTGAAGAAACAATTGGAAGATCGAGTTACTTGAGAAGAAGTTTGTGAGACCAAGCGTATTGCGTTGGGGAGCTCCAGTGTTGTTGGTGAAGAAGAAAGATGGCAGTATGAGACTTTGTGTTGATTACCGACAACTGAATAAGGTAACAATCAAGAACAAGTATCCACTTCTGAGGATAGACGACTTGATGGATCAATTTGTGGGTGCATGTGTCTTTAGCAAGATTGATTTAAGATCAAGTTATCACCAAATTCGAGTGAAGAATGAGGACACTCAAAAAACAGCTTTCAGGACTCGTTATGGACATTATGAGTGGTGTTTAGGTGGTGTACTTATGCAGAATGAAAGGTAGTAGCTTATGCGTCAAGAGAATTGAGGACTCATTAAAGGAATTATCCTACACGTGATCTAGAACTTGCCGCAGTGGTTTTTGTGTTAAAGATTTGGAGGCATTATCTCTATGGTTTTCGATTCGAAGTGTTTAGTGATCATAATAGTTTAAAGTACTTATTTGATCAAAAATAATTGAATATGAGGCAAAGAAGATGGTTAGAGTTTTTGAAGGACTATGACATTTACCACCCCGGTAAAGTTAATGTTGTAGCAGATGCCTTGAATAGAAAATTGCTACAAATGTCTTCTATGATGATTCGATAATTAGAATTGATCGAACAATTTAGAGACATGAGTTTGGTATGTGAAATGACACCACAAATTGTGAAATTGGTAATGTTGAAGATTCATAATGATTTCTTGGATAAAATCAAAGAAGCTCAGAAGTTAGATGTGAAGTTGGTAGAATTGATGGTTGGGAAAGATCAATCAGAAGATGGTGACTTTAAAATAGATAACCAAGGTGTGTTGAGATTCCAAGGTAGGATTTGTATTCCTGACGATGTAGAGATGAAAAAGATGATTTTAGAAGAAGGTCATAGAAGCGGTTTGAGTATTCACCTGGGAGTTACTAAGATGTATAGTGATTAAAAAAGTTATTTTGGTGGTCTGAATTGAAACGAGATGTGGTGCAGTTTGTGTATGCATGTTTAACTTGTAAAAATTCGAAGGTTGAACACCAGAAACTAGCGAGGTTGTTGGAACTGTTGGAAATTCCGGAATGGAAGTGGGATAACATATTAGTGGACTTTGTGATAGGATTGCCTACTACTCAGAGAGGACATGATACAATTTGGGTGATTGTTTATAGATTAACGAAATCATCTCATTTCATTCCAATTAGTATTAATTTTCCTGTTCCTAAGTTGGCGGAGATTTATCTTCGAGTAATAGTGAAGTTGCATGGTGTTCTGTCAAGTGTTGTGTCGGATAGAGATCCGAGATTTACTTCTGATTATTGAAAGAGTTTGCAGGATGCTTTGGGATCAAAATTGAAATTAAGTTTATCATCTTATTTGCAAACAGATGGTCAAACAGAGAGAACTATTCAATCATTGGAGGATTTCTTGAGGGCATGTGTTCTTGATCATGGAGGTTTATGGGATAGTCATCTCCCATTAATTGAGTTCACATACAACAATAGTTTTCACTCTAGCATTGGTATGGAACCATTCGAAGCATTGTATAGTCGGAGGTGTAGGACGGCTTTATGTTGGTAGGAAACTGGTGAAAGTGTAGTGATTGGACCGGAAATGGTACGGGAAACTATCGAGAAGGTGAAAATTATTCGAGAAAGGATAAAGACTTCTCAAAGTAAGAAAAAGAGTTACCATGACAAGAGGAGAATGGAACTTGAGTTTGATGAAGGAGACCATGTATTCTTAAGAGTGTCTCTGATAACTGGAGTTGGTCGTGCGTTGAAATCTAGGAAGTTGACTCCTCGATTTATTGGTCCATATTAGATTTCTAAGAAAGTAGGGACTGTTGCATATAGAGTGGCCTTGCCACCTAATCTAGACAACTTGTACGACGTATTTCATGTATCGCAACTCCGAAAGTATAAGCCAGACCCGTCTCATGAGATTTTGATGGACGATGTACAAGTACAGGATGATCTTACTGTGGAAACTACACCTATAACGATCAAAAGTCGCGAGATCAAGAAGTTGAGTGGCAAAGAGATTGCTTTGTTGAAAATGTTTTGGAGAGGAGTTACCAGTGAAAATGCGACATGGGAATTGGAGAGCAAGATGCGAGAGTCGTATCTGGAGATGTTCGTATCAGGTAATTTTAGAGGACGAAAATACTCTAAGTGGGGACGAGTTGTAATTCACCGATTAATTTATTAATTATTTAATGATGTAGTTAAAAATTATCTGATAATCGGTGTGTTGAATGGTGTGTTTTGATACTACAGTGTGTGGGGTAGTTTCAGATTTAATACATGTTAAGGATATTTTGGATTTAGTAATTTGAGAATAAATGATTACATTTAGAATTATTGTTAGAATAATATAAATATTAGAAAATATAAGTTGTTGCTATTTATTGGTTATTGTTTAAATAATTAAAATAAAATAGTTAGTAGAGATATGATAAGGACAAGGTGGTAATTTTGGTGGAATAAGTGAGGATAGAAAAGGGAAGCCAATATTAAGGGTCGGGTAGATATGACTGCAAGGTGAAATAAGAATAATAATCCTCATTAGTTACATCTTGAAAAGAATGAGAGAAAGTAGAAGAAAAGAAGAAAAGGCAAGAGGATTAGGGCAAGAAGAGGCACTCTATTGTTAGAGGTTTTAGAGCAACCTTCAATCCAAGGTAAGGGTGGGGTTCCAACTTTCTAAAGGGTAGTATAATCCTAGGTATGTAGGGTTTGGGTGTACGGTTGTTTTGTGTGATAGTGTTGAATTGAGAATTGAATTCTATGTTGAATTGTGATTTTTGAATTGATGCAAAATTGTTGACTTTTAATTATTGTAGAATGATTCAAATTAGTATCTATGACTGGGTCATGTTGTATGATGTTATCATTGCTATTTGTATGAGAAAAATCTGATTTTGGGGTTTTTACATTGTCTAAATCGTATCTTGAAAAGTTGCAGAATTTTCTAAAAATAGCAGTGGTAACCAGTTACCACCTGGGTGGAACCGATTACCACGCGTTAAAAACTGGATTTTTGTGAAGGGAAACCAGTTACCACCTAGGGGTAACCGGGTTCCTCAATTTTGCATAAAACAATAGCTTTTTACGTCCTGAGGGAACCAATTTCCACCAGGGGGTAATCGATTACCATTGTACAATTTTGAAAATTTTATGAACTTTGAAAAATGATAACTTTGTGCTCGGGTGTCTATTTGACGCACCGTTCGAACCTACGGGAAGCTAAAAACATGGTCTTTATTATAACAATGTTTTCAAAATTAATATCTCGATAATTTTGGGATTTGCATTTCTTTTGGTGCCATATGTTGTATGTCGTGACGTTGTGGAAATCGATGTTGTATTGCGTTGTAGTGTTGTTGTTGGTTTGCAGCAGGTGTGGTAAGGTATTGGTTATGTTTAAATCAATGCTTCTTGTTTTTGTTTGTATGATTTGGTCTCATGCATTTATGTTGCATATGTTGTCCTCGTTGTTGGCTCAAATCCTAGATGGATTGGATACGAGCGAGGTGAGTACACATATTCTCTTTGTTGATGTCTCTAATCCTAGATGGAGTGGATTAGTAGTTAGGTGGACCAATTGTTCACGGAAATGGTGACCCCGATCCTAGATGGAGTGGGTTCAGTGGAAATCTCAATACCGTGTGCATTGTGTCTATGTTGAGTTGCATTCCAAAATTGTTATGGATGTTGATTGTGAATTGTTATATTATACAATTTATGACAATTGTGTTGTCGTGATGAACTACTTGAACACTTATAATTATGCATGGTAATTTCTTATATCTCTGATTATACTGTTCTTTATATTGTTGTGATCTCTCACCCCTTATGTTGTTATGTTGTCTTTACATGGGTAACGTGCAGATACTCAGGAGTAGCTGGAGTAGCAGGAGTCGAAGAGGTTTCTCTTCTTTTTAGTTCGAGTCGATGTTATGCTCTGATACATAACACTCGGGTTGGGATAAATGTTTAAATGATTTATTTTGATCCGATTTATGTTGTTAATTCTAATTGGAGTATTTTTGGACTCCGGAAATAAGTTGTTGAAGTTGTTTTTTTGAATTGAAATATTTCCTCTAGTTCAATAAAGCTTTTGATTCACGCTACGTTATGTTTATTCTAATCATGTGTTATGTATCTAATTGAATGAGCTGTTCTGGTTACTGAAGCATGTGACATCCTGATTTATGTTGTATGAAATTTTAAATTTACTCTGATTTTGCGTAATTATAAAACGGGGAAGTCAGGGTGTTACAACTTGCTTAGCATAAGGCAGATGGTCGAAAAGAATTACAAAGTGATGGTCGAAGACAGGATGATGAGAGTCGTCGACGCAAATGAATGATTAATCTTGAAGGCCCCTATGTCCCATAATAGAACCTTCAAGATCAAACTTAACGTGATGGAGCACAAGTTCCTTTCGACTGCAGCTAGCCGAGAAGAATGGATATGGCACTATCGACTAGGTCATCTCAACTTCAGAGACATCAGATATTTTAAGAGAAAGAATATGGTTTTAGGACTTCCATAAATTGACATTGCAAACGAAGTGTGTGAAAAATGTGTGCAAGCGAAGAAACATAAGAACAGCTTCAGCAAGGATGCAGGAAGCATATCGAAGGCTACTCTCGAAGTCATATACTCTGATGTATGTACACCAATCCAGGTGGATTCATTTTGAGGTAATAAATACTTTTCACATTCATAGATGATTTCAGTCGAAAACTATGGACTTACCTAATCAAGAAGAAAAGTGAAGTGATTGAGGTATTTTCCATGTTTAAGTCTATGGTCTAAAGACAAAGTGCTCGAAAGCTCAAAGTTTTGAGAACTAATGGTGGTGGAGAGTATGTGTCGATAGACTTCGACAAGTTATGTGAAAAAGAAAATATTGTGCATGAGGTGGTGCCACCCTACACTCTACAGTAGAATGGGACTGCAGAAAGGAAGAATCGAACCATCATGAATATGGTTCGAAGTATGTTAAAATGCAAGAATTTACCTAAAGATTTTTGGGGTGAAGTTGTGTCTACTGAAACTTATATTTTGAATAGATGTCCAAAGAAGAAACTAGAAGAGATTAGTCTAGAAGAATGTTAGTCTGGTGTAAAACCTAGTTTAAGTCATCTGAAAGTATTTGGATCTGTTGCACATAGACATGTGCCAGATCAGTTGAGAAGAAAACTTGATGACAAGTCGAGTCAAATGATTCTAGTAGGATATCATTCGACTGGAGGTTACAAGTTGTTCGACCTAGTGAACAAGCATATTGTGATCAGCAGGGAAATGATCATAGATGATCTGAAAGAATGGGATTAGAATCAAAATGTCAAGAAAGATTCAGTGAGGATCTTACTTGAAGAACCAAAAACTCAAGTCGAAAGAGAAGTTTGACAAGAGGAACCAACAGTTATAGATCAACTAAGTACAAGTAAAAACAGACCTCAAAGAACAAGACTCATGCCTTCAAGGTTGCAAGATTGTGTGGTTACATCAAATGATATGGTTGATAACAAAGGTGAGATGGTACATTATGCTTTCTATGCAGATATTGAACCTGTCAATGCAGCTGAAGCATTGAAAGATTCGAAGTGGGTGAATGCGATGAACAAAGAGGTGAAGTCCATCAAAGACAATAACACTTGGTCACTTGTCGAATTTCCTCAAGGAAAGAAGGAAATTGATGTCAAGTGGGTATACAAAGTGAAAATGAATCCTAAAGGGGAAGTAACTCAACATAAAGCAAGGCTAGTGGCGAAAGGATTTCTATAGAAAGAAGGAATCGACTTCGATGAGGTTTCTACACCTATGGCTAAGATCGAAATAATCAGGTTAGTTGTTGGTTTAGTAGAAATAAACAGTTGGCACATATGTCAGATGGACGTAAAGTGTGCATTCCTGAGTGGACCCTTAGATGAAGAAGTTTATGTTAAACAACCAGTTGGGTTTGTGAAACATAACAAAGAAAGAAAGGTGTACAGGCTTCATAAAGTCCTGTGTGGATTGAAACAAGCTCCAAGATCTTGGAACAAGAATATTCATAGTTTTCTAAGGGAGAAGGAGTTTGTGAAGTGCACAACTTAACATGGAGTATATGTAAGAAGAAGCAATAGCGAATTGCTTACATCATGTCTCTATGTAGATGTCTTGTTGATAACAGGTAGCTGCAAGAAGAAGATCGACGACTTCAAATGTGATCTCAGCAAGGAATTTGAAATGTCTAATTTAGGTGATATTTCATATTTCCTTGGCATCGAATTCTACAACACTAGTAGAGGTTTGATGATGCATCAAAGAAGATACGCAGGAGAAATTCTCAAATGATTTGAGTTTGAAGAATGCAATTCGGCTTCGACAACTGCAGAACCAAGACTACAACAATCGACCCAACCCAATATAGAAGAATTATTAGATCCTTAAATATATTTGTCATACGAGGCCTGACTTAGAATACAGTGTGGGTATGGTGAGTAGATTCGTGCTAAAGCCAAAGGTATCACACCTAGCAGCGGCAAAGAGGATATTGAGGTATTTGAAAGGAACTTTTGACTATGGAATTTTATTTCCAACAGTTGATAAAGGAAAAGAATGCAAGTTAGTGGGGTACACAGATTCACATTGGTGCAATGATGCTGAGGATCATAAATCCACAGTAGCATATGTGTTTATCTTAGGTGGTGCGCCAGTTTCTTGGAGTTCGAGTAAGGAACCAGTTGTGGAATTATCATCATGCGAAGCAGAATAAATAGTTCCTTCTCTTTGGGCATGTCAAGCAACTTGTATGGTGAACTTGGTCGAAGAAATTACAGGTAAAGATCATGGAGCAATTACCATGAAGATTGACAGCATGTCAAC
The DNA here is from genome assembly GCA_021764765.1 of Vicia sativa. NCBI lineage: Eukaryota > Viridiplantae > Streptophyta > Magnoliopsida > Fabales > Fabaceae > Vicia > Vicia sativa. Next base: position 308,781,609 of record CM038792.1, read on the forward strand.
TATCAACATGGCAAGGAACCCGATAGCTCATTATCGAAGCGAGCACATCAAAATGAGGTTCCACTATCTTCAAGAGCATGTAGCTGATGGGAAGATGAATTTGGAACACTACAGAATTGAGAATTAGATTGCAGACATCATGACGAAGAGTGTGCAGGTCGAAGTATTTTGAAGACTAAGAGCTATGATGAATGTAGATAGCTTAGACACAATGAATTAGGTGGTGTGTTGAAAGTAATTCCTTGTGTCGGAAAATATTTGATTTGATTTGATTTAGGAGTGTGGAAATAATTTGTTACACACAGATTTGATTTTAGATTTAGATAGATTTGATTTAAATCTAAAATAGAATATATTCGATTTGGCTTAGGGAGCAAGCTAACCTAAATCTATAAATAGAGAGAGTAACCCTTTTTTTGTAATTGAATTCATTCACAGTATTTTGCACTTGTAAAGTGAGTAAGAAAATTTCCACAGTTTGTGGGCAGAGAAAAACTCTGCAGAAAATATTTTCTTCTTCTTTCTTTCTTTAGTTGCTCATTATTATTGTGTAGTGATATCAATCTTGTTCATCAATATTTATTGAAATTCATCATAGATTTTGGTAGATTTCCAACAAAACTCTCATATACTTGTAATAATTTTTTAAAGAAGAAATCACAAACTCCTCAAATTATAATATTTTAATAAAAAATTACAACCAGTGTCACCTATAATATTTAGATGGAAAAATTACAAATCCTTTTAATTGCAATTTTTAGATGAAAAACATTTCAAAACATCTCAACTATAATTTTTGAAAAGAAAATTTCAAACCTTCTCAACTATTAATTTTGACAGATATAATATAAATTTTTTCTGAATTCTCACGTGACACATAACTAGAGCTGTTAAAATGGGTTGATTCCTATGGATTGACTCATCAGATCCAAAAAAAGTCAGGGTTTGAGTCTTATCTTTCGAATCTATTTATTTTCGGGTCAAAATGTTTTAAAATTTTTTAATATGATTAGATATTATCCTTTCCTTAGAAATTATAATTACTATAAAATTTTATAACATTTTGTTGTTATAATTGATATACAATTATAATTGTCATGAATATTTGTAACTTAAAACTTGTTGAAATAATTTATTTAATTTTGTGTGTTACATTGAATAATTTGTGACGTATTTGGATAAGTTGAATTAACTTAATGTGTTGTTTTAGATTTTAATTATTAATTTATATAGATTATTTAGAAATTCTAATTTTTGAAATGAAATTTAATATATATATATATATATATATATATATATATATATAAGTATTGTTGCATGCAATAGATTTGTTTATTTAGGGTCGGATAACCCGCCGTCCAGATAGGACTGAGTCTAGATAGTAAAAATATAGTCCATTTAAATATGGATTTTTGAGCCCGACCCTTGAAAAGTTCAAAGTTTGCATGGACTGGCCTGTTTAAGATCGGGTAGTCCATTTTAACAGCTCTACACACAACTACCAGAACTCCATTACACTCGGAAGGCTATATTTTATTTTGGTGAAAAAAATTCAAACTATCTCTTTCTATTTATATTAATACTCCAACTATAATTTTTTATTTAAATAGTATGTTAGTCCTTGTAAGTTAGAATATTTTTTTATTTTAGTTACATCTATTTTTTAAATAGTTTTTAATATTAAAAAAATAAAAATTCGCAGGAAACTTATAGATTTTAAATTCGCATAAAATATGTAAAAAAAAATACATATTTTCTTGTCAATTTTGAATTTATAAATTAAAACTAAAAATATTTGACATTCAAGAATTATTTTTAAAATATACAGATTAGAAACTAAAAAATAACACACTAATTTATAGAGACCAACATACTATTTAAATCATTTTCTTTTTACTATCCTATGTGAGATTCAGATAAATACACATTATTTTACTCGACATATCTCCCATTTGTTTAAAATTAAATAATCATTATGATGATTAATCACATACATAAAATCATTATTTTTCAATTTTTTTTCCTTCTATTCCTCCTTCATTGATCATAATGTTTGATATTATTTATTTCTATGATCGGAATCTTTGTGATCCTATTTGTTGAAAAATAGCAAAAATAAAGACGGATTCACGAAAGCGCACCCACAAAATAAATTAAAAATCAAAAAATAAAATTCACTGTTATGAATAATTGAATGATTTATGTATTTATTATATTGTTTGTATGATATTATATAAACAGGACCTATTTCATTATATACGATTACATCGAATGAAATAATACTGAATCATTATATCTTTCTTCCCTTTAATCTTTATTTCTTTGTATTTCATAACACGTTATCAACACGAAGCTCCAACTTTTAGAAGATAATATTTTTTAAAAATGATAGTTAAATAAATTCCTAAAGAACTTATCAAGCTATCCCTAAAGGATAAGAAAATAAATTATTTATATAGTTCCTGAATAACCTATCAAGATATTCCTGAAAGATAGGAAAATAAATTATTTATATAGTTCTTGAAGAACCTATCAAGATATTCCTGAAAGATAGAGAAATAAATTATTTATATAGTTCCTGAAGAACCTATAAATCTATTCCTGAAGAATAGAAAAATATATTATTTATATTTTTTTTGAAAAACATATCAAGCTAACCAAATATTAGCAAAAAGATTGCATCAATAATATCATCCAATTCGAAAAAGATTCAAAGAATAATATTCAATATCTCAGAAGAATTTCATAAATACTTTTTTAAAAAATAATTATATTTTTTTAAAAAATAATTGTTATTCCAGAAGAATGCCACAAATTAGATCTATAATATTAACGTATTCTAGAAAAAATGCATCAGTTATGTTAAAAATTAGCATATCCAATTTAAGGAGGATCGAAAAAATAATATTGAATATCTCAGGAAGATTTCATAAATATTTTTTGTTATATCGATCTACAAATTTGTAATATTCTCGTAAAAGAATTGTTATTCCAGAAGAATGACACAAATAATTTTGACGCATTCCACAAGAATGGTTATATTTTTTTAGATCATTGTTTATAAAAAAAAAATTTTTTTAACACATATAGATAATCATCCCAGAAAGATGATTATAATTTTTAGATCACCACTTATTAGCTAATAATTTTAGCGCATTCTAGAAGGATGATTATTTTTATTTTAGATTATTGTTTATAAGTTTATATTATTCTAAAATTTGACATTGCTAACAATTAACGTTTATTTAGAAAGTCATTATTTTGTTGGATGTAAATATGAAGCATGTTTATGTTAGTAATTTGATGAGTGAAGAGTTCAAAATGTAGGTTTATCAATTAATATTTTAAAATTAAAATTTTGTTATATTAGTAAATTTTGTGAGTATCAAATTTATTAATATATATTTTTAACGTGAGTAAAATATATATTATTATGGGCTATGCATATAATATTTATTTTGTGAAAAACCATATATACATATCTAGTATTTGAAATATATTTTTATATATAATATGATATAGGTAAACAATTGAAAATGAAATAGAAATTTGATTATAAATTTAGTATTGATGTATATATTTTTGGGCAATTTATAAAATCATAAAATATTTATGAGATATCATAAATTATTATATATGGTTATTTTGGATTAATCATTATATTAAAATGTGATTTAACTGGTGTTAATTGGAAGGTTGCTGTTTAATTTATTTAATAAGTTTTGTAAAATATTTTATGGTGATTTATTTGTTTATTTAGAACAAAAAAATTATCACCTTATTGGAGATGGTAGAATCAAGAAATAGAATTTATGAAAATTTTCTTCTAATTATTACAATAAGTTTTTATTGCTGCTTTGAATTTTCTTTTATAACAATAATAAAGTGTTTTTGCTTCTTGTTAATTTACATAACTTGTGTCTTTAAAGTACGCTTATAACACATCGTTAAATTTTTAGTGACACTAAACTAGTAATTTGTGAATCGAAAGACTGATGTTAGTACTATATTTGACACCTCAAAAATAATTGAAGGCTCCACAAGAGCCAATGCGTTGTTAAATGGAGGAACAATATTGCACATCGATAATGCATTATATTCCCACAAGTCTCAAAAAAAATTATTAAGTTTCAAAGATATTCTCCTAAATAAATACCATATTGAAAGAGGAGATGGAAGTATTGCATATCTTTGTATCATAAAACATAATTCGAACAAAAAATGTGTAATGGAATGTGTCTACTAATACACTTATATTAGTACAATTGAAGCACATACCATTGTAAACTTGATTTTTTATGACATTAATTGTTGCATCAACTAAAAGATCATGCATATGTCTACTCACAAGTAACAACCAGAAGTTTGTGAAATTGTTTTCTCAACTAATTAGAGTCAGATCTTATTATCTGGATTTTTCATAAATTTCTTGATAAGTATCACATATATTATTAAAATTAATATTGAATATCATGTAGCATATGTTCATAAAAATGGACTTTAAGATTCATTCTTTACATGTCTAAAGTTAATTGTATGGTTGAACTTGTGAGATCACAAATTCTAAGTTAAATATTTCAAACACACAAGATACGAATATTGAGAAATTTATTCGTATTAAGCCAGCAAATTAGTATATGTGCATTCTCCTCTTAACTTACAAATTGTTGTAGGTTAATAACCTAATGCATCTCATCTAAGTAAACTTTTGGATGTGTTGAAATTATTCAATTCCTCCAGTATAGTATGCTAAGATGAGTTTAGAAAGAATGTTGAGAAAATTCATTTTATATGAATATCATATTTGAGGTTTATTTTTGTCCGATAATTAGATATATGCTTGAAGCCCAGTAGGCTGATTATCAATTGATAAATTAATTTTCCCAACATTAGGGAGAGAGAATAAGCAGTTCAGAGTGTGAACCAGAAGTTCAACAGAACAATTTGAAATAAAATATTATTATATTATTTGATCCTCGAAGTTCAAAATACAATTCTTTTGTAAAATCTACGAAACAAAATATTAGCTGCTAATACTCCACACAAAGTGGATTTTCCTATTGTACAATCTAATATTGCAAATGAGTTGTAGCCACGCCTGAAGCGTGGTAGAAAAGTTGGTTCCAATGTTAAAAGTCTTCTACTAAGAAAAGTAACTAAATTTAAAGATGACTCAAGTGAGGATATAAATATTCTAAGAGAATATTGACAAAAAAATTTTTCCAGTTCCAGAAGAACTCATCAAGTACTTGAAATATCAAATAAAGAGATGTCGATAAATTATGTCATGGATGAATGGAACGGAACTAAAATTAAGATAATTAAATAAAGCCGACATTGACAATGTATTTATATACAGTATGACGCTAAAGATGATAAACGATAACGAGGATCATGAGACAAAGTCTACCAAAGAGTGTAGACAAAGTAAGAATTAGTCGAAATGAACAAATCATGAATCAAAGTCTATCAAAGATAGTAGATAATGTGACCAAAATGAACAGATCATGAATCAAAGTCTATCAAAGATTGTAGACAAATGGGAATTGGCCAAAATGAATATATTCAATTGAAGAAGAATTAAACTCACTTTACAAGTGACTTGATTTTGGACCTGTAGTCCAAACGCCTCAAGGTGTAAAACCAATGGGATATGACTGAGCTTTTGTGAAAAAGTAAAATATGAATTGTATAAATTTTTATTTGTTTCTCAAAGATCTAAGATTTATTTATATGAAACATATCCACCTGCAGTGGATTTAATTAATTTTTCAATATTTGATTAGCCTTGAAGAGCATGAAGGGTTTAATATGAATATGATTGATGTTGTGACATCTTATTTATACGGCTCACTTGATAGTGACATTTACATGAAAATCTATAAAGAGTTTAATATATCATAGGCGCATAATTTTGGATATGGAGAAAGCTACTCCATAAAATTGAACAAATATCTCTATGGGATGAAACAATCTAGAAGCATGTGGTTTAATTGTCTTAGTGAGTATTTGCTTAGGGACGGGTATACAAATAACTCCAATTCTCCTTGTATTTTTATAAAAAGATTAGGAAAATAATTTGCAATAATAGTTGTCTATGTTGATGACATAAATATTATTGGAACTCCTGAAGAGTTTTCAAAAGCTATGAATTGCTTAAATAAAGAGTTTGAGATGAAGGACTTAGGAAAGACAAAATTATGTCTAGGTTTACAAATTGAGCATTTGGACAAAGGAATATTTTTACATCAAGAAGGTTATATAGAAAAGGTGTTAAAATTCTTCTATATAGACAAATGTTACTCGTTGTCTACTCCAGAGGTTGTTAGATCATTAGATGTAGAGGAAGATCCTTTTAGGCCTCGTGAAAAGGATGCATAATTTCATGGTCCTGAAGTACCATATCTTAGTGTGATTGGAGCATTGATGTACGTTGCTAATTATACACGTCCTGATATACCGTTTACGGTCAATCTATTAGCAAGACACAGTCTCACCTACACGAAGACATTAGAACGGAGTAAAACATATACTTCGTTATCTTAGAGGTACAATAGACATGAGTCTGTTATATACCAAAGTACCAAAACTCGAATTAACAGGTTATACATATGTAGATTACTTGTCAGATCTTTACAATGGTAGATCACAAACAAGTTATTTGTTTACATGTGGTGGTACAACTATTTCATGGAGATCAGTGAAACAAAAAATAGCAACAACTTCATCTAATCATGCAAAACTTTTAGCACTACATGAGAAAGTCGAGAATGCATTTGGTTGAGATCCTTAATCCACAAGTATTTTTTGCAATCAAACGCTTCTTTCTTCCCTTTAGTCTTTATTTCTTTGTATTTCATAACACTCACAAATTTATTAGGCAACATCTAATTCTTTTCAAAGGCAAAATTATAACTTTCTCATACATTGCAAACTCTTCAAAATATAGTTTTTGAAAGAGATTTTCTTTATAAATCCTACAAGCTACAATTTTTTTAATTAAAAAAATTACAAATGCTCTATTAACTATCATTTTTAGAGAAAAAAATTTAAAATCTAATAATTATAATTTTAAAAAATACAGTTTCGAACTCTGTAAAACTTCACATAACATAACTATCAAATCGTTTTTACACTCACAATAGTACATTTTATTGTGGTGAAAAAACTTAAATAATTCTTTTTAATCTTTTTATTTATATTAATACTTTAATTGTTATATACTATCCAATCTAAAATCTGAATAAATACACACAATTTGATCAGCAACGTCACAAAAATTGAAGCATGTGAAACTCTTCATCATAAAATGTAGGCATGAAGAAACACATTTTTTTATCTTATTATAGAAAACAATTTATCTTGTATTCTATTTTTCTTTTTCTTTTTATATATCCATGTCCCTTCAGTGGACTGAGAAGGCCAATTCCAATTCATGATCCAACATTTTCCCAAAAATAATTTGTAAGGACAATGTTAGCAATCAAAATTTAATGAAAAGAGTGTTCATGAAATTTCTAGATTTAGTGACTTAAAAGCATGGACTCAGACATCACCGATCTATAGGTAAACATTAAAAATGTGTGATTCCACCTATAATGGTCACATGCAATGAACTTCCCCTATATTCCTGCTTTCAGAATTAAATAACAACATCAAAAAGAGTTAACCTAACATTATGGTTTTTTCCACATGGCTTAAAAGTTGTATAAGAACATTTTTAAAATGATAAGTTTAATGTTTCTTTAAAATACTAATTCATATGAATGGACATTCTAAAATTTAACTCATACTAGTAGACATTTGCGGTTAAAATTCATCACTACATTTTATAATGAATTGAATATTCATGAATAAAATTAATAAATATTTAACTATTTGTCGTTAACAATACGGATGTAGATTTAACAGAGTCTATATTTTTATTTATTAATATTTATTAAATTATTTAAAAATTAATTTATTAAATTGTTATTATTATTATTATATTAATAATAATAATAATAATAATAATAATAATAATAATAATAATAATAATTATTATTATTATTATTATTATTATTATTATTATTATTATTATTATTAATAAGAAAAATTACACATACCTACCAATTAAAATGACAGCAACACTCCTATTTTAAAATATGTACTAACCCTTAGAGTCTATTGAACTGAAATTGACACCCCTTTAATTTTTAGTGACAGATAAAATTATAGTTATAGATTCGTTGATATATGTAAGTTCGGAAGAGATTAGTGCAGATATAAATATTAGAAGAAGTGTCGGTGTCACTTTAATAACTTTAAGGAAAGTGAATGTAATTTTCTATTATTATTATTATTATTATTATTATTATTATTATTATTATTATTATTATTATTATTATTATAATTTTATTAAATATAAAATTATTATTATGTTGAACTTGCAATTATTCTTATGTATTTATTATATTGTTTGTATGATGTCCTATAAATAGGACTTATTTTATTGTATACAATTATATCCAATGAAATAATATAGAATGACTTCTTATTTCTCTGTACTGTTATCAGCACGAAGCTCCAACTTTTAGAAAGTAATTTTTTTTTATCTATTATTTATAAATATTGATTAAAAAAAAAGAAAATCAGAGATGATTTTCATGCATCTCAGAAGGATTGCATGAATAAAGCATCCATAAAGGATTGCAAAACAAATTATTCATATAGTTCATGAAGAACTTATCAAGTTATCCTGAAGGATAGTCAATTAATTATTTATAAAAATTCCTGAAAAACTTATCAAGTTAACCCTAAAGGATAGTCAATTAATTATTTATAAAATTTCTGAAGAACTTATCAAGCTATCTCTGAAGGATAGAAAAATAAATTATTTATATAGTTACTGAAGAAACCTATCAAGTTATCCCTGAAGGATAGAAAAATAAATTATTTATATAGTTCCTGAAAAATAAATAATTTATATAGTTCCTGAAGAACCTATCAAACTATCCCTGAAGGATAGAAAAGAATTTGATCTATAATATTAATGAATTCTAGAAAAATACATAAATTATCTTAAAAATTAGCAAAAAGATTGTATCGATAATATTATCCAATTCGAGAAAGATTCAAAGAATAATATTGAATATACCAGAATGATTTTATAAATATATTTTAAAAAAATAATTGTTATTCGAGAAGAATGACACAGATTGGATCTATTGTATTAACGAATTCTAGAAAAATACGTAAAGAATAATATTGAATATCTCAGAAAGATTTTATAAATATTTTTTTGTTAGATCGATCTAAAAATTTGTAATATTCTCATAAAATAATTTTTATTCTAGAAGAAATGACACAAATAATTTTAACGCATTCCACAAGAATGATTATATTTTTTTAGATTAATCATCCCAAAAGGATGATTATAATTTTTAGGTCATCATAGCTAATAATCCTAGAAGGATGATTATATTTATGTTAGATTATTTTTTATAAATGTTTATATTATTCTAAATTTTTTCTCTAAAATTTGACATTGCTAACCATTAGTGCTTATTTAGAAAATTATTATTTTGTTGAATGTAAATATGAAGCATGTTTCTGTTAGTAATTTGATGAATGAAGATTTTAAAATTTAAGTTTATCAATTAATATTTTAAAATTAAAGTTTTGTTAGAAAGTTTTGTAAGTATCAAATTTATTAATATCTATTTTGAACGTGTGTAGAATATATGTTATTATGGGCTATGCATATAATATTTATATTGTGAAAAACTAGGTATACATATCTAATATTTGACATATATATTAATATCCATTTTTAATTAAGTTTTGAAATATATTTATATATATATAATATGATCGAGGTAAACAATTGAAAATGAAATAGAAATTTGGTTATCAATTTAGTATTGATGTATATATTTTTGGACAATTTATAAAATTATAAAATATTTATGAGATATCATAAATTATTATATATGATAATTTTGGATTAATCATTATATTAGAATGATATGATAATATTAATGAAATTGATCTTATTAGAATATATATTTATGTGCAATGAATGAGTATACTTGTGATTTAACTGGTGTTAACTGGAAGACCGGTGTTTAATTTATTTAATAAGTTTTGTAAAATATTTTATGAAGATAAAATTAATACAATAGTGATAATTAAATATATACTCAATAAAAATAAATAAATATATAAGTATATTTATTTATTGTTTATCCAATAAAAATGGTGAGTGAAAGTCATTCAGAGATGGGTGATTTATTTGTTTATTTAGAAGAAATTTTTTTTATCAATTTATTGGAGATGGTAGAATCAAGAAATAGAATTTATGAAAATTTCCTTCTAATTATTACAATAAGTTTTTATGGCTATTTTTAATTTTCTTTTATAACAATAATAAAGTGTGTTTGCTGCTTGTTAATTTACATAACTTGTGTCTTTAAAGTACGCTAATAACACATTGTTAAATTTTTCTTAGAATGAATAGTGATACTAACACTAGTAATGAAGATATGTATCTTGTTGATAGTACAACTACACACACAATTCTCAAGAATAAAATATATTTATCTAATTTAGTGAATCAAAAGACTGATGTCAGTACTATATCTGGCACCTCATAAATAATTGAAGGCTCCATAAGAATCAATGCATTGTTATGTAGAGGAACAATATTTCACATCGATAATGCATTATATTCCCACCAGTCTCAAATAAATTTATTAAGTTTCAAAGATATTCTCCTAAATGAATACCATATTGAAAGAGGGGATGATAGAAGTATTGAATATCTTTGTATTATAAAATATAATTTGGCAGAAAATGTTTAATGGAAAAGCTACCAGCTTTTTCCTCGGTCTTGTACTACACTTATATTAGTACAATTGAAGCACATACCATACTAAATCAAATGTTTACAAATCACACTTAAGTGTGTTGTTGGCAAAATTGATTGGGTCATCTAAAGTGTATTATAATGCGAGAACTAATTTTGAAGTACCAGAAGTTTCATAAATCAAACAAAATTTGTGTTCCTTAATAGAAAAATTTGAGAAATTGAGTTTTTATGACATTAATAGTTGCATCGACTCAAAGATCATTCACGTGTCTACTCACAAGTCACAGCCAGATGTTTGTAAAATTATTTTCTAGACTAATTAGAGTCAGATCTTATTATCTGGATTTTTCAGAAATTTCTTGATAAGTATCACATATATTATTAAAATGATATTGAACATCATGTAGCATATGTTCATAAAAATGGACTTAAAGATCCATTCTTTAGACGTGTAAAGTTAATCATGTGGTTGATACTTGCGAAATCATTTATTCTAAATAAGATATTCGAAACACACAAAGTATGATATTCAGATATTTATTCGTATTAAGCCAACAAGTTAGTATATGTTAACTCTCCTATTAACTTACATATGATTTTAGGCTAATAACCTAATAAGCCTCATCGAAGTAAACTTTTGGATGTGATGTGATTATTCAATTGCTCCAGTATAGTATGCTAAGATGAGTTTTGATTGAATGTTGAGAAAATTCATTTTATATGAATATCCTATTTGAGGTTTATCTTGGTGCGATAATTGGATATGTGCTTGATGTAACACCCATTTTCTATCCCCAATTAATCATGGTATAAATTAGAGTAAGATAAAATGCACGCATACAAAGGATGTCACATGTTATTTTCCATACTTAGGAAAACCAACAAACAAACATTAACATGCACCTGGTCATACTCATAACACATATTTGAATTTCATGCTTTAAAATAAAACTAGGCATTTCACAGCAGAGTATTTAACATCTCATATACTATCAATGATTACATCCCATACTATAATCATTGGATGAAATAACAATGAATCTATAACATAATCAAGTCATAAAGATTCATACATTGGCACCACGACCACATCAACATAGTATCTCGATATACGAATACAAAATATATGAGAATACATAACAAACATCTCATGAAAGCAGAAATCTAGATAATCTCCGTGTTACATGACCAAAGCAATGACTCACTACCTAGTATAAGGAATAAATAGATAAACTCCTCAACTAGTTTCGTGCGAAGCACCGCTATCCTCAGAACCTGCACGTTACCCACATAAAGGCAACATCATAACAGAAGGGTGAGATTTCACATCATTATCCAATATATATATATATATATATATATATATAATTGGAAGCAATATAGAAACAACATGTATTCATTAATTCCACACACTTCAACTGATATTCCAACATAATATGATTATACAAACATTCCAAGTATAACATATTCACATTTATTACAATTAGCACAATTGTCATCAATACAAACAATCCAATTGTTCACATAATCAAGTATCACAATGCAATACACATAATTCATATTCATCAATGACTCACGTGACAACAATGCAATGTGACACAATATGCATGTGGTACCATTGGAAACATTTCATTCACCCCGCTTCCGATTCATTAACTTAGAACCAAAGCCATGCTTCCGATCTCGACAATACCAAAGTCACCATTGTGAACTCACCGTTTCACCGCTACTTATCAATTCAAGAATCGAGTCAAATATGAACCCAAAGTTTCACCACCTAAATTTTCAACGTCAACCAATGGATGCATGTGCAATTCATCAAGCAACAAATGAAAATTAAGATTATCCACCAACCTCAATTATTCAAGCATATCACCATAATTCAACTCATGTGAATTATCCGCCAATTTCACAACATCATGTCTCATCAACAACAAGCAATGAACATAGCATATACTATCATCACACATCACAAATAACATATAGTATTTAAGACAACACATGTTATTCACAATATTCCATCCAAAATATAATATACATACACTAATTCAAGTAGCATGTAATCGACGAAATCACATCCAAACATGATTCAAAACTCATCAAAACAATTATTAGAAATCATGTAAATTAAGGATAAATCATAAGAAAGCAATCTCCTAAGTCATTCATGCATAAAACATAATTATTATTTTTCTACATATAGGCAACCGCGCTCAGCGGGCCCCCGCATGGTCAGCGACCTTCAAGTTTTGTAGAAAAATTTGCTACGTGACAACACTGTCCAGCCCAAAAAATTCCATCTCCAAAACAGTTTTAATGCTTATTAATCATCATTTAAACATCATATAACATGTATACACTATAGGGAACATATTCATATCATCAAATCTAGTTTTATTCATCAAAATCCTCAAATTACAACTTTAATTTGAGAATCAAAAACCTAGAATTAGAGATACTAAATCCTATAGAATGTTACTAATCACTACCTAACTGTTCGTGTTAAAAAGTGACGAATGAGGGAATCAAATCTCTGGCTCGAAACGATTTACTCTTTTGATTTGTTTTTAAAGATGCCGCGAGCATCAAGCTTTATTGTTTCCAAAACAAGAAAAATGAGATGAAAAAGGGGAAAGCTGCAATACCCTCAATAAATATTGATATGCGGTGCGACTAGCGTAAACTAGACGCAACGCATTGGGCAGAGATCTAGGCAAGGGGGTTTGTTATATAAAGGGAATGGATGTAGCACCCTAAATATATATAGTTATCTATAGCTTTATATATGAATATTTTGATATATTTGTGTGTTTTAATTTGCTATTCTATTCTTGGGAAAGTTTCTCCTTTGGATTTTAAGAACGGTAGGTTATGTAGGATCCTAGGTTTTGTTATTATTGTGCTCGCAAAGATCATTGGGATCTTCTGCATACATATCCCTTAATGGTAATCAGTGCATTTGTAGCTCGGATCTAAGGGAGCTATGGTTTTGTTTGGTTTGAGGGAGAAAGAAGTATGCTCGCCAAGGATGAGACCTTGTGCCTACGTATTCTCAAAGGGAGGTTGAAAAAGTCAGAGCAATCGTAGTTCCCACTTATGCTAGTGGAAGCAAAGGATGTTATTAAGAGACAAAGACAAATGTCATCTTAATGAAAAATATATCTAATCTATTTCATCACATACATTTTGAAGGGTTGATTGATTAAATCTTTCATCGTAAGTATTAGGTGTTTTGCTTGAGTGTACAAGCGTTACCACTTACGAGTTAAGAAAGATGTTTGAAAGATGATTGAATCTTTAATTGTAAGTTCGGTGTTTTGCTAAAGTGTAAAAGATGTTTTTGTTTAAAAAGAGTGTGATTTGAAAAGTGTTTGATTGTATGTGATGTGATAGATGAGATACTTCTTCCATAGAGATGATAAATGTCTAACTCTCTAGGAGAAATTGATTGGATTAGGGGGAATTAACTCAATTAATTAAAATAATTCCAGGGAATTAAATATTGGTCCGAATAATATTTTACCAAACCGAATGGAATAAAAACTGGATCGAATCGAAACGTCGCCAAATATATTAATAGATATATCGATTAATATAAATATTCTCGTCGCCAAAATAATCGTCAAACGGTAACTCAATAATATTAATATAATATAATATTAATTAAAACGGGGCGTTACATGGTTGGCTTTGGCTTTAAGAGTGGTTTCACCGGGAAACCATCCTCTTAGGATTCAAGAGTGATTTCACTGGGAAATCATACTCTCAGGGTTCTATCCTAGCACGGGTGATTCTTTGTATTGGAAGCCCAATAGGAGGCTGTTAAGAGATTTCCAGGTCTCTTTCTTGTTTGATTCCCAAGAGAAGGCTAAACTCAACGAGGGAGTTCTTTTGAACGAAGCCCAAGAGGAGGCTAACTCATCAGGGGAGTTGTCTTATATGAAGCCTAAGCGGAGGTTAAACTCAACAGGTGAGTTGTCTTATATGAAGCCTAAGCGAAGGCTAAACTCAACAGGTGAGTTGTCTTTATATGAAGCCTAAGAGGAGGCTAAACTCAACGGGTGAGTTGTCTTATACGAAGCCTAAGAGGAGGCTAAACTCAATAAATGAGTTATCTTATACGAAGCCTAAGAGGAGGCTTAAGGAACCTAGTTGTTAGACTAGTTGTTATGTTATAACTGAACAATTATATGAACAAGTGTGTGATGTGTATTCACAGGAGTTTATGAAGGAAATATATAAACAAGTGTATAAAACAAGCAATTAAAGCAAGTGTAACTTGAATATATACAAGGTTTGGGACTTACACCTTAAGGGAGGCCCATTGGTTTAAGAGTAGTTTCACCGGGAATAATGTTTCTCTTAATACCAATGGAATCGGTGTATAAACAAGCGGATGAAAACAAACGAACGAAGTTTGTTTATGCTTGAATATTTACAAAAACGATTGAATGTGTACAAGGAAATGAATATGTACACGAAAGGGTTGTTATGTACAAAGACATAAATATGTACATAAGAAGGTTGGGACTTACACCGTGAGGGAGGCCCATGATCAATTAAGAGATTCAAGGAGAAACCTGGTTTGGTTTATCTAATCAATCATGGAAAAAGGTGTAAGTTTATTGAAAGGTTTTGAAAAGGGTTTGAAAATGATTTTGAAAAGTGAAGGATATTCACAAGAAGTTTTGAAAAAGATTTAAGTTTGAAAATTGGAAAGAAAATATTTTTGAAAAGTATTAAAAATACTTAAAATGCCTCCTTTTTAACTTAATAAAAATATAATCAAAAAGGAAATATTTTTTTGGATTTTTTGACATAATTATAAAATAGGTATATTAAATGACAAGTGTGCAAAAAATCATCTCAAACTGAGAAGTTTTGAATAGTTTTTGAAAATGTTGAATTTTGTTAGAAACTTGAGAAATTAGTGATAAAAAAAGAGTTTTTGGTCCTAAGGAGGTTTGAACCTTGGACTTTTGGCTTAGAAGTGAAGAGTTTTTCCACTGAGCCATGTGCTTGACTTTTCATTTAATCACCTTGTTTAGAAGGAGTTTTGAAAAAATGAAGTTTGGAAAAGGATCAGAAGTTGCATGCTTTTGATGGGGTCAGAAGCTGGTTTGCTTCTGGAGGAAGAAGGCTTAGAAGCTGGCTGCTTCGGAAGGCTTTGGAGGCTTGCTTCTTCTGGAGGCGTGTGGAAGCATGCTTCTTCTGGGTGCATTATAAGTTGGCTGCTTCTGGATGTTTAGAAGCTTGATGTTTCTAGGAATGTTGAGAAACTTGATGCTTTTGGAGGTAAAAGCTTGATGCTTCTGGAAGTAGAAGCACTAGAAATGCTTCTGAAGAGTGTAGAAGCTTACTTCTGGAGGTTGGAACCTCAGAAGCGCTTCTGGAGAAGCAAGCATCAGAAGTTGTGATGCCTTTTATTGAAAAAAAGGATCTAGGGGGATTCGAACCCTGGACCTTGAGGCGAGGGAAAAGACTAAGTGCGTGCTGGCAACCGCTGGGGCGGTAATACATCCGTTCATTTAATCATGCCCAATTAAATATATTATGAATCAAATTTTAAATTTCTGTTTTCCCACTTCATCTTCTTCGTGGAAACGGAAACAAGCATCCATAGCTTCAAACTTGGACTTCCTTAATTCTTCATCAATTTTAGAAATTCAAAATACAGATTTGTTTAGAATTTCCTCACGATTCTAACCATATAACTTGTTAAAGCTAATAATCAGAGATGAACACGAATTTTGATAATCACAAATTAAACCCTAACTGATTAAATGAATAATTTTATGAACTCAGTTAATTTTAATTTAAATTGAGAATCCAGATAGCTTTAATGATATGATATCTACATCTTCCTTTTCATATTTGAAGCTAAAGATGCATGTATGGAGATATCAAAATTTCGAAAGCTTACCTCTAGGTATGAAATACCAGATCGAGTATGATAGCTTCCAGATACAAAGTGATGATTGAAAAAGCTTCCCTGAACCTCACTGAGTATGCTCCCACTCTTAGATTACTCTTAAAGTTGCTGGAACTCTCTGACCAAGTCAAGTTGCAGGCTGTTGGTTTTGAAACAGAAGATGATGATGGAGCTCTTCCAGAACCTGTTTAAGTGTTTGGATAGTCTCTATATGTTGTATAGAAGGTGTTTGAAGTGAAAGTTTGGAAGATGCACAAGTGGATTAGGAGTTTGTAAGTTATGGCTCAATATGTGCATACATGAAGTTTGAAAATGATTTCTGAGTTTGGCTAGTTTTTGTGCTAGCTTGAGGATTCTAACAACTCTCTAATGATGTTTAGAAAGTATTTGAAACCTAAGTTTGCTCAGAAATTGCAAAACATGAAACTTGCAAAATTCTCCTTCTTAGAACTTTGAAACTTGGAAATCAAGAAAGAAAGAAGAAAAGCTTAGATTATGATTGCTTTGGTGTAGTTTTGAATGAAGAAATGACCTCTATTTATAGGCCAAAAATTCTGAATGACAAGGCAAGGTTATAATTGAAAGAGCTTGCAATTTGGCTTAAGAGTTAAGAAAGAATCTTTTGCATTTAATGCAAATGGTTAACTTTTTAACCATGGTTAAAATTTCTTCTTGATCTAATCCTCCTCTCAATCATTTCTAACTGATATTTATCAGTTATAACCTATCTATTAATGGTGACAAGGCTTCTAGAAGGAGAAGTTGCAAAAAATGACTTGTAATTTTGGTGCATGATTTTGGAAATCCATGGTTTTGGAGCTCTATGTATCAAAATCAAAATCTTAGCTAAACAAAGTTTTTTTGCAAGTTCGTGGATATTTTAGAAAGCTTGTATCAAGACCTACAACTTTCATGTTTTGAGTTTTTCTTGAATCAAAATGGATCTAGGTGAAAAATGGCCATGAAAGTGAGAAAAAACCATGTTTCTTAACACTTGAAATTTTTTCTAAGTATTTGAAAAAATTCCAATTTTGACTTTTTGTTGACTTTTTCACATTTCTTGATTTTTTATGTTCATGATGGATTATTTGAAATGATTTTATGATTGAAAAAGTTTGGATCTGAAAAAGTTGACCAAAAGTCAAAGTTTGACTTTTTTTAGCAGATGAATTTTCATCAGATGATTCAGAATTTGTCTGATGAAGAAACATGGATTTTGCAATGTTTTGAACCAATAAATTAGGTCAAGATGTTGCATTAATAATATTAAGATCAATCTTCGAGCAAATAGGTCATCCATTGAGCAGAAAGTCAATGATTCACTATCTTCGATCAAAACCCTAATTGGTCGATTCAAGGCAGATCATGAGAAAAAGTTGGGAATTTGAAGATCAAATGTTGATGATTGATTAAGATAGATAAATTGAGGTGAGTGGAAACTCAAACCCTAATTGATTATATCTTGAACAGATGAAATTTTGATAAAACCCTAACTTTGACTTCAGGAGCATACGCACCATCTATCCTGTTCTGATATTGTTAGTGATGCAATGATGCATATGTGAATAATGTAAGGTGGTATCTTAGGTCAAAAATTGGGGTATGACACCAACAACATACAAATGCATAATAATGAAGATTCTCCCCCTTACCTCTTGAAGATTTGACTTCCTAGGTTTCACCTTCTTTTCTCTTCTTCTCCTCTTCTCTTCTCTTCTCTTCTTTTTCTTTCTTTTTCTCTTTTCTCCAAATGACAACACAAATCATCTTTTTCCTTCTAACCATTACTAACTAGTAATGTCTTATTGGGCTTAATACTTAACAGCTCCTTATTACTTCTATTCATAAACTTAGGCCCAAAAGAAAATAACCACAATTCTACTCATAAAACCCAATTAATTAAATAACACATATATTCAAATAGTTCAAATATTCATTTAAATCGCCCAATTAAATTAATTATCACATAATATAATATATAATAATAATTAATAATTAAAGCCATTAAAAAACGGGATGTTACACTTGAAGCCTAATAGGCTGATTATCAATTGATAAATTAATTTTCTCAACATTAGGGGGAGAGAATAAGCAGCTCAGAGTGTGAACCAGAACTTCAAATGAACAATTTGAAATAAAATTATTATATTAATTTTGATCCTCAAAGTTCAAAACACAATTCATTTGCAAAGTTTATGAAATAAATTATCATCTACTAATACTCCACTCAAAGTGGACTTTCCTATTGGATAATCAAATAATACAAATGAGTTGTAGCCGCGCCTGAAGTGTAGTAGGAAAGTCAGTTCAAATGTTAAAAGTTCTCTACCAAGAAGATGACCCAAGTGAGGATATAAAAAATCTAAAAGAATCTCCAGACATAATAAACATTTCATCTGAATAAGAGATTGATCAAGTACCTAAAACTCGTGGGAATAAAGAGATCTCGATAAATTATGTCCAAAATAGAACAAAATGGAACTGACACAAAGTCGACATTGATGATATTTTTTCGTACAATATAGTGCTAAATGTGATAAATGACAAAGACGATTATGAATCAACGTCTATTAAAAATTATAGACAAAGTGAGGATTGACCAAAATGGAAAGATGCAATTAAAGCATAATTAAACTCACTGTACAAAAGACAAGTTTTTGGACCTGTAGTCCGAACACCTCAAGGTGTGAAGCCTTTTGGTTACAAATGGGTTTTCGTGCGAAAGCGAAATGAAAATAATAAAATTGTGAGATACAAAGCTCGACTTGTGGCTCAAGGATTTTTGCAAAGACCTGTAATTGATTTTGATGAGATATTGTCACCTGTAATGGATACAAGCACTTTTTGATATTTAATAAGTCTTGTAGCACATCAAGGGCTTAATTTGCACATGATGGATGTTGTAACAACTGATCCGTATAGTTCACTCGATAGTGAAATTTGCATGAAACTCCCTGAAGGTCTCAATGTACCAAATGCACATAATTCTGAATCTCAAGAAAACTACTCCGTAAAATTGAACAAATCTCTCTACAGGCTGAAACAATCTGGACGCATATGGTATAATCGTCTTAGTGAATATTTGCTTAGAGAGGGGTATACAAATAACTCCATTTGTCCTTGTATTTTTATAAAAAGACCAGGACAAGAATTTGCAATAATAGTTGTCTATGTTGATCACATAAATATTATTGCAACTCTTGAAGAGCTTCCAAAAGCTATGAATTGCTTAAAGAAAGAGTTTGAGATGAAGGACCTAGGCAAGACAAAATTATGTCTAGGTTTACAAATTGGGCATTTGGACAAAGGAATATTTATAGATCAAGAAGGTTATATATAAAAGGTGTTAAAACGCTTCTATATAGACAAATGTCACTCGTTGTCTACTCCAATGGTTGTTATATCATTATATGTAAAGAAAGATCCTTTCAGGCCTCGTGAAAATGATGGAGAATTTCTTGATCCTGAAGTACCATATCTTAGTGCGATTGGACCATTGATGTACGTTGCTAATTATACATGTCCTGATATACCATTTACGGTCAATCTATTAGCAAGATACATTCTCACCTACACGAAGACATTAGAACGGAGTAAAACATATACTTCGTTACCTTAAAGGTACAATAGACACGAGTATGTTATATACCAAAGTACCCAAATTGGAATTAACAGGTTATGCAAATGCAGATTACTTGTCAGATCTTAAGAATGGTATATCACAAACAGGTTATTTGTTTACATGTGGTGGTACTGTTATTTCATGGAGATCAGTGAAACAAAAAATAACATCAACTTCATCTAATCATGCAAAACTTTTAGCACTACATGAGGAAAGTCGAGAATGCGTTTGGTTGAGATCCTTAATCCAACGCATACAAAATACTTGTCGGTTGTCTTCAAGAAAAATAAATACAACAACCATATATGAAGATAAAAGTGCATGCATCATTCAATTGAAAGATGGTTACATTAAAGGAGACCAAACAAAACATATCTTTCCAAAGTTCTTTTTCACTCATGATCTTCAGAAGAACGATGATATAAACATTCAGCAAATTCGTTCATGTGACAATCTTGCATACCTTTTCACAAAGTCACTCCCAAGTAGAACTTTTAATCAACTATTACAAAAGATTGGTCTTCATCCTCGAAGAAATAATCGTTCAACTGAGGGGGAGAAATAAATTTGTTTTAAAAAGGATATTGTACTATTTTCCCTTCACTAGATTTTTTTCCACTGGGTTTTTTTCTAGTAAGGTTTTAACGAGGCATGTCCAAAACAAACATCCAAGGAGGAGTGTTATGAATAATTGAATGATTTGTCTCCCAATAACTTCATTCCTTATTTAAACCAATATGTATTTATGATATTGTTTGTATGATGTCCTATAAATAGGAGCTATTTCATTATATAAGATTATACCGAATAAAATAATATAAAATTATTCTATCATTCTCTCTTCCTCTTAATTCTTATTTCTCTATATTTTATAACAAATTGTGATTTATTTTACTGTTATTGTTATGTGTTAAATTTAAAATTATTTTTGATAAAAAAATTTAGATAATTATATATTTTTAAAATTACTCAAATAATATTATAGTTGATATTCATAAATACTCACATATATTTCAAAATTCATAAATATATATCTAATGGATACTTATATGAATATGGAGAGGTATGAATATTATAATTATTAAATAAAGACGAATATCATGTTTATGAATATTTATCACCATCCCTACACGTGATTCAATAAATTTTAAATTAGGCTTTGATGTTATTTTATAATTTAAAAATAAATAAATAAAATAATAATGATCAATTGTATATAGAATAATAAGACAAGTACGTCATTGATACAAAAAATATATGGTTAGTAAGGACAACTAACTACCTTAATTAGCTAATTTATAAACTAATTAATTAAATAATTAGGTTAATAACAAATAACTAACTTAATTAACTAATTAATCAATAATTAGATTAATAACAACTAACTAATCGCATATATATAATATATTTTCCATAGGTTAGAATGTGTTTATTGCACTTTTTTATATTGTAAAATACACAAAAATATCGGAAAATAATCAACAACAAAAAATAGAAGGTGTCACTAAAACTTTAACTAAAAAAATAAAAAAAATTTAATTTATATCTATACATAAGACTGACACTGAATATATAAATATAAAGTATAAAATATTCTTAGCTATGCAAAAATACATGCGAAAACCCCTTTTATCTAAATTATATTTTGGAGAGCATATATGAATTTGGTGGGGGAGATGAACCATATGTGTCACTCTCTTAGAAGATATATGCTTCTGTGTACCAAACTAACAATATTATAAAATAAAAAAGAGTTGTGTGAGTGCAACAGAATAAATATGATCAATACTATTAATTAATAAATGATAATATTGTATTATTATGTATGAGAGCATAATTGTCTGCTACGATTCTAGACAATTCAGAAACATGAAGAAGATACATGCAACATAAATATTACCTACTTTGAACATTTCTTTGGTTTCTTTCTGTGGACATGCCTACATAAGCAAAACAATATTATTATTTTTTTAGGTAGCAGCATTTAGTGATGAATATACTTTTGAATTTGACACCTGTTTTAAGTTTTCTATGATTGACATGTAATCATCATTGAAGATTAGATATAGACAGCAGAAGTATACAACTTGCGCAGCAGGAAAATAATTAAAATTGTTTGAAGATTTTGCTCTACTTGAGTATGTTGTTAGATATATTACAGTCTGTTTTATTTTGAATTAATCTCTACTCAATTCTGATGTGGTCTTATGTTTAGCTGATTTTTAGGAGATTGTTTTAATTTCCTCACTCATGGTGCAAGCTAGAAAAACTGTGGGTGGTGTTTTCTAGTTTTGTTTATGTATTCGGCTATATATGAGTCTTAGATCATTGAATAAAACATCTTTCTTTCAGTGCATTAACAAAGTTTATATTTTAACAATTGGTATTAAAACTCTACAAGGATTTGATTCAGCGAGTGTGAGTTAAACACGGAGAGTCTAGAATGGCAATCTAGGAGAAGTATGGACAATCAATTATTCTAAAGTTTGATGGTCATTATTACTTTTGTTTGATGAAATGAAAAAATTTCTAAGAAGCAAGGAGATGTGGAGTCTGGTGGACGAAGGTGTCCTTGCACCAACAATCAAAGCATCACTAGTGTTCTGGACTGGACCAACATCTGGTCCACTGCTATTAGAGTCAAATCTGGTGGGCATTAAGGACACGCAGACCCATCTGCCTATAACCGTTAGGGATATTCTCACGTGCGTGTTAGGGCCACGTGGCCAACGGTTATTTAACCGTCACCATGCCCTCTAAGAATAACGGGTCAACCGTCCCTTATATCTTGGAGCTGCAGACCAGGGAGGAGGCCACTTGCTAGAATCATTGCTCACGCAAACCCTAAAAATCCCTTAGTGGACTTCGCTAAGTTACCCACTAACTGGACCTTGGCCCAGCGATGGGGTTATAAATACCCTCTCATTCGAAAGGGTCAAATATTCATTCTCTTTCATTCTAACTCTACTTGCTCTCTCCTATAGCCTTTTCTTATTTTGGCATCAGAGTGTCTTGTAGGTACCCCCCACCTTTCTTCAACCGCAACAACAAATTGGGTCATCGACGATCATTTTGATCAGGTACGATCAGTGGTGCCGTCTGTGGGAACCATTGTTTCCCCGTCTTTTTCATTCTACGGACCAAAACAAACTCTTCTCTAAATCGTCATGGCCGACCAAGCTGATAACGCTAACCAAAATACTCTCTTCTCCGACCTGGCCAATGCCAACAACAACATCCCCGAATCTGATCCTAGGGACGGGCGCACAACCTCCTCCTCGACAGGCTCTCACTGGGGCGGCACACACCATCAACCTGTCCCCGACCTTATTGTTTTTCAAGAGATTCAACCGTCCGCCAACGCAGACCCTACCGTCGCCGCCCTCTTCGTAGCCATCAACCAGACGAACCTTATGTTCACTCAAGGGGAGAGACTCAACATGTTAGAAGGCTCCCGCCTCTCACCAAGGAGACACCGAAGGCCAGATTCGTGGCCTCTTTCCCTGACAAGGCACCGTTCTCGAACTCCCCCACAAAGGACTAGAAGAGAGGACACTCCTAGCCTTACCCGTCAACATAGGGGCCGAGGACCTGTCCCCAAAAGAAACCATCCTGACCAGCCCGCCAAGAAGCGAGCCCATTCCCCTTCGTGCAAAGAATGCCGGAATGAGGAGTTGAAGAACAACACTAAACACAGCAGAAACCCTCGACCGAAGGAACCTCCTCGGAAACACCGTCGCCACCATTATTCCCCATCCCGCTTCCCTTTTCGGCTAGAATAATGGAGGTCCCCATCCCCAGGGGCGTGGAAAAACCTCCCCAGCTCACAAGCTACGATGGAGTGGATGACCCCATCGACGGTTTCGAGGCAATGCTTCACTACCTCAACATCGGGGGTCCTATCAAGTGCAGATTGTTCCCTACCATGTTGAGGAAAATAGCCATGAATTGGTACAAAGGCATGCCTCCCGGGTCTATACACTCCTGGAGAGACTTGAAGGCCCTATTCACCTGCACTTTCACTGCCTCCCGCAGGCACCCAAAGACTGAAGCCTCTCTCGAGGCCATTATCCAGAGAAGCGACAAAACTCTTTGGGAGTACATCGACTGCTTCAACAGGGAGGCCATCCAAATCCCCTGTGATGATCATATGAAGAGGTACTTGCTCGAAAAGGGACTCCTCCCTGGCACGGACTTCAAAAAAGCGGCCGGGATCAAACCCCTGCAACTTTTGATGCTCTCCTCGACAAAGCCTGCGCGTATATCACCTACGAGGAGAAAGAAGCGAACACACGAGAGTCAAGGCTGCATCAATCGTTCCGTTCGACATCTCGATGTCGAGAAGTGGATCATCCCGCTCCGAGGAGAGGATGAGAAGCCTCGGGAGGCCCGAACAACGCGCCCCGCCACGCTTACACCCACTAACGACTTCCCATGAGCGGATACAGGCCGACTGCTCAGCCACAGAATTTAAAGACGGCGGTGTCAGACGCCCGAAACCTACACCCCTAAGCCAGGGGCCGACTGATCGAAGTACTGCGAGTACCACCGAAGCCATAATCATCTCACCAAGGATTGTGTCCATCTCAAATACGCGATCGAAACACTCATCAAGGGCGGAAAACTCGGGCAGTACAAGAGACCTGAGGCGTCTCGAGATACCAGGGAAGTCAAAGAGGTCGACGACGAGACCAAGGCACAGGGGGACACAAGCCCTTTCCAAATCTCCTACTCGGTGACTAGACCTGAAGACTTCAAAATTTGGGATACCATGGATGAGGACCTTCCTATATTCAATCACATCAGGTGGGAGAGGTTCCCCGCGACCATGGTCAACTCGGCCAAAAGGAAGTTCGACGAGTTGATTGAAAAAGCTCCAATCAACGAAGTTTCCATCGAGCAGTTCCGAGGAAGGTCTGAGCCAATCACGTTCTACCTTGAGGAACTTCTTGGCGGAGCTCCAAACTCCCACATACCTCTCCTCGTCAAGGCAAAGATGGCGCATTTTGAAGTACATTAGATTCTGGTCGACAAAGGATGCTCTGTGGACGTAATGTACACTCACCTTTTCCGCATCCTCCAACTTGATGAATCCCACCTATTACCATACATGGGATCCGACTTTCAGGGACTCAACGGTTAGACCTCCAGGACTTGGGGATATGTCGAGCTTTTAGTTACCTTTGGCGAAGGCATCGCTTCTTGACAGGTCAAGGTGCGCTTCTTGGTGGT
Source organism: Vicia sativa (assembly GCA_021764765.1). NCBI lineage: Eukaryota > Viridiplantae > Streptophyta > Magnoliopsida > Fabales > Fabaceae > Vicia > Vicia sativa. The sequence continues at coordinate 308,807,244 of CM038792.1, forward strand.
AGACTGCCACTCGCTGTACAGCGCGATCCTGGGGAGAAGCACCCTGGTTGAGCTCACTGCCGTCCCCTCAACGGTCCTCCTGAAAATAAAGTTCTACACCAAGAGGGGACGTGTGGCCACCATCTGAGGGACATCAAAGCAGCCAGAAAGTGCCACAATGCCGGGGCCAGAGGACAGACCTTAGTGGACCCGGGACCCCAACAGGACAATGTGAGGGACATGCCGAACAATCCTCCCGTTGAGCCTCCCCGGAACGAAGAACCACAAGTCCCCAAGGTGGACTCAATCTACCTCGACACCAGATTCGTGAAGGAAGAATTTGAAGGTCAGAGCGGTGACCAAGATCCCTTCCTCCCAATCCCAGACGGTGAGTTTGAACTCGTTCCTTTAGGCGAGGACCACGGCAAATTTGTGAAGATTGGAGAAGGGCTCCGCAACTTGGCCAGAAAGAAGCTCAAAGCCTTCCTCAGAGACAACGTGGACTTGTTCGCCTGGAGCACCGCAAAGATGCTCGGACTCGACCCTGAGGTTGCTTGTCATCAGCTAGCAGTAGATTCGACCGCTAAGACCGTAGTGCAACGTAGGTGTAGGAAGTCTCCCGAAAAAGTGGAGGCTGCTGAAAAAGTTGTAAAAGACCTCCTATAGGCAAATTTTATTTCCGAGACCAAGTATTCAACTTGGCTCTCCAATGTTGTACTCGTTAAAAAATCTAATGGAAAATGGAGGATGTGTGTTGACTATATCGATCTTAATCGGGCATGTCCCAAAGATGCTTTTCCTTTACCTAACATAGATATGTTGTTCGACAACTCGGTCGGCTATAAACTCTTGTCTTTTATGGATGCATGTTCAAGTTAAAATCAAATTCCGATGGTCATAAGCGATAAACGTTGCACAACGTTCATGACGGCCTCGAGAAACTATTACTACAACGTAATGCCTTTCGAGCTAAAGAATGCAGGAACCACTTACCAAAGGATGATGAACAAAGTCTTCTGCGGTGAGATCGGAGACGTGCTCGAAGTCTACATGGACGACATGATCATAAAATCTCACACAGAGACCAATCACGCTGCACATCTGAAGAAGGTGTTCGACCAGGCTCGGCGATGTCGCATGCGATTCAATCCGAAGAAATGCACTTTTGGAGTCAAGGCGGGCAAGTTCCTAGGGTTTTACCTTACCGAGCAAGAATCGAGGCCAACCGCGACAAGTGTCAGGCATTCTCCAAACTGCCCATGCCTAGCTCCAAGAAATCAATCCAAATCTTGAACGACATGCTCACATCGCTCTCCCGCTTCATCGCCAAATCTACCCAACATGCACTCCCCTTTTTCAAACTTCTGCAGAAGGGTCTGACCTTTGAATGGAGCGAAGAATGCGAACAATAACTCCTAGGTCGACCAGACATGGTCGGACGCATGCTTAAATGGATCCTCGAAATCTTAGAATTCGACATCCAATATGAGGGTTGGAAACCTCTAAAAGCCCAAGCAATGTCTGACTTCGTAGCCGAAATGACCACCCACGAGCTATCTTCGAGCAAAGACAAAATGTGGACTATTTTCGTCGATGGAGCTTTGAGCTCAATGAGAAGCGGGGTGGGCATCCTCTTCGAAAACGAGGAGGGGGTTGTCATCGAACACTCCCTCACCCTCTCCTTTCTGACATCCTACAATCAAGCCGAATATGAAGCGTTACTCGCAGGGCTAAGGCTGGCCGAAGATCTGGGCGCATGAGAGATCTAGATATTTACAGACTCCTAACTCGTTGCGTCCCAAGTCCTCGTAGAGTGCCAAACTAAAAACGATAACCTCATCGAGCATCTCAACCTCGTAAAGGAAAAAATTAAGAGCTTCGACCGGGATGAAATTAAACACGTTCCACAGGAACAAAACACTCGAGCTGATATCCTTTCAAAACTCGTGAGCACCAACAAGAAGGGCAGAAACAAATATGTAATCAAGAAGTCCCTTTTCCCAAATGAGCATCAAGAGGCCCCCTCCATTGATCGACATACACGCCATCGGGGACACAGACTGCTGGATGATTCCAGTATTCAACTACTTAACCAAAGGAGAACTGTCCGCGGACAAGAAGGAAGCCTCCTCTACCAAACGTCGGGCATGCTCATATGTCGTCCTTGAGCAACGCTTGTACCGATGAGGGTTCTCCATCCCCCTCCTAAAATTCCTTGAGGAGTCCAAAGTATCTGGCGTGTTGCATGAGATACACGAGGGCATCAACGCCCAACACTTGGGTGGACGATCTCTCTCTCGAAAAGCATTGCGGGCAGGATATTATTGGCCCACTATGAAACAAGACGCTAAGGAATATGTAAAAAAATGCGACAAGTTCCAACTCCATGGTGACATGCATGTAGGTCTACCACACGAGCTCACCACGCTCACCTCCCCTTGGCCTTTCAGTTGGTGGGGAATGGACACCCACGGGCCCTTCACACAAGGCTCCTACCAAAATAAATACCTCATCTTGGCCGTCAACTATTTCACAAAGTGGATAGAGGCCGAAGCCCTCGCCAAGATCACGTCATTTAACATCCTCCGTTTCTACAAGCAAAACATCCTTGCCCGCTTCAGCATCCTTGGACAACGGGACACAATTCACTTACCAGAATTTTTGCAGCTTCGTCGCAAGGTTAGGTACAAAGCAGCACTTCACCTCAGTCGAGCATCCATAAATTAATGGCCAAGCCGAAGCCGCCAACAGAGTCCTCTTGCGGGGGCTCAAATGACGATTGGTTGAAGCCAAAAAGAGATGGGTCGAGGAACTACACAACATGTTGTGGGCCTACCATACAACCTCACACTCAAATACCGGGTAATCTCCCTTCCAACTGACGTATGGGAAAGAAGCGGTCATCTCCGTTGAAATCAGGGAACCATCTCGGCGCACATAATTCCCACTAGACGAGGAGATGAATGACAAAGCACTACGCGAGAAGCTGGATATAGTCGTTGAAATTTTCTCATGGGAAGCTCTCCGTGAAGCCAGGATGAAGCATAAGATTACACTGCGGCACAACGCCAAAATCATCAAACGAGAATTTGAAGTCGACAACCTAGTCCTGCAGAGGAATCAAAAGGAATCCCGCGAGGGGAAGCTGGCCACCAACTCGGTGGGCCCCTATCGCGTCCGCGGAAAAACAGGAACTGGGGCTTACTACTTAGAAAATCTAGCCGGAGTGAAACTCCCTAACCTTGGAATGCTACAAAGCTAAAACAATACTACAGCTAAGACCCGCGACTTCTCCCCGGGGACTTAGGAGTCGACGAACCTACCCTCTACTTGGAGGCTCGCTCGACCATGGGTTACAGGATGGTACTAGTGCGCGCCCAACGTAACGAATAGATGGTTCCTCGTGATAGCTTGAGCAGAACCTATGCCTGACGCAGAAACTTTGAACAAGCTCCGTGGACGACGAAACACCTCGTGGCAAAACGTCTAGTTCGCGACGAATAGTTCACGCCTCGAGGCCAGAGCCCCAAACGCAACTATGGCCTTGCCAGGCAGTCCCCGAGACCTCCCCTTCGGCATATAAGTTGAAAACAATCACAAGGTCGGGAAAATAAAATAGCAAGGCGAGCAATATTAATAATTCGACCATTCTGGCCGACAAAACATTACAAAACAGGCTTGCAGGCCCAAACCAAATGTACTGGGGCTTAGCCCGAAAGTCCCAAACAAGTCAAATAAACGACACGCAGGCCAGAAAAAGCAAGGACACGCAGGTCAAAAAAAGCATCAAAGACAACCTTATATATTTCGAGCAGAGGCTTGATCTTCCCGTCGACCACTCTATGAAAGGGGCCTATCCCGTCAGTCACCAGCTCGACCCCATCATTGACTACCTTCATCTGGTCGATGGCTTGGTCAAACCCAAAGGTAAGGGCCTCCACCATATCTTCTTCGAGCACTCGGATCCTGCCAATCAGATCCCTCCTAGATGTTAAACCCTGTTCTTTGGAAGACTCCTCCTCGGCAGGGGCCATTAGCCCCTCGAGCTCCTTGACGAGAGCAGATAACTATCGTTATTTGTAGTGAAAGGGCCCACCTGGGATTTTAACTCATTCAAATATTTGGCCAATTGGACGTGTCTATCATGCTGCCCCCGAAGCTTCAGAACTTCATTATAGTATTCACTGTTTTTTGTCTCCATCTCGAACATCTTGGCACGAGCCTGATCCAGGGTTGCTTTTGAGGAGACGACCTCATCATTAAGTGTCAATACAGTCTCGAGCACCCTCATAACAACAACAAAATCGTTGTTGAGGTCTTGCTTCTGAGTCTTCTTGTCGACTGAGAGGTGTCATACCCTAATTTTTGACCTAAGATACCGTCTCATATCATTCACATATGCATCATTGCATCATTGACAATTTCAAAACAAGATAGCTTGTATGTGCTCCTTGAGCCAAATTAGGGTTTTGAATAAAAGTCTTTCATCAGTTCAAGATATGATCAAATTAGGGTTTGAGTCTCCACTCACCACTAATTATATATCTTAATCAATCATCAACTTTTGATCTTCAAATTCCAATAATTTCCTCAAGATCTATCTTGGGTCGACCAAATTAGGATTTTGATCGAGGATGGTGTATCATTGACTTTTTGCTCAATGAATAACCTAATTGCCAGGACCATGATCTCAAAATCACCAATGAAATATCTTTACCAAATTTCTTGATTCAAAACATTTCCAAAGCCACGGTTGATCCTCAGAGAAAATCTGAATCATTTGAGAAAAAGTCAACTGTTCAAATAAGTCAAACTTTGACTTTTGGTCAACTTTTGCAATTCAAATTTTTTTAATCATCAAAGCATTTCAAATTATCCATCATGATCATAAAAAATCAAAAATGTGTGAAAGTCAACAAAAAGTCAAAACTTGAAATTTTCTAACACTTAGAAAAATTTACAAGTGTTTTTTTTATCACTTTTTTCATCATTTTGCATGGCCACGTTTCACCTAGATCCATTTTGATTCAAGAAAAACTTTCAACATGAAAGTTGTAGATATTGTTCCAAGCTTTCCAAAATGTCCAAGATCTTGAAAAAATATTTTGTGGAGCTATGGTTTTTGAACTTGACATTATAGGTCCAAAAGCATAAATTATAGGTCATTTTTCAAGTTTTCAAGTCATTTTTTGCCAACTTTCTCTTATAGAAGACTTGTCACCATTAAGGATAGGTTTTATCTCAAAAATATACAAAGGCAATGATTGAAAAAAGGATATAATCACTTGAGTTTTTTAACCATGGTTTAAGAAATTAACCATGAGCATTAAATGCAAATATTCCTTCCTTATCATCTAAGCCAACTTGCAAAATTATCAAAGCTTATATTTGCCTTGCTCTCTAAACATCCTTTCCTATAAATAGAGGTCTTTTCTCACTTCAAAATCACACCAAAACATTCATAAGCTTGTTTCCTCACTTCTTTCTTCTTTTACAAGTTTCAAAGTTCCAAAATGTGAGGATTTGCAAATCTCCAAACCTTGCTATTTCTGAGTAATCTCAAGCTTCAAACACTTTCCAAATACCCTTGGGAAGTTTTTAGAATCATCAAACCATCACAAAAACTAGCCAAACTTATAATCATGTTCACACCTCCATAAACTTGCATTTTGAGCCTTTCAAACATTCATTCCACTCGTGTAAACTCAAATGTTTCACTTCAAACATCATCCATATACTTTATATAACAGATCCAAGCACTCATCCCTGACCTATAACATCTCCAAAATCAAAATCAAAGTTCACTCCAAGGTATGCAAGTTGGACTCGGGCATAGAAACTCAGAGGTTCTCAATCCAGTCTAAGCATCCAAACACGTTCCACAGGGTCCAGTGAAGTTGTACAAATCATCAAACAACTCCTAGAACATCTCCTTCGAAGATTTCAATTTTTACTTGAAGAGGTAAGTTGCTAAAATTCGAATTCTTCAATTTCTGCATTCTAGTTCAAATATTTCCATGCTATCATGTTTCTGCACTGTCATACCCCAAAATTTTCCCTCCATCTTCTCAAAAGATTTCATACATCTATGCTCAAGGATTCCTCAAGAGTTGATCAGACAAACTCTCTCCTGGACAATCAACCCAAACTAGGGTTTGGTATCTCTCAAGTCAAGATGGGTTTCCAACATCTCCAATGGTCTTCATACCTCCTCATATGCTTCAAAGATTCTCCATGTCAAGTTTCAAGCTTCACAAGTCAAGTTTCCTCAGACAATTGCTCAGATGGTTGAAAATCGGTGTATTGACAAAAGTCAACTGTGGTCAACATACCAAAACTTCGATTTTGGTCAACATCCTCATTTTGAAGTTACATTCATCATTTGATCAAGGGTTGATCATGATTCATCAAGAAAACTCAAGATTTGCTCAAAAGTCAAACTTTCTAAATTAGGGTTTCTAGGTGAAAAGTCAATCAACTTTGATCGATCATAACTTCTTCGTACTTTCTCAGAAATTTTCCCACCAAAGCTCATTTTGAAGGAAATTCAATTCTCTACAACTTCATGTCTCACAAGAATGTCCAAAAAATGCTTCATTTGAGAGGTATAGCTCAAAACATTACAGGTCATTTTCAAAGTCAACAAAAAGTCAACTTTTTGATTTGAAGATATATTGAGCATGGTAACTCCAATTGAGGTGAGACCAAATACATTGTTTAGAGGAATCTTAGAGCTTTCCAAAAAGTCCAAGAACTCTCAAAAATGTGGAAAAATGAGCAAGATACACTATTCAGAAGTTGGGCAATTTTGGACAATTGCACAAAAGGACATTTTGGTCAAAATGCAAAATTTTCCAAATGGGCCTATAATCTTTTGATCCAAACTTGTTCATGATGTTATTTTTGACCCATAAAAGCTTGGCATTGGTGATTTTCTATTTTCATGGTTTATATTTGAATTTTACAACATTTAATTCAAAAATAAATTATGTAAAATATGAAAATTAAGTTATTTTTTCAATTAAGTTGGATTTATATCTCTCTTAATGTCCAAGAAAGCCCACACCATTTACCAAATTCGTGCAAGCCATGGCATTGATGAGAAAATCATATTTTCTTCAAAATTTGATTTGATTTTCAAAGAAAATATTTGCACATCAATGATCCAATCTTTTTTTCACTCTTTTGCCATCCAAACCTCTTCTATAAATTGCCAGCATTGTGAACAAACAAGGACACGAACCCTAACCCTAAAAACAAACCCAAACTCTTGCAAATTTTCTCAAGAAACTTGAAAATTCGAGTTTTATTTTCCAGCCCTTTCCAGCCTCTCTCAAGCACTCAAACGTGTTCTAAGGGTAAGCATGAGTAAGTTTGCATCAATAACAATGGTCAAAGCGAGCTAAATCGAACCATATACATGCATACATAATTGATTTTTCTTGAATTCGTATTTTTATTACCTTCTTGTTTCAATCGATTCTAATGATTTGGTTGTGTTCCTGAGGCTTCACATGATCGATCTGGGCAATCGTTTGAGAGGTTGGACGTTAGAATTGCATTATGCCATTACTAGGGTTCTTAGAACTGTGAGTTTCGAATCTCGCATTGCAGGCCGATTCAGTGAAAACGGAGACCACCAATGGACTCGCAGACCTCGATTTAGGGGGGGTAGCATTAATCCCAATCCTCGAATCTATGTATTTTGCGTGTTGATCGGACTTCCGAGAAGGCCGGAGCCCTAGCTCCTGCCCGACCAGCGTGGACCCGAGGATGCAGGCGTGGCAAAAAGAAACAACATGATTCGTCCATTCATAAGTCCTGGGGTCCACATGCGAGCTGACTGTGTTTTGAATATAATCAGAACGCGTCATCATTCAAATATCCTTGATTTCAACTTTCCCAACACCAAGTGTCAAGTGGCCTAGTGGTTAAGGCATTCACTGTTCTCAGATGCTCTCAAAGGACATGAGTTCGATTCTTCCCAGCGCCGGTTTTACCTTTTCTTTTCACAAACTCAAACTTTTCACTATTTTTCATATTTTTCTTATTATTTTGCATATTATTTAATTTCTTTACATATTTTATTTATGCATTATAAAAATTACCAAAAACATTTTTTCTTTTTTATATTATTTTCATAAAAATCTTTATTTAATTTAATAAATTAAAAAATATAATTTTTGCATGCATATTTATTTTATTTTCATTTTAGCATTTAAATCATTATAAATTGCATTTTAATTATTAAATCTTTTCCAAAAAATCCCAAAAAATTATTTTAATATATTTATCTTATTTCCAGCATATATTAATTTTCTCATATTAAAACTTGCATTTTTCTAACATTTTTCCTCTTATTCAATTCATCTTGCATTTTCCGATTTTCTTATTCTTTCACAGGTTGCTCCGATTCGGACGTTTTCTTTTTATCGTTTTATTTTTTTCCAATAATGTAATTGTTCATGGGTTGTAATAGTTTAATCTAGGGTTTAATTTTCCGCATTTTTAAATTATGTATCTGCCCCAAAGCCATGTAATAGCGTAGGTTTATCTTTCCGCACTTTTACATTTCCGCACTTTACATTCCGCATTTTATTTTCCGCACCCTTATCAATTGCTAGTAATTAGGCGTGTATGGCAAGATAATAATTGGACATAGCTCACACTAATCTTCAAGATAATATATCCTGAATTCAACACACTTTTTTCACACATGCACCCCTTAGGGTAATTCTCTCTCGATGCCTTTCGATTCAAAATGGTCATGTCCCTCGAACGTAGAGGTATTCTAGCACCGTTGCCTTCCAAACAAATCATCATAGTCCCTTCGATACAAAGATCATAGACCCATGACGTCGCCTCCGAATACATGATCTTGACCCTCGATTGTCGCCTACGAAAAATGATGATAGTCCCTTCGAATGTGCTAGGATACTTCCTACAAGTTGCTTTCAATGACCATCCGATGTCCCTTCGAATGTCCCGCTTACATCCAACGAATGGAGCTACCTACTAACTAATGGTATGGCTAGCACTATTCTAAAGGAATGTAGAAGTACAACAAAACGACCAATTCTGAGTGGGTAAATAAGTCTCTTAGTTGCTTGCTCTAAATCAAATGCTTTTCACACCACACACTTTTTTCAAAGTTCAAATTCTTTTCAAAACGAAACATTTCCGAACACTTTGTATACACTCCTACATGAGTCATTACAAAGTCAAAGCGAAATGCCTTTTTCAAAACATTTTTGTCAAACACACAGAAAGCAATTTTAAAAAAAAGTGATCTAGAGCAACTAAGAGCCCGTAGATAACTACGGATTGAAAGGGTGCTAATACCTTCCTTTTCATAACCATTCTCCGAACTCGTAATCTAACGAAGGTCTTTTTCTCACTTTTACCTTCCCTTAATTGGATAAAAATAAAAGTCGGTGGCGACTCTTGCTATCCGCACATTTGGATACAAAATCCTACAAAGTCGTTCACCGTATCACGTAATCGGCGACTACTGGGACACACCTAAAAGAGAGAATTGCCTTAGGGATTTCTAGATAACTTTTATCGCTTTTGTTTGACTTGTATGCTTTATCTTTAAGGGTTGCTTGGGTATTATATTGTTGGGGATCCTACACCGGATCCGGGTTTCCTTTAGGTAAGTAGCATTAGATCATCGCGACCGCTAGACGATAACTACGCGGTCAACATGATGGCTACGTTAGCGTGACACTTTGGTTGTCCCGATACTCTTCATTCCCAAGTTGAAGATAGTATTTGGCTTCTGGTGTCATCAGCTAACTAAACTTTTAGAACCTTAATTGACCCATCTTGGCCATTAGAAGGTAGTGAGATGGCGGCTTTGGTGTAGACCGAGGTTGGTTGATACTCGATGCTACGCTCATTGAGATTAGACTTTTGGGACATTTTCGATCGACCACTTGGCGTCGATTGAAATAAGCGCCGAGAAAGATCTATGATGTGAGATTCCTAGAACCCTACTATTATAGGACGATGAACCAACTCAAACTTTTGGTAGGGTAATCACCTATACCTCATGCAAGCCTTAACCCTAGGCTCATTGTGTGAATTGTTTGTGTGTGCTAAACATGACATCATGACATCATTCGCATTGCATATCATTTCTAACTATTTCAAGGACCTAGGATTTATCTTTGCCTGCTTTGTAGGGATTATGGCTTCTAGAAAGACTATCCGAATCAACTTCATGGGTATCCCTCTCACTCAAAGATTTGGTTTGTAATTCCGACCATGTTCGTTCATCAAAAGACATGGTTATCTACTTGATTTGGTTATCTCCGGTTTGAAGAAGATATGATGCATGTCCTATTCCAGCTTCTTTGATCCAAACACCATTGCTTTACATTTCCAGATTATCGCTTGGTTCCTACCTTAGAAGAGTTCTCTGCTACTGGGATACCTATTCTTGCCCAAATGCCATTCACCGGTTTGGAAAAGGTTCCTAAGTTCGAAGACATCACATCCGCCTTACATCTTAAGCGCTCAGACATTGAAGCCAATTGGGAAACTAGAAGTGGAGTTAAGGGTTTACTTTCCAAGTTCTTAATTAAGAAAGCCCGAGAATTCCTCAAAGTTATGAGTTTCCATGCATTTGAAGACATTGTGGCTTTGCTAATTTATGGTTTGGTTCTATTTCCTAACTCGGACCAATTCATAGATGTCAACGCCATCAAGTTGTTTCTTACCCGCAATCCAGTGCCTACTTTACTTGGAGACATCCTGCATTCTCTCCACACTCGTACTACTAAGCGACAAGGAACTCTCATGTGTTGTATACCGTTACTTTCCAGGTGGTTTATTTCGCACCTTCCTCCATCAGTTTTGAAGAACGAACAAAGGTTGAGATGGTCTCAAAGACTAATGTCACTCTCCCATTCAGATATCCGTTGGAGTCTTTCCTCTCAAAAGGACTTCACCTTCATTGAGCGCCAGGAGAATTCCTAATGTACCACTACTTGGTATAAGGGAGGTATTACTTACAACCCTTCTCTAGCTCTACGCTTGGTTTTGCTCAAGAGATGGTCCACATGATATGCTTCTCCAAGATATTGTGTTCGATTACAATCACGATCTCTAGAATTACCGACGAAGGTTTATACACGCTTGGGGCATGGTGAAGAAGACTGATACCAAGACTTTGGGGCACCCGAACTCCATTCCTTGGGAACCTTACCTCAAATGGGTGCGAGCTCGAGCTCAAAACCTCATGATGCCATTCACTGCTGTTTACCAAGAATTATGGAACTGCTATAGGTGACGTACCTATGTCGCTCCATCCTGACATGCCTACTGATTTTGAAGACTTGAAGAGATCCTGGATTCAGCTTAAAGAAAAAAGGGATACCTTTGAAGCTCAGTGCTATGCAAGCGAGAAGAAAGTGTTAGAGTTGACCAAGCTACTCCACGAGGAGCGAAACATCAACGCCTACATCGGCACCAAGAGGAAGCGCCCATGGGAGACTTAGAGCTTTAGGATGTTTATGTTTTCTTTTATTGCTTTGAACTATCTATTGTACTTAAAAAGGAAAAGAATAAAAAGAGAACTAATAAATTTTTGTTCATGCTTGTTTAACAAATTTAAATCTCTAAGGTCCTTGAAAACATTGCATTGCATTCGCATAAACATTGCATAGCATAGCATAAACATTGCATCACAGGTACATTGGAGATTGGTTTTCTCATTTGCTCGCTATTTATTTTAGCGTAAATGGCTCTTGAACAGATCACAAAGATCTCCAAGCTCGAATGCTCGCCACAGATGTTCACCAACTTGGTCCAAGGCCAAGAAGATCAAGAAGCTCATCAACAAGAAGAAGAAGGTTGTTGGTCTCCTCAACATGGGTAGACGTTTCAAAGGGGTCCCAAAGTGGTCACCGTGATTGAGCTCTCAAGGAAGTGTCCATACCGAGGGGAGTACCAAGGGTGATGAGGGTGAGCAGGAACCAAAGAAAGGAGGAGAGGATCATTCGATTATGGCCATTACTCGAGGAAGATGACAAGTACAAACAACTTGAAGACCGTCTCAATGCGTGGAAAACTCAAGATGTCCGCTGAACTTGATGATCCGAGTCTTGTTCTGTGTTGTGATTCCTCCCAAGTTCAAAGTTCCAACTTTGCCAAGTATGATGGCGTGTCTTGCCCTAAACCGCATTTGAAGTCCTATGTCCGTAAGATCAATCCCACACCGATGAGAAAGTCAGGATGCACTATTTTCAAGAGAGTTTGTCCGAACCCGCTTGGAATGGTATTATCGCCTAGAGAATGACCGTATCCGTACTTGGAGTGATTTGGCTGATGCTTTCTGCATGATGAGTACAATGTCGAATTGACACCCACTCGCATGCAACTACAAAGTATGTCTATGGGTCGTGACGAAGTTCAAAGAGTATGCTCGTGGAGAGATTTAGCAGTAGTTCAACCACCCTTGTCCAATAGGGAGTTGGTTGATATGTTTATGGAACACCGATAGCCCGCTCTTCAATCATCCGATTGGAAATTCTTCATCCGGATTCACCGAGTTGATATTGACAAAGCGAGCATTGAAGCGGTATCAAGAGTGGAAGATTCATGTAGAGTCATCTTCAAACGCCAAGAAACCTTTGGTGGTAAGAAAGAAGCCAATGTGTATGGTCGAAAAGCCGAGCCAAGTCCGACCGCGCCCGGGGGGCCAGGATCTCCAACCCTACATCAAGACAACCTCAACAGACAACGCGTAGCCAAAACGCGCCAAGAGCTTACGAAGATCAACATGCCTTTGTCGCAAGCCTTGCAACACATGTTGAAAGCAGAGCTGATTACCTTGAGGATCCTCCTCGAATGTCAACACTTCCTCTCCAAGTACAATCCTAATGCTAAGTGTGCTTACCATTCCAACAGCCTGTGGCACGACATCGACAATTGTTGGGCTCAAGAACAAGATTCAAGATATGATTGAAGCTAAGCATTGAGTTTGATCCTCCCGCTGAGACCAATGTGATCAACGCCCTATGCCTAACCATGACAAGAGTTCCAATGTCACAGGATGATACTTATGTTTTCAACATAGATGACTTGACCATTCCTCCGATGATCATAAGAAGAATCTTGCAAGCGGTGTCAATCCAGATGCCCGAGAATTGTCGTTGGTGCCCATCTACACCGATGGTTGTGCTTGGTTGAGAAGACGGTTCGGTATGATGGATAACCGTGAGATACTATTTCGAAACCACCGTGCGTAAGTGTGAAGAAATGTCTAAGTTGAAGATCGACAATGCAAACGAAACTGCCATCTGTGGGATACCTTGGGGCAGCCAAGTGGAAAGTATGATTACATGTTGAAGTACACGTCTCGATAGTTACAAGATTCCTATTGAAGATGTTAAGGCGACGGATGGGGTGACGATTTCCGTAAGACTATGCCGATGTTAACACAATAAGGATTTCCTCTCACGATCCCGTGCCTAGAGTGGCACCTCTCATTATCACTTCTCCAAGACCAGCCATATTCCTCCGACAAGGCTATCCCTTGGAACTATGGAGCTGATGTTTACTATCATGGTGTCAAGCAAGATCCTCTGACAATTGAAGATCTTACAGTTGAAGCTACCATTCCTGACATTGACAACTTCACCGGATCCGAAGGTGACCAACCGGAAGGGTATTCTCTCCAGATCTCTCCTCCAAAGACATCGTGACTCCACTGCATTCCGCCTACCCAATCAATATCCCCACTAGAGGAAAGAATCAATGGCTCATCCCGCTCAACCGTAGTACCAAAGGAAGTTGTCAAGACACCTCCAAACAAGAAATGGAGGAAATTCAAGATTATCAAGAAGAGTGATTACAATGTTGTGGAACAATTGGGACAGACTGCCCAAGATCTCCATGCTTGCTCGCTTTTGTGCTCGAGGCTCATGCTAATGCCTTGGTGAAGTTTCAAGAATGCTCACGTGCCGCAAGACACTACCATGCATCAATTTGAAGTTTGTATTGCTAGCCCGGCTGCCAACAACGGCCTAGGCTTCTCGATGTCGATTTGACTCTCCGGAAAGAAACACAACAAGGCCTTGCACATCTCTGAATGCGGCACTACCTTGTCTCATGTTTTGGTGGATACCGTTCTCGCTTTGAATATTCTTCCAAGATCGCTTTTGATCGACTTGATGTCAAGGGTTGGTTCGAGACCCAAAGGACATTATCGTGAGAGCTTTTGATGGTTCTAAGCGCAGCATTGGAGAGCTCATCACTCTAAAGTCGGTTCCCACTTTTGACTCTACTTTCTTTGTCATGGACATCCGTCCACTTACTCGCCTACTTGGACGCCTTGGATACATGGGGCATACCTCTACTTTGCATCGAAACAAGTACCCGTGAAAGGGAAGGTTGTCACAGTATGTGGTGAAGAAGAGTATATGGTCAGTCATCTCCAGTCATTCCGATACCTTGAGATGGAGGGTGAATTCTTCGAGACTCCTTGTCAAGCTTTTGAAACAATCCCCAGAGTCATGCCTGTTGACTCTCCTGTCACTCCTAAGGTTACACAAGTTCCGCCTAGGATGGCCTCATTGAAAGATGCTCAAGCTGCTGTTGAAGAAGGAGGTAGTACTGTTTGGGGTCAGCTCCCTGATCTACCTTTCAAATCCGACAAGACTGGTTTAGGCTTCACCATCAAGGGTCAGAAGATGATACGCCGCGAACGTGTCGGCCAACTTCCTTTCCGCATAAGCCAAATGGAATCCACGCTATAGAAGACGATGACAACGACTTCGACATCAGCAAGTGGATCTTCCCAACTCCAGATAAAGGGCTCAGCAATTGGAAGACTGAAGACGTCATACCAATCTCCTTTAGTCAGGAGTAATTGCTCTTGTTTTGTTTTGCTTTTCGTATTTCTTTATGTTTTGAACAATAAACTTTGAAAGCCTAGTGCCTTGCCCGGGCATCATGGCTCGCTTATGAGGGTTATTATCTGTCGTTGCGTATTTTCATTCAATAAATTCGTTGGACTTTTGCATTCAATTGTTTGTTTTCTTTCTTTACTTTATCACCCCTTCAAAAGCTATGTGTTTCACACACCCACGTGATACACCGCAATCACTCCGAATCTCGTTAATATATGCTAGTGCTAAATATGACTTCGATAATCCGATCTACCAAGTCAAGACGAAAGTGAGGAAGATTGTGAAGTGCCAGAGAACTTGCCGATTACAAAGAAGAAGAGCGAGTTATACACCACACGAAGAGCAAGTCGAGGTTGTGAATTTGGGTACCGACGAAGATGTAAAAGAGATCAAGGTAGGAGCGGTCTTGAGAATGTGTTAAAGAAAGGTTGGTTCAGATGCTGAGATTACATTGAGGTTTTGCTTGGTCATACGAAGACATGCCGGGTTTAGACATTGATATTGTGGTACACGATTGAAAAGAGGTTTTCTCCCTGAAATGTAGGTCTGTCGCATGCGTCCCGAAATGTCGAGAAGATCAAAGAAGTTATGAAGCGCTCAATGCGTGTTTTTAGTCGTTACTTTTATCCCTGGTTGCTAATGTGGTACCCGTGCCTAAGAAGGATGGTAAGGTACGAATGTGTGGATTACGAGATCCGAACAAAGCGAGTCCGAAAGATGATTTCCACTTCCTCATATTGATGTTTTGTTGACAACACCGCCAAAGATAAGGTTTTCTCCTTCATGGATGGTTTCTCCTACATAATCGATCAAAATGGCTCTCAAGACATGGAGAAGACTACTTTTGTTACACATGGGGCACTTTCTACAAGGTTATGCCGCTCGATCGAAGAACGCAGCGCCACTTATCGCATTATGGTGACATTGTTTCATGACATGATTCATCACGAGATAGAGGTCTACGACGATATGATAGCTCGATCACGATCAAGAAGAACATCTAGATCATTTGCGTAAACTATTTGATGATTGAAGAAGTACAGATTGAGACTTAATCCTAACAAGTGCACTTTTGGAGTCGATCCGAAAACTCCTAGGGTTTGTAGTCGGGAAGGGTATTGAGGTTGATCCCGCCAAGGTTAAAGCTATTCAAGAGATGCCGCCCCCGCACCGAGAAGGAGGTCGAGGTTTCTTGGGCGATTGAACTACATTGCCGATTCATTGCACACCGATCGCTACTTGTGAGCCAATCTTCAAGTTACTAAAGAAAGATCAAGTAGTGGAATGGAACGATTGCCGATCGCTTTTGACAAAATCAAGGAGTACCTACAATCCTCCTATTCGATGCCGCCACCAAGGAAGACCTCTTATCATGTACTTGATGTTGTTAGAGAACTCAATGGGTGTGTGTGGGGCAACATGACGAGTCCGGTCGAAAAGAGCATGCAATATACTACCTTAGCAAAAGTTTACCGATGTGAAACAAGATACTGCAACTTGAGAAAACTTGCAACGCTTTTGTCACCGACTAAGACAAGATATGTTGACTCACACTACCTTGTTGATTTCCAAGATGGATCCGATAAAATACATCTTTGAGAAACCAGCTCTCTAAGAATAGCAAGATGGCAAATGATCTTGACCGAATATGACATCTAGTACACTTCTAAAGCGATCAAAGGAAGTGTGGTAGCCGATCATTTGGCTCATCAAGCCGTAGATGACTATCGCCTATGCAAATTTCCGATGAAGATGTTTTACTAGTTACAGATCAGGAAGAACCAGCCCGACGGACCCGAACAAGGATCCCGATGGACCATGGTCTTTGATGGAGCCTCAAACGCACTTGGCAATGGAATTGGCGCCATCATTACATCCCTACAAAGGACATACGCCGCCAGATTATGTTTCAGCTGCACTAACAATATGGCGAATCAAGCGTGCATCATGGGTCTTAAAGTCGCTATTGGCTTAAGAATCAAGTTCTTACAAGTGTATGGAGACTCACTTTGGTGATCAACAAATTAAGGCGAGTGGGATACGAAGCATCCTAATCTCATTCATCGAGAGCATGTTCGAGTTTGATCCCCTACTCAAGAGATTACTTTCAATCATATTCCACGAGAAGAGAATCACATGACGATTGGCTACTATGTCGCCTATGTTCAAGGTTAGATGGGACAACGAGGCTCCCTGATCATCATTGAGAAGTTCGACGAACCAACAGATTGTTATGAGCTTGATACGTAAGAGAAACCTTGGTACTATGACGTGAAGAGGTATCTTGAGACTCGTGAATATCCCGCAGGGCATCTCAATGATAAGAAGTTCATGAGAAGATTCACTTCCAAATTCTTTCTCAAGAACGACATCTTATACAAGCGCAACCACGACTTGTGCTTACTCCACTGTAGACCGTAAAAAAGAATGCGATCATGGAAGAGTTACACGGGCTAATTTGTACCCACTCCAAAGGACACACCATGGCTAAGAAGATTTTGAGAATGGGTTACTATTGGTCCACCATGGAAGTCGATTGTCACCGCTTACGCTCGATCTTGTCACAAGTGCATTTATGCATAAAGTGCACGTACTCCCGTACATCGAATGTTTTAACTTCTCCTTGGCCTTTGCAATGTGGGGCATTGACATGATCGGAGAAATCAAACCCACGCCCAATGGACATCGCTTCATCCTTGTAGCAATCGATTACTTTACCAAGTGGGCGCCTCGATGCATCTTACCAAGAATGTTGTGGCTCGATTCATCAAACATAATCTTATCTCGCTATGGCACTCCGAAAGGATTATCACGGATAACGGTTCCAATCTCAACAACAAGTGATCACCGAACTCTGCAATTCAAGATCAAGCATCACAATTCTTCTCCATATCGGCCTAAGATGAATGGCGCAGGAAGCCGCCAACAAGAACATTAAGAAGATTATACTAAGATGACAAGAACTTACAAAGATTGGCATGAAATGTTACCATTTGCTCTTCATGGTTATCGCACCACAAGATTAACATCAACAGGGCAACCCCTCTCTCTTGTATACGGTATGGAAGCCGCCTTACCCATCGAGGTTCGTATACCTCAACCGTAGTCCTCCAGAGGCGAGTTAGGTGAAGACGATTGGGTTCGCACTCGTTGACCGATTAATTTGATTGATGAGAAACGACCGCATCTATCCGCCATGGATGATTTATCGTGGAATGATCGAGCATTTAACAAGAAGGTCAAACACCGAGTCTACCAAGTCGGTGATCTAGTAGTCAAGCGCATCATTCTTCCACAAGGTGATCCTGGGGCAAATGGACTCCCACTTATGAGGGACCGTTTGTAGTCAAGACAGATTTTCCGGAGCTATGATACTTAGCACCATGGATGGTGAAGACTTCCCACACCTCGTGAACGCAGACATAGTCAAAAATACTACGATAAAAGACCCGCTAGGTCGATTTAACCTAGGCAAAAATAAGAGCATCCCGCGAACCAAAAGGTTCGGCAAAAGTTAAGGATATATACAAAACATGTACACCCTGCAAGTCGAAACCCGAAAAGGCGGCTTGGGCAAGAAAGGGTATCCCTAGATCGAAAACCCAAAAGGGCGGTCTAGGAAAAGTTAGATTTAAGCGCACGACTATGTCTCTTCCGATCACCCGCCTGCACTATTATCAAGATTCAAGATTCAAATGGCGAAGATCACCTACTCACTTTCTACCGACAAAGGAGATGAGAGAAATATATGAGTACTAGCATAGTTGGAACTTAACGAGATTGTTCCCATAGCTTTTACCTTTCTTGTGTACAAAACTACTTGGCCATACGCCACCTCTTCAATAATACAAATTCTTTCTTTACAATTTTCATCGTTGTTGTTCGCAATAAGTCCAACGCTTGCTTTGAATGATTATACGCATTGACAATAAAATCTCTTTGCAAACATACGAAAAGTGAACATGCAAAAGTACTTACTATGTGTTCCGTGAATTAGGATGACGACGAAAGTCAACAAATAGTTCCCCACAAAGCGCCACTCACCACAAACATCCCCATCGGAGTATATGTTATGCTGATTCCACTCAACCGAGCAATGTTACATCGGCCTCAAAGACACCTCATCCCCAACAAGGTACTCATCCCCGGACGTGTCTCAATCCTCCCTTTTTCCCCAAGCAGATCCGCACTCAAACTTGGTCGATAGTGCATCGAGGAAACATACACCTTTATTCCCCACCAGAGATTACAACGGACTCCACTCTTCTAGCCCGGCCTCTCAAGAACCATCAAATGCTCTCCAATGAGATCTACACTCGGAATCCCCAGTAGAGCGTCTCCTAAATTTCCTCAGCAGGATCTACATGCAAGGTCCCCAACGGATCGCCTCCCAGATTCTCCTCAACAGGGTCTATATATGAGATCTCCAACGACGAGCCTCTCAAATCTCTACCTTCCTCAACAATATCTAGGCCCAAGACTTGGTCAGATAGTGCATCGGAGGAATCCAGGATATCTTTCTTCTCCTTCAAAAGCGGGTTCTCACCCACACACCCCAAGCGTAAGTCGAATCCTCCAAACAAAACATCCGCATCTTCTTCAAGATGGATATGTTTTGAATTATCACAACATTCATCATCCATACATTTCTCATAAAATCATACTTCATGCATATGTCATTCAGATACACTATCATGCATCATACTTTGCATAAAACTAACGAATATTCTATCAAAGTTTCTCTTGTTTTCTCCAAAGTAACAACTACCGACGCAAACAGTCCAGATTAAGCCCCGAATCGACGGAAAACTATCCGAAGACCGCCTTGTTTGTCCTCCCGACGACAGTCCGTGATTAAGCCCCGAATCGACGAGAAAACTATCCGAAGACCGCCTTGGTTGTCCTCCTCCGATCGTCCAGATTAAGCCCCAACCGACGGAAAACTATCCGAAGACCGCCTCGTTATCCTCCGATAAGTGCAATGGATTAACACCGATGCACAACAGGAAGCTATCCACAATCTCCTCAGAAATCAAGACGAAGATTTATTCTGATTATCAAAAGCAACTACAGAGCCTAGCGGACTCGGCCTTGATGGCATCTTAAGCCCATCTCCGACTACTTGTCAATATTTCTTCACTTTCGCACGTCGCATATATGGTTAAAAATCAATACAGACCAATAACTTCATTCAAAGTGAGCACGAAGTCTAACGACGACTCCCTCTCGGATGGCATCTTAAGCCCATCTCCTCCGCTCCAGAACATCTACGAGTCTAACATACGACTCACTCCCAACATCGACCTTTCTAGATGGCATCTTAAGCCCATCTCCGCAGCTCTCCCTATTGACAACCTCGAGTCTAGCGTGACGACTGCTCCCCAAATAAGTCTCCAACTTCTCCAAATGGCATCTGAAGCCCATTCCCACATCAACCAATGAAAGTGCAAATTTTCAGTATTGAGTGTTCAATCATCTTCTACCTCCGTGTCACGAAGACAAGCGTGTCAATCTAACCCTCCAAGACAAGAAGATTGAACAGGCAGCTGTCATACCCCAAAATTTGCCCTCCATCTTCTCAAAAGATTTCATACATCTATGCTCAAGGATTCCTCAAGAGTCGATCGACAAACTCTCTCCTGACAATCAACCCAAACTAGGGTTTGGTATCTCTCAAGTCAAGATGGGTTTCCAACATCTCCAATGGTCTTCATACCTCCTCATATGCTTCAAAGATTCTCCATGTCAAGTTTCAAGCTTCACAAGTCAAGTTTCCTCGCATAATTGCTCGATGGTCGAAAATCTGTATTGGACAAAAGTCAATCGTGGTCAACCTATACCAAAACTTCTGATTTTTGGTCAACATCCTCATTTTGAAGTTACATTCATCATTTGATCAAGGGTTGACCATGATTCATCAAGAAAACTCAAGATTTGCTCAAAAGTCAAACTTTCTAAATTAGGGTTTCTAGGTGAAAAGTCAACTGAACTTTGACTGATCATAACTTCTTCGTACTTTCTCAGAAATTTTCCCACCAAAGCTCATTTTGAAGGAAATTCAATTCTCTACAACTTCATGTCTCACAAGAATGTCCAAAAAATGCTTCATTTGAGATGTATAGCTCAAAACATTACAGGTCATTTTCAAAGTCAACAAAAAGTCAACTTTTTGATTTGAAGATATATTGAGCATGGTAACTCCAATTGAGGTGAGACCAAAGACATTGTTTAGAGGACTCTTAGAGCTTTCCAAAAAGTCCAAGAACTCTCAAAAATGTGGAAAAATGAGCAAGATACACTATTCAGAAGTTGGGCAATTTTGGACAATTGCACAAAAGGACATTTTGGTCAAAATGCAAAATTTTCCAAATGGGCCTATAATCTTTTGATCCAAACTTGTTCATGATGTTATTTTTGACCCATAAAAGCTTGGCATTGGTGATTTTCTATTTTCATGGTTTATATTTGAATTTTACAACATTTAATTCAAAAATAAATTGTGTAAAATATGAAAATTAAGTTATTTTTTCAATTAAGTTGGATTTATATCTCTCTTAATGTCCAAGAAAGCCCACACCATTTACCAAATTCGTGCAAGCCATGGCATTGATGAGAAAATCATATTTTCTTCAAAATTTGATTTGATTTTCAAAGAAAATATTTGCACATCAATGATCCAATCTTTTTTTCACTCTTTTGCCATCCAAACCTCTTCTATAAATTGCCAGCATTGTGAACAAACAAGGACACGAACCCTAACCCTAAAAACAAACCCAAACTCTTGCAAATTTTCTCAAGAAACTTGAAAATTCGAGTTTTATTTTCCAGCCCTTTCCAGCCTCTCTCAAGCACTCAAACGTGTTCTAAGGGTAAGCATGAGTAAGTTTGCATCAATAACAATGGTCAAAGCGAGCTAAATCGAACCATATACATGCATACATAATTGATTTTTCTTGAATTCGTATTTTTATTACCTTCTTGTTTCAATCGATTCTAATGATTTGGTTGTGTTCCTGAGGCTTCACATGATCGATCTGGGCAATCGTTTGAGAGGTTGGACGTTAGAATTGCATTATGCCATTACTAGGGGTTCTTAGAACTGTGAGTTTCGAATCTCGCATTGCAGGCCGATTCAGTGAAAACGGAGACCACCAATGGACTCGCAGACCTCGATTTAGGGGGGGTAGCATTAATCCCAATCCTCGAATCTATGTATTTTGCAGGTTTGCAGATCGGACTTCCCGGAGAAGGTGACCGGAGCCCTAGCTCCGGCGCTGACTCAGGCGTGGACCGGCGAGGATGCAGGCGTGGCAAAAAGAAACAACATGATTCGTCCATTCATAAGTCCTGGGGTCCACATGCGAGCTGACTGTGTTTTGAATATAATCAGAACGCGTGTCATCATTCAAATATCCTTGATTTCAACTTTCCCAACACCAAGTGTCAAGTGGCCTAGTGGTTAAGGCATTCACTGTTCTCAGATGCTCTCAAAGGACATGAGTTCGATTCTTCCCAGCGCCGATTTTACCTTTTCTTTTCACAAACTCAAACTTTTCACTATTTTTCATATTTTTCTTATTATTTTGCATATTATTTAATTTCTTTACATATTTTATTTATGCATTATAAAAATTACCAAAAACATTTTTTCTTTTTTATATTATTTTCATAAAAATCTTTATTTAATTTAATAAATTAAAAAATATAATTTTTGCATGCATATTTATTTTATTTTCATTTTAGCATTTAAATCATTATAAATTGCATTTTAATTATTAAATCTTTTCCAAAAAATCCCAAAAAATTATTTTAATATATTTATCTTATTTCCAGCATATATTAATTTTCTCATATTAAAACTTGCATTTTTCTAACATTTTTCCTCTTATTCAATTCATCTTGCATTTTCCGATTTTCTTATTCTTTCACAGTGTCTCCGATTCGACGCTTTTTATCGTTTTATTTTTTTCCAATAATGTAATTGTTCATGGGTTGTAATAGTTTAATCTAGGGTTTAATTTTCCGCATTTTTAAATTATGTATCTGCCCCAAAGCCATGTAATAGCGTAGGTTTATCTTTCCGCACTTTTACATTTCCGCACTTTACATTCCGCATTTTATTTTCCGCACCCTTATCAATTGCTAGTAATTAGGCGTGTATGGCAAGATAATAATTGGACATAGCTCACACTAATCTTCAAGATAATATATCCTGAATTCAACACACTTTTTTCACACATGCACCCCTTAGGGTAATTCTCTCTCGATGCCTTTCGATTCAAAATGGTCATGTCCCTCGAACGTAGAGGTATTCTAGCACCGTTGCCTTCCAAACAAATCATCATAGTCCCTTCGATACAAAGATCATAGACCCATGACGTCGCCTCCGAATACATGATCTTGACCCTCGATTGTCGCCTACGAAAAATGATGATAGTCCCTTCGAATGTGCTAGGATACTTCCTACAAGTTGCTTTCAATGACCATCCGATGTCCCTTCGAATGTCCCGCTTACATCCAACGAATGGAGCTACCTACTAACTAATGGTATGGCTAGCACTATTCTAAAGGAATGTAGAAGTACAACAAAACGACCAATTCTGAGTGGGTAAATAAGTCTCTTAGTTGCTTGCTCTAAATCAAATGCTTTTCACACCACACACTTTTTTCAAAGTTCAAATTCTTTTCAAAACGAAACATTTCCGAACACTTTGTATACACTCCTACATGAGTCATTACAAAGTCAAAGCGAAATGCCTTTTTCAAAACATTTTTGTCAAACACACAGAAAGCAATTTTAAAAAAAAGTGATCTAGAGCAACTAAGAGCCCGTAGATAACTACGGATGGAAAGGGGTGCTAATACCTTCCCTTTTCATAACCATTCTCCCGAACTCAGAATCTAACGAAGGTCTTTTTCTGTTACTTTTACCTTCCCTTAATTGGATAAAAATAAAAGTCGGTGGCGACTCTTGCTATCCGCACATTTGGATACAAAAATCCTACAAAGTCAGTTCACCGTATCACATGCACTTATGAGGATCATAAACCCTCAATCAATTGCTTGAATTGTTGCACCTACACGATTTCATGATCAAATTTTTGACACTATGGATTCATCTGATTTATTCGAATTAAATCATTATATTCTTAAAATAAATGAAATTAAATGCTACCATCATGTTCCTGGGTAAAAATTGAGCAAGTTTCATTTTTACATCTTTTAATTTCATCAAAAAACAAAGAAGATAGGAAACAAGGATGGAGGTTGAAGATGAATATCCTTGCGAGCATTTTCTGATATTTTCTGAAATTTAAAAAACTTGTTTATAATATATTTAATATTTGTTGATTAATGAACGGATGAGTCACCCCAGTGGCAGCCAACGTGCTCTTAATTCTTTGCGATGCCTAAGGTCCAGTGTTCGAATCCCCTTGAGACCTTTTTATTTTTTCAACTTTTCACAACTTCCCAATTTTCAACTATTTTTCAAACCATTTTCACAACTGATTTTCACATATGATTAAATATAAGCGTGTAATTAACAAGCCACACATTTGGCCCAGTGGTAAATATTTTCACTTTCAAGCCTAAGGTCCTGAGTTCAACACTCCTTAAGACCAAACTCAAATATTTATCACTTGTTTTCTTCATATTTTTATCAAACTTTAACATTTTCAAAATACCAATCAAAACTTCTCATTTTGAGATGATTTTTTGCACACTTGTAATTTAATATATCTATTTATGATTACGTCAAAAAATTCCAAAAAATATTTTCTTTTGATATATTTTTATTAGGTTGTAAATAGACATTTTTAAGTATTTTAAATGCTTTCAAAAATGTTTTCTTCTTGATTTTCAAACCTAATCTTTTTCAAAACCTCTTGTGAATAATTTTCACTTTTCAAAACTTTAAAAAATGTTTTAATTAAGTTACACACCTCTTTTCCATGATCGATTCGATTAATCTTTGAAAATACAAACTGAACTAGGTTCTTTCCTCGAAAATCTTTCAATTTCAAAATCAAATTGATCATGGGCCTCCCTCACGGTGTAAGTCCCAACCCCCTATGTACATATTTTATTTCCTGGTACATATCCACCCCTTTGTGTACATATTCAATTCCTTGTACATATTCAACTTATTTTTCAAATATTCAAGTATAACTAGTATCGTTCGCTATTTTTTATCCACTTGTTTATACACCAGTTTCACTGGTATTAAGAGGAGCATTATTCTTGGTGAATCTGCTCTCAAACCAGTGGGCCTCCCTTAAGGTGTAAGTCCCACTCCCTTGTATATATCCAAGTATCACTAGCTTATCCGCATGTTTTAAACACTTGTTTATATATTGCTTTCATAAACTCCTTTGTATATATCCAAGTACACTAGCTTTATTTTCTTGTTTTACACACTTGTTTATATATTTCCTTCATAAACTCCTATGAGTGCACACACACACTTTGTCATATATACTTGTTCGTATACTTGTTCATGTTTATTTATGTCATTACAACTAGTATAACAACTAGGTTCCCCATAGCCTCCGCTGGGGCTTCATACAAAAAAACTCCCTCGTTGAGTTAGCCTTCTCTTGGGCTTCGTACAAAAGAACTCCCTCGTTGAGTTTAGCCTTCTCTTGAGCATCATACAAGAAAGAGAGCTGGAAATATCTAACAGTCTCCTATTGGGCTTCCAATACAAAGAATCACCTTCGCTAGGATAGAACCCTAAGAGTATGGTTTCCTAGAGAAATCACTCTTAAATCCAAGCCAGCCATACCCTATAGCCTTCGCTTGGGGTTCATACAAGGACCCTCGATGTCCCTCGGAAAGCCTCCTCTTGGACTCACAATACAAGGACCCTCAATGTCCCTCGGATAGCCTCCTCTTGGGCTTACAATACAAGGACCCACATGCTTCTTAAAAGCATCCCCCTAATCAATAATAAAACATTTCTCCTAAGAGATAAGACACAAATAATCTCTATGGAAGAAGTATCTCATCTATAGCATCACGTACAAATCAAACATTTTTCAAATCAAACACTTTTTCAAACAATTTTCAAAACAAACACTTTTCAAACAAAACATCTTTCTTAACTGTAAGTGGCAACGCTTGTACACTCAAGCAAAATGCCCAATGCTTACAATGAAAGATTCAAACATTTTTAAAAATATCTTTCTTAACTTGTAAGTGGTAACGCTTGTAGACTCAAGCAAAACACCAAATGCTTACGATGAAAGATTTAAGCAATCAAATTTTCAAAAATGTATGTGATGAAATAGATTAGATACATTTTTCATTAAGATGACACTTGTCGTTGTCTCTTAATATCTTTGCTTCCACTAGCACATAAGTGGTAAATATGATTGCTCTGAATTTCTCAACCTCCTTTTGAGAATACGTAGGCACAAGGTCTCACCCTTGCCGAGCATACTTCTTTCTCACTCAAACCAAACAAACCTTAGTTCCCTTAGATCCGAGCTACAAATGCTCTGATTCCCACTAAGGGATTTGTATGTAGAGGATCCCAGTAATCTTTGCGAGCATAATTATAATAACCTACCCTTTCTTAAATCAAAAGGAGAAACTTTCCCAAAATAGCATAGCAAATAAAAAACAAACGCACAAAAGGTTCATATAGAATACTATAGATATATAGGGTGCTAATACCTTCCCTTTATATAACCAACCCCCTTACCCAGGTCCCTCCCTCATGTGTTGCGTTTAGGTCACACTAATTCAATTGCATATCAATTTTAGGGTATTTTAGCTTTCCCCTTTTTCTTTCCTTTCTTGTTTGGAAACAATAAAGATTGGTGCCCGGGACATCATTTTAACAAAAAATCAAAGAGTAAATAGTTTTGAGCCAGAGATTCGAATTTCAATTCAATTCCCTCGTTCATCACTTTTTACCGCGAACAAGAGGATGGCCTTCCTTTCAGCTTCATGCACCCCCAAGGAGTTCACACTGTCAAAAATATGTCGGTTCCCATAGCAAGGGGAAGCACGAAGGTCTCCCCGACTTCATTCGACGTCCCCGGAACACCTTGCTCCAAACGCTTCCCACGTCTCCTCTTTAGGGGCTGTTCGGGAGAAGACACGGGGGAAGGAGTGGATCCGCCCGCTTGCTCCTGCAATTCAGCAACATAATCTTTAGCAGGACCTCGGGAAGCCTGCTACTTTAACTTTAATATGCGTTCCTCGTGAGAAGCCATCCGGGCTGCAAGATTAAAAACAAGAAAAATTAGACAAACATAATCAGTAAAAATAAGACCTCGCGGGGACCTATGAAGAAGTTAACTAGAAGTGCCAACGCGTCTCTATCTGATGGGCAATCTAGAAGGGATTTTGTGTTTATAAATTGGATAACTATCTCAATCTCCCAACGGGCATCCAAGAGGACATTCCCCTCCTGATCCACACAGATAGCCGAGGTAAAGATTTTGACATAGTTTGCCAACTTCTCCTACGAGAGCTGATCTTGCATATCTAATTGTGCGTGTTTCACAGAATAAAAGTCTGCTCCCCGGTTGTAATGTTTCCTCTCCCACTCCAGCGAAAACCGCACGGTCAGCCGCTCGACTCGGTTGCCCTGTTCATCAAGTTCCATGGACCGAGTGTCGAGCGTGTCCTCGACTTCCCTAGTAAGAGGCTTCACAATGCAAAATCGCCCTTTAAAGTCACGGATAGACTCCAGATAAGGGCGATACAGCTTCCCCGTCTGCTTGAACGCCACCTAGACTTGGATAATATCGACCACTTGTCGTTGGAGGTGGAAGATCCTGAAGAAGAGCAGTAGTGTGGCCCCGATATCATGGTAACGACAAACCAGTTCGAGCACATGCATGAAGGCCATGGAATTCAAGTTGTGATGGGGCCAGATCTAACCACGTAAACACCCTAGTCTGGAAACTTGTAAAGGGCATACATATCCCCGCCTCCCAAAAGGAAAATTCATACATAGGGAAGCGAGTCCTCGCGTAGACGAATCAAATCCTCCTTGATTCGTCGGGGATTTGGATGGCCTGTGAGGGATCCATTCCCTCGTCCAAGTCCTCGATCAAAATAAAGGTCGAGGAAGGATTAGCGACAAACTCAGACTTGAAATTTCGCGGTTCGGTCGCGACCCACGACAAATTCGCGGCACGCCGAACACGTCACTGGGTGCTTAGACCTTCTATGCATGTCTCCTCGATTGGTTGTGCCTCGATTGGTTGTGCCATAGTACCTGAAAAGTAGAGAAAGAACAAGTGAATTCAATGTTATCAAATCGATCCTTCCACCGCTAGTCAAGTGTAAAGGGTGAGAAGCTCGACATAACAAACGCCACACGAGATTTCCCGTGGCTCGACCCTTAAACCCACGGGCTCGATCAATCTCCCCGAAGGGACATCTTCCTAGGAGAAGATGACTCACGCTCCCTGTGGGAGTCCATTAAACCCGATATAATCACGATTTCCCTCAACCTATACGAATCTCCCAGAGGGGTTCAAGCTATTCCGCGAGACATTCACGCGTCTCCCCGAACATCTCCCGTAGTTCGCCGAGATGTTCATACATCTCCCTGAGAGATTCATGGCAGTCCCCATAATCTCCATAAAATTCCCTGAGAGATTCATGGCAGTCCCGATGATCTCCATAAAATTCCTCGAGAGATTCATTACCATCCCTGCGATATTCATGAATCTCCCTGGTGTATCCATCTCAAGAGCAAGAACATTCATTAGAAACTCAAGAATCTCCATGAATATTCTTCCCAAAATCCTAGAGTTATGAAGAAACATACAAAGAAACTGAGGAGCACTTACTTGTTTGTGGGAGATCTTTAGAGAAACCTTGAAGATCCTTGGAGCCTCGTGCATAGAATCTTGAATTTCAAACTGAAGAAACTGAGGGAGAATAGGTCAAATAAAAACCCTAACTTCCTTTTATAACCAAAATTTTCCAGGCATACATAGAGTCACGCCCTATGGAGCCTCTCGCACCTCTCCAAATTGGACGCGTGGTCTGGATGACGACACATGGCGTGTGTCATCCCTAGGTTGACATGTAAACGAACCCACACGCCATGGCACCTCGTTCACAGTCAGTTCCTCGGCCTACGCGGTTCCCGTTGAAGGAGAAAGAGAATTTGTGCTCGTGACGATCTGCTCGACAATATAACTTGACTATGCGCCACGCCATGAACAAACCCTTTTCCTTGACGACCAAAATCCTCACGAGCGGAGTCCCTGGAGGACGAGTGAATTGACTCAAAGTCATCGCTCTCTTCGAGAATGATAACTTGAGGGGATCCTATTTTGAACTGGACCAACATCTGGCCAACTACTATTAGGGACCAATCTAGTGGGCATTAAGGACCCGCAGGCCCATCTGCCAATAACCGCTAGGGATGTCCCCACATGCGTGTTAGGGCCATATGGCCAAAAGTTACTTAACCGTCACCATGCCCTCAGAGAATAACGGGTCAATCGCCCCTTATATCTCAGAGTGGAAGACCAGGGAAGAGGCCACGTGTTGGACTTCTTGCTCACGCAAACCCTGGAAGTCCCTTAGTGGGCTTCGCTAAGTTACCCACTAACTGGACCTTGGCCCAGCGCTGAGGGTTATAAATACCCTCTCATTCGAGAGGGTCAGATATTCATTCTCTTTTGTTCTCACCCTACTTGCTCTCTCTTATAGACGTTTCTCATTTCGACATTGGAGTGTCTTGCAGGTACCCCCACCTTTCTTCAACCGTAGTAGCAACTTGGGCCATCGACGACCCTTCTGATCAGGTATGATCAAATAGTAATCTGAAAGTCAAGGATTTTTTATTCCATAAAATTGATAGAGAAATATTGAAAATGATCCTTGACAACGGGACATTAAGGGAAATTTGAGACTCAATGAAGCAAAAATATCAAGGGTCCTCAGAGGTGAAAAGGGAACAACTTCAAGCATTGAGGAGATAGTTCGAGCTACTTGTTATGAAAGAGGGAGAGAGGGTATACAACTTGAAACACCCGACCGAAAAATCAAAGGATATAACCATATATCAATGAAGTCTTCATCGAATGTTTTTTATCCCACCAAAAGGGAAAGGTAAACATCGAGTAAACCTGAAACGGAGAAATCACGGTCTTGTGACCGAGAGATCGGGTAAGGAAGTCTGTTACGCGAGGGGAAGGGATTAACATCCCACGCGCCCGTAGTACTCTAAGGTATCCACTTTTACTTTCTATCTAATGCGTGTAATGGTCCAACTATATTTGTATATGGTATAATGCATGCAAAAAGAAATAAAGAAAAGAATAAAAGAAAGAAAACACGGGGAAAAGAAGGAAATATTTACAAAGGTTGCTCGATCAAGCCGTGCGACATGATGCCTACATATTCCCTCCTGCAATAGGAAAGTTAGAGCTCCGTAGTTCGGCTCACTTGTTTTGGTTGGTTTGTGTTTTTTTAGATTGGCAGACGAAACAACAAACGATGACGAAACACCTCCATGATGACGAAACATCAGCTACATACGGGATGACGAAACATCGGAAGACGAGATGACGAGACATCAGCAAACGGGATGAAGAAACATCAGAAAACTGTCATATCCCAAATTTTGACCTAATATACCACTTTACATTTGCATCATTGCATAACTAACAGTTCAGACAGCATTAATCGGGTGTGGACTTCACAGGTCAAAATTAGGGTTTCATCAGATTTTCATCTGATTCAAAAGGCAACCAATTAGGGTTTAAGTTTTTCTCACCTCATTTGATCTATCTTGATCAAAATATCAGCCTTCAATCTTCAGATATCCATTTTCTCTCACAGATCAATCAAGGATCGACCAATTAGGGTTTTGATCGGGCAAGAGTTTTCTTTGATTTTTTGAACAAGAAATGAATTTTTTGGATAGAGATTGGTCATCATATCTTAGATACAACATCTTGACCTAATTTCTGGATTCAAAACATCACAGAAGTTCACAGGCTTCATCAGTCAATTTCTGAAAACATCTGATGAAAATTCATATGCACAGAAAAGTCAAACTTTGACTTTTGGTCAAAATTTTCAAAACAAAACTTTTTCAATCATCAAAATACTTCAAATGATCCATCATGATCATAAAAATCAAAGAATTTGAAAAAGTCAACAAAAAGTCAAAAGTTTTCATACTTAGAAAAATTTCTAAGTGTTGAAATTTCTTATTTTTTCCAAACTTCATGCCATTTTTTCACCTAGTTCCATTTTGAATTGGAACAAACTCAAAACATGAAAGTTGTAGCTTGTGAAACAAGCTTTCCAAAATGTCCAAGAACTCTAAAATACATGGAGTCTAGCCATGCTTTTGAAATTGAAACATAAGGCTCCATGAACTTGATTTTCCAAAATCCAAAACTTCAATTATAGGTCATTTTTGTGTTTTCTTCATCTAGAAGCAATCCAACCATGCCAAATGGATCATTGAGCTGATAAATATCAGCTAGAGGTAATAATTGATAGATATGGATCAAGTTGTAAAAATAAGAACATGGTTAAAAAAGGAAACTTCCTTTTCCTTTGAAAAGTCATTCTTGCCCTCTAAGTTATCTTTGAATCACCAAAAGCTTGTACCTCTTGCCGAACATTTCAGAATCTTTTGGCCTATAAATGGATCACATTTCAAGTCCAAAACCACACCAAAGCAAATGCAAGTTCATGCTTTCACTTTCCATCTTTGAAATTTCAAGAAACATATGCCAAATTGCCAAAACTTGCATTTTTGAAAATTGATGAAAAATATGATGAACTTTGGTGTCAAACATGCTTCATGATCAAAATCAAACTTGTTTAGAACTTAAAAACAACTTGATCAAAGCTGAAAATCAGATTTCACTTTCCATTTTTTTCAAACTTTCCAAACTGCCTAAACAATCGAATCCATAGCTTGGCTTGATTAAACTGTGTTCTAATCACTCAAACATCATCACCATACTCCATGGACATGAGGCAGACCATTACTCTTGAACTGTAACACTCTTAACCCAGGTTTCGAAGTTCAATTTTGTGTCTATGCAGTTGGACTTGACTTGAGAGTTCCAGCTCGATTCAAGGAGTGCAGACCATTCACACAGCTTCCATATAGGCCGTTGAAGCTCACACAATCAAGAAATCCGTTCTGGAAACACGTTTGCAGCTTCTTCGATTCTCACTTACACAGGTATGAACACCAACTTCGAACTCTATGATTCCTTGCATCAATTGAAAAAAACTCATGGCCGTTTTGTTTTTGCACACATAACGATCAATAGCCCTCAATAAAATCAAAGAATCATCAATCATACATCATTTAATTTGAAAATTCAGTTTTAGGGTTCTTAGCATTTTCCAGAAATTCAATTGAGTTAGACTGAAAATAAATACAATTAACAAGTACCATCGTGTTCGTGATGAAAAACCGAGCAAGTTTCATTTTTACATCATTGAATATCATTGAGAAACGAAGATGATAGCTTGGATCATAGAATCTGAAGATCAAAAGAGATGAAGAACACTACGCGCGTGTTCTTGAGTTTGAATATTTGAATTTTCCAATCTTTTTCTAACACGTGTTCTAGTCCACTAACACCAAAACGCGTTTGTCTCAGTGGTAGCTTGCTTGCCCTTAAGGCTTTCTGACACGTGGTCACCCCTTTGGTCATGGGTTCAACTCCCATCAGGACCATTTCTTTTTATAATTTTTCCAATTTTTCATGTTTTTTTACAAAACTTTCACAATTTTTTTTACCAATTAAAACTCCTTATTTTAAGGTGATTTTTTGAACACTTGTCAATAAATACATCTATTTTATGATAGTGCAAAAATTTTCAGAAAAAACTTTCATCTGATCATATTTTAATCGAGCCGAAAATGACGTTCTGAACACTTTTCATAAATGACGTTCTGAACACTTTTAAGGTGAAAATGACGTTCTGAACACTTTTAAGGTGAAATTTTCAAGTTTTCGACTTCCGATTTTTTTCAAAACTTTTCATAAATGAACTTCACATTTCAAAACATTTTCAAATCATTTTTCAAAACATTTCATCAAAACTTACATCTTTTACCACGATCGATCCGATTTAAACGATAAAATCAAATTCGTTTTCTCTCGAATTTCTCAATCGATCATGGGCCACCCTTATGGTGTAAGTCCCAACCCTTTTTTGTACATATTTAGTTTTACTTGTACATACTCAAATCATCATTGTCAATATTGAAACATAAACAAATTTCTTTCGTTTGTTTATACACCGATACCATTGGTATTGAAAGGAGCATTATTCCCGTGAAATCGCTAAAACCAATGGGCCTCCTCACGTGTAAGTCCCATAACATTCTTTTATGTACATAATATTTCTTTGTACATATCAAACTCTCTTCAAATACATACAAATTTTTATCTGTACATAACACAGATACTTTTTATACTCAAGTACGTACAAACTCGATCGCTTGTTTTCACCCCACTCAGGTATACTCAAACCAACATTCTTTATGTACATACATCTTTCCTTGTACATATCAATTTCTTTTCATACAAAACTTTTATCCGTACATAATACAGATACTTTTCATGCATAAAATTCGATTGGTCGCTTCGCTTCGCTCAGATATATCGAATACCATTGGTATTGAAAGGAGCATTATTCCCTGTGAAACTGCTTTCAAACCAATGGGCCACCCTTATGGTGTAAGTCCCAACCTCTATGTACATCCATCTTTCTCTCTACATAAATACTGCTCGTACATATTCATTTCCTTGTACACGCTCAAACTTGTAAATAATCAAGTTACGCTGCTTTTAAACGCTCGCTTCACGTACACTTGTTTATATTTCATAAACTTCAGAATAAACATCATGCATTGTTTATATTTCCTTCATAAACTCTCGTGAATACATATCACACACACACACACACACTTGTTTATACAATGTCCAATTATAACATAACAATTAGTCTAACCAATAGGTTCCCATATAGTAGCCTCCGCTTGGCTTCATACAAGATAATTCATCTCCAAGATGAATTTAGCCTCCGCTGGCTTTATACAAGATAAATCTCCCCACGTAGTTAGCCTCCTCTTAGGCTTCATATAAGAAAACTCATTCATCTCGAGTTTAGCCTCCGCTTAGGCTTCATATAAGACAACACTCCGCTGAGTCGCCTCCTCGGGCTTCGCTCAAAAGAAATCCTCATTGAGTTTAGCCTTCTTGGGCATCATACAATGAAAGAGATAGGAAATCTCTTAACAGCCTCCTATTGGGCTTCCAATACAAAGAATCACCCGCTAAGATAGAACCCCGAAAGGATGGTTTCCTATGAAATCACTTTCAAATCCCGAGAGTAAAATTTCCCGTGAAATTGCTCTTAATTCCAAAAGGATGGTTTCTGTGAAATCCTTTAACACAAAGCCAACCATACCCTATAGCTTCCTCTCGAGCTTCATACAAGGACCTCGATGACCCTCGATGACCCTAATGCCTCCTCTCTAACAATACAGGACCCACGGCTTCTTAAAAGATCCCTTAATCCAATCAATTTCTCCTAGAGATTTAGACATCTATCATCTCTATGGAAGAAGTATCTCATCTATCACATCACATACAACAAACTTTCTCTTTTCAAACTCTTTTAAAAAAAAAACATCTCTTAATCGTAAGTGGTAACGCTTGTACACTCAAGCAAAACACCCAATGCTTACAATTAAAAGATTCAATCACTTTTTTTCAAACATCTTTCTTAAACGTAAGTGGTAACGCTTGTACACTCAAGCAAAACACCTATAACTTACGATGAAAGATTTTAATCAGTCAAACTTTTCAAAATGTATGTGATGAAATAGATTAGATACATTTTCATTAAGATGACATTTGTCTGTCTCTTACTAACATCCCGCTGCTTTCCACTAGCATAAGTGGAACCACGATTGCTCCGACTTTCTCAACATCCTTTGAGAATACGTAGGCACAAGGTCTCATCCTTGCGAGCAAATTTCTTCTCTCTCGCACCAAACAAACCATAGAACCTTGTAGATCCGAGCTACAAATGCTCGATTCCCACTAGATATGTATGCGTAAGATCCATGATCTTTATGAGCACAATAATAACAAACCTAGAATCCCACATAATCTATCATTCTTAAAATCCAAAGGAGAAACTTTCCCAATCATAGAAATAGCAATTAAAACACACAAACATATCAAATATATTCATATATAAAGCTATAGATAACTATATATATTTAGGGTGCTCCATCTATTCCCTTTATATAACAATCCCCTTACTCGTATCTCCCCAAATGCGCTATGCCTAGTTTGCGCTAGTCGTTACGCATACCAATATCAATCGAGGGTATTTCACTTTTCCCTTTTCATAATCATTAAATCATCTTTCTTGTGTTGAAAATAATAAAGCTTGATGCTCATGGCATCTTTATAAACAAATCAAAAGAGTAAATCGCTTTGAGCCGAGAATCCGAATTCACGTCAAGATCCTCTAGCACACACCTTTAACGCGAATAGGAAAATGGCGACTTAATCGGGAGTACGCTGAAATTTTATTTTCAAGAAAGAAAACGCTACATTCGCCGAGAGCACCAAGTTTTTTTTTCAAAAAGAAAAGAAAGGGATAAGCTTTTATGTTTTGCATATATCCGCTTTTCTTTATTGTGTGTTCGCGATTTCATCTCGATGGAAAGAAATCCTAACCCGGATTTAAGAAACATTTTAAGATCTAGGTGGAGGTATTAATACATGAGAAGTTCAATGCTTACGGTTAATATCTCCCACCAGTGGAGGTTGTCTTGGGGGTATTGTGTTTAGCAAGTATTTGCGAAGACGCTATGCTTTCGAGGAAACTCGAGAAGTCGAGTGGGTCAGAACACATAACCCATCCCGCCATTAGGATGTAGTGTAGATTATTCGTGTAAGCCTAGAGTAATTGTCATGCGAGACTACGATCAAAGTAGTTTCTCTTGAAAATATTATTGGACCATCGAGTATTCAACAAACCGATAATATTTCAAAGAGGAGTGTTGAGCTCAGATATCGAGAGAACCTGCTTCAAAGATGAATAAGCCCTTAGAACTTAACCACGTTGATTCTTATCGCTGGTTCATGCTCGTGACTTCAACGCTGCCCATGTGTATAACTACTAACCATGTTTGCCGATTCATGCATTCATTCATTCAAAAAAAAAACTTCATTTCTCTTCCCATTTCCAAAGAATTTAGAGATTTTTCTTTGTAAAATATTTTAGGTTAGAGTGATGGACGCTAGAGGAAGATTCACCAAAAGATACGCTTTAGAATTCTCGATGTAGAAAGTTGAAAGAGTTAGCATCCTTGGTAGAAGATCCTCGGATTTCGTAAAACGCTATGGAACTCTTTTAACTCTTCCGAACGCTAACGTTGATGAAGGACTTCTCAAAACTTTCTTCGCTTTACGATCTAGTCTATCGCTTCACTTTCCCCGATTATCGCTGATGCCTACTTTGGAAGAGTATGCGATATCCTAGGTATCTTAGTATCGACAAAGTGCCTTTCAATGGTTTGAAGCCATTCCCAAGTCACCAACATTGCAACGATGACTCACTTAAAGAAACCGAGATAGACAAAACCTAACTACCGAGGAAAACTCTTAGACTAACTTCAAAGTTCCTAATGGAGAAGGCTCTTAAATTCTCCGCACGTAGTATGGTAGCCTTTGAAGCTATTTTAGCTTTGCTCCTCTATGGATTGGTGTTGTTTCCAACGTCCCAAATTTCGCTGATATCAACGCCATAAGGATTTTTCTCGATTAGAAATCCTGCCCCACCTTGCTTGGTGACACGACGCCTCTATTCATCACAGAATCGCCAAGGAGACGGAACTATCGTGGTGTGTACTGCTTTTCAAATGGATTACCTCACATTTGCCTAAATCTCCTATCTTCCGCGAAACAAAGACGAGTGGCATTGGTCAAGAAGACTCATGTCTCTTACAAACGATGATATCCATTGGTATACCTTAAGCATAAATGAGATGGAAATCATCGAGAGTCAGGAGAATTTTCCAACGCACTCTCTCATTGGTACGAAGGGAGGAATCAACTACAACCCTTTCCGGCAAGACGTCAACTCGGATACGCAAACTCTAGTAAACCTCTTGGTTTCATCAGAAAGTTACTTTTATCACGAAGGAGAGGATTCCAAGGATTGAAAGCTAGGATGATCAAAGCTTGGCATCACATCCGAAGGAAAGAAAAAGGGAAGGCAAAGAATTGTGTAGCCATGGAAACCTACACTTTGGGTAAAGAAAAGAGCAAAGGAATTTCAATGCCTTACGCTTATGAGGATCCCATGTTCTCAATCGCCCAAATCAACAAATTTTCCCGCTGAAGTCGTGGAGAATACCAAGAAGCCTTGACCAAAATAAGGTTTGAGAAAGAAGCTTTGGAAAACAAATTCTTAAGACTAATCTTGAGAATGAGAAGCTCAAGAAGCAAGTCAAAGATCATGAAAAGACGCTTTACTTCCGTGATGAATGGCTCATGGAAAAGGATGAGAAAATTCCAAGGATAACGCAATCCGTAGATACGCCAAAGAAAGGAAAAGAAAGCTTGAGGAAATGACAACCAGCGATCCCGCCTCCCAACGAGTGGAAGAGAGTCATTAGCAAGCTAAAAGTCGAGAAAGTCGAACTAAAAGCTCGTTATGGAAAGGAAATCAAGTTGAAGTTGCATCAAGCCTTTGATCTTCATCCCACGAAGACGCTTAATTAGTTCAATTTAGTTTGTAATTTTATCATTTAATTTATCATTTGTGTGAGCAATGCTCCAACAAAAACAATTGTTGTAATCTTCTTCCATTTAATCAATAAATGTGTGTTATTTCCATCCAAATATTTGCCGTAAATATCTCTTTTAGCATTAAATTCTTGGAAATTTCTTTTCTTTACAATCATATTCATGCATCATACTTTGCATTTAAGTCTATTGTCTAGAGTCCGACACTTGCACGCTATACCCACACAGCTTGAACAAATTGAACAATTTTGCACAAATTGAACAGATAGGAAAAGATCGCTGTCGTCAAGGTTTAGAGTTTCTCGACCGCTGCCCACAACCGACTCGAACATACGACAAGATCAAAAGAAGAAAAGTAATGGAAGGATTTGAGCAAGAGAACGTTGAACTCGTAGCACGGTAACAACATTGCAAGAAGAAGTGAGAGACTCACATCTTTGGTCAAATCATTATACAACAAGAAAGTCAACAAGCAAAGATCGAAAGCCAAAATCAACCAACGATCTCGAAGACACTACTACTCCAGCTTAACTGTCGCAGCCTAGTAGCTCACTCTTCAAGATGCTAAGCTATCCATGGGCATGCCTTTTAACTTTGGCATCGAATTCGCCAACCGACTTCTCAAATAACCTCGCTTGAAATACCTACTTTGCAAAGAAAACTCTACATTTACTCCGCAACGTGAGTAACTCTTCCACAAGTAACAATGCCGCTTTCAACCAATCATGACGAACTCACCCGTAGTACACACTACCTTAGACGAAGAAATTCCTCATACCCGTGCAAGAACTCAAATCCACGCTTCAATGGAAAATCTCCGTGAACAACTCCACAAAATGCAAGAGATAAAACAATTCGAGGGAAAGAATTGTTTGGAAAACGCCAGTGATCTTTGCTTAGTTCCTCGCGAAGAATACTCGCAACATTCAAAGTCCATGACTTTGAAAAGTACAAAGGAAACTCCCGTCTCAAAGTCATCTCACGATGTATGCTGTGAAAATGTCTACGACAATGAGGATCATCGCTGTTAATCCATTACTTCCAAGATAGTCTCACCGTGCCGCATCAAGTGGTACATGGGTTTAGACAAGACGAATATCCAAACATTCAACGACTTAGGTG
Source organism: Vicia sativa (assembly GCA_021764765.1). Lineage (NCBI taxonomy): Eukaryota > Viridiplantae > Streptophyta > Magnoliopsida > Fabales > Fabaceae > Vicia > Vicia sativa. The sequence goes on from CM038792.1 coordinate 308,846,065, forward strand.
AAGCCTTTGTCCAAAGAATACAAGTTCAACTTGGATATGGCTCCCGATAGGATCAACTCCGCCCATGTCTTAGAAAGAAAGGGAGACATTCAAGGAATATGCACAACGATGGAGGGAAATTGCCCAAGTCAACCCACCATTGGAAGAGAAGGAGATGACTAAGGTATTCTTGAATACCTAGGCTCATTCTACTATGAGCGAATGATCGCTAGCACCTGAGATTTCACCGAGATGGTGAGCATGGAATGCGATTAGAAGAGGGGTTCGAATCTGACGCCTAACCAAGGAAGCAGGATCTTCTAGTGGAACAAAGAAGGTAGGAACCGCTTTTCCAAGGAAGAAAGAGCATGACATAGGAATGGTATCCCGAGGGAAACCATGTAAGAATGTCATTCAACAACGATGTGTAGCCCATAGCACCCGCCACAACACAAATCTAAACACAGTGAATTGCTCCGCAATTCCAACAAATTCAACAAAATCAACAAACTCAACAACGCAACAATGCTCAAGAAGTCAAGAATCAAAACCGTACGCCGGTTACGCACGACCGATCCCAATGACGCATACGTAACTTTACCCCGCTAATAGAAAAGAACTGACATGACGAGGTCACCACCTCCTCCCGAAAAATTACCATGGTGGTACAAAATGACGATCTTGCCCTTTTCACCAAGGGGCACCAGCCATGACCTTGAGCATTGTATAGCATTAAAGGCGTAAGTACGTAGATTAGTGAGATCTAATCTTCTTTCCTTCGTAAATACGAATCCGAATGTGCAAGCCAATCCGCTTCCCAAACACAGGCACTCAAGAAGTTTGATATCGAGAACATGCATGTATCTCGCATGCACGTAAACTTGATCGAGGAAACTTGGTGCATCTTCATGAAGCATACAAGACAATGAGCACCTTCGCTAAGCATAATTATGCAGCTTGTCGATCCGCCCGAATATTCAAGGATGTTCCACCATAAGAGCAGATATCCAAAGATTTGTTAGACATCGGTGATCTACAAGTTTACGTAAATGTAGATGATCATGACGTAAATACAGAGGGCATTTTCCGCATGAGCTTTTAGTCTCGATATCAACTTGAAAACCCAAGTAAATGTCATCATCCCTTGTTTCAACATACCCAAGCATGTGGAGATTGAATGCAACAGCCCAAGACCCCGAGTCTCCTTTGGTAATTTGCCTACCCGGTCCTGCTCCATACAGCCTACCAAAGCAATTCCTTACCAATACAATGCAACCCCGATAGAGGATGGGAAGGAGAAACCCATGCCTACTCTTCCACCTAATGTCAATATAATGTAAATCGGACGAGTAACACGGACGACGAGCACACCCATTGCCACCAAGACCGCCTGCAGCCTCGTTGTCCGACAAAATCCAGCTAATATATCTTCCGAGAATCGCAACGATTCCAGCTTGTTAATCCAAGCACGAATGTTGGTCCTGATAGAGCCAACGCCAACGCAGATTTTGATGAGATATCGGGTTAATCAAAAAGAGCTTATCGAGTCGTGGATCAGCTGATGCAGACTCCTTCCAAAATTTCAATATTATCTCTACTCCTCAACTCCGAAGCTCACCGAGAAGCTTTGATGAGAGTACTAGACCAGGCGTATGTGGATCACAATGTGACTACAGACCAGTTTGGAGGGATCGTCTCCAACATAACAGCTTGCAATAATTTAAGCTTCAGTGACGAGGAACTTCCAGAAGAAGGGAAAGATAACAACTTGGCCCTTCACATGTCAATGATCTGCCAATCAGATTCCCTGTCCAATGTATTGGTAGATACAGGTTCATCTTTGAACGTAATGCCGAAAACGACACTCGCTCGTTTGGCTTACAAAGGGACGCCAATGAAGTTCAACGACATAATAGTAAGAGCTTTCGATGGATCAAGGAAGTCGCTTATTGGGGAAGTTGATCTCCGATGACAATTGGCCCGACACTTTTCAAATTACTTTCCAAGTCATGGATGTACCAAATATAGCTGCTACTAGGAAGACCTTGATCCACGATAGAGCAAGAACTTCTACTCCATCGGGTTAAAATTCACAAGAATGGAAAGTTGGTGACCATCGGTGAACAAGCTTTACTTGTAAGTCATCTATCCAGCTTTTCATCACGCCTAATGACATTGAAGGACGATCTCCCAAAAAATCATAGAAGATGAATGTACCAACAAAATAGATCATCTATCTCTTCGTATAAAGAAGTCGCACAAATGGTGAAAGATGGCAATACTAAAGGATGGGGACAAGTTATCAAACCCGCCAAGAACGAAACAAAGTCGGACTCGGTTCACACCAGATTCTCCAAAGACAAGCAAAAGGATGAAACACTTCGTCCAATCAAAGAAGTTTTCCAGTGGGGCTTCCTAAACTCGTTTCCAAGAGGTTAGCGTTGTAACCATCGAAGAGGATGAAGACGATCCATCCGAATCAAGAATGGAGCACTTATCTAAACAAATCGAGTATGTGTCTCAAGAGGAGTCATATGCGCCAACCGATCAATTCAAAGACATGTCCCCGCAAAGGCATGAAAATCCACCGTCCTCGCTGAAGTTTGGGATACCTTGGGAGAACCAAGTGGAAAATTCGACTACATGGTGAAATACATCGCACTTTAAAGCTCGAAAATCCGGATCGAAGATATCCAAATTACAGTGATGGGGTGATTCTTTGATTATCCTAGTCAAATGTAAGAGGTATACTCCTTCGCCTAATCACCAATCGAGATCCCCAATGAAGATCTCTCGCTCAACACACCGTGGAATTCACTAAACCATCCCGTTACCACTACATCAACATGATCATCAAGATCAAGAGCACGATTCGGATACGATCTAGAAAGTGTCACGACAACGAATCTCTTCACTGAAGACTGGAAGGTACATCCCCAATATTCAACACAAAGATCAACAGAAGTACACATACTATATCTCATACTTCCCGATCCGTTAATCAAGAAGATTGCTTCAAAAGACAAAAGGCAAGGGCATCGCCCGTAGTCTTCAAAGCCTCAAACAAAGAACCAAAGTCTACTCAAGGGTTAAACCAAGCGAAAATTACCGAGTACCTCGACTTCCAAGGAGTTCACCACGGAAACCCGCTGAAGTTTGGACAAATGTTCATAGCTCTAAGTAGTTTATCTTTGCTTTTGTTTTGAACTCACTACCCAAAGTGTAGAGATGTTTTATAGGGTTTTAGCTTTTAAATAATTTTCTCCTTGCCCAAGGCGAATGAGTTTGTGTTTTAGGCTCTGTTTCATAGTGTAAATTATAATAAAACGCGTTGTTTTGTTTCTACACTGTGTGTTTATTTTCATTTTACCCTTTCTTGGAAATGATAATCCTAAAAAACACATAAAAATAAAAAAAAATATTAAAAAAAAATTATTAATCTGCATACACTTTCACCTTAACTTTCTTCAAAAAAGAAATCATAACAAAGAGTTAATTAATCGAACATAAATCAAATATGCAGATTAACAGATGGACAAATCCATTGAAAGCAATAACGCTATGCTCTTTCCCAACTTTGAAATTCCATGTGAAGTTGCCGAGGAAGAAGTTGAAGAAGAGATCCCAGATGAAATTTCCCGACTGCTAAGGCACGAGGAAAGGATCATTCAGCCTCATAAAGAACCTCTAGAAGCAATCAATTTGGGTTCTGAGGGAGATAGAACAGAAGTAAATATCGGAGCTTCACTCAACAACAGTGTCAAAAGCAAACTGATAAATCTTCTCAAAGAATATGTTGATGTGTTCGCTTGGTCCTACAAGGACATGCCAGGGTTAGATACCAGCATCGTGGAGCATCACCTTCCATTAAAACCAGAGTGTCTTCCAGTTAAGCAAAAGCTGAGGAGAGTTCACCCTGAAATGGCTGATAAAATCAAAAAGGAAGTTCAAAAGCAATTTACCGGTTTCCTCGTACTGAATATCCTCAATGGCTAGCCAACATAGTACCTGGCTCCAAGAAGGATGGAAAGGTCAGAATGTGTGTTGACTACCGGGATCTGAACAAAGCAAGTCCGAAAGACGATTTCCCACTACCGCATATCGACATGCTAGTGGATAGCACTATTAAATTCAACGTCTTTTCCTTCATGGACGGTTTCTCCGTTATAATCGATCGAATGGCTCCAAGACATGGAGAAGACATCTTTCATCATGCCGTAAGCACCTTTTGTTACAAAGTAATGCCATTTGGATTAAAGAATGCAGGCGCAACTTACCAAAGGGCAATGACTACTCTCTTTCACGATATGATGCACAAAGAGATCGAAGTCTGTGTAGATGACATGATAGCAAAATCGACATCAAGATGAACATATAGACTATCTCTTAAAGTTGTTTCAACGACTAAGGAAATTTCATCTGGCCTCAATCCTAACAAATGTACCTTTGGGGTAAGATCCGAAAACTCCTAGGTTTCATCGTCAAGAAAAGGAATTGAAGTGGACCCCGACAAAGTCAAAGCTATTCAAGAGATACCTACGCCACGATGGAAAAGCAAGTAAGAGGATTTCGGACGATTGAATTACATCTCCGATTTATCTCTCGATGATCGCACTGTGGCCGATATTCAAGCTTCTCCCAAAGATCAAAAGGTTGTGGATTGCCAAAAAGCATTCAACAAGATCAAGGAATACCCGCCGTAACCACCAATATTGATCCCTCCATTTGAAGGAAGACCGCTAATCATGTACCTTACCGCATTAGAAGAGTCCATGGTCAGATTGGACAAGAAGACGACACCTAAGAAGGAGCATGCCATTTACTACTCGAGTAAAAGTTCACAGATCGTGAAACTCGCTACTCCATGCTCGAGAAAACATGTTGCGCTTTGGTGTGGGCTTCAAAACGCCTCCGCCAAGACATGATCAATCACACGACTTGGTTAATCTCCAACATGGATCCAATCAAGCACGATTTGAGAAACCCGCCTTAACCGGAGAATCGCCGATGATGATGCTATTATCCGAGTACGACATTCAAGATCCACCAAAAGCTGTTAAAGGAAGCATTCTCACGATCACTTGGCTCATCAGCCAACTAATACCAATCTCTTAAATTTGACTTCCTGCACGAGGATGTTATGTACTTAAAATGAAAGATTGTAACGAACCATCGCTTCGGAGAAGGACCGATCCGTAATCCGATGGGGTTTAGTCTTTGATGGAGCAAGAATGTCTTTGGCAATGGAATCGGGGCGCATCATCACTCCCGAGGGTTCTCATATCCCGCTTTCCGCAGATTGCTATTTGATTGCACCAACAACATAGCGTAATATGAAGCATGCATCATGGGTATCAAGAAGCTATCGACTTAAGGATCAAGATCCTTGACATATATGGAGATTCATAGTGATTAATCAAATCAAAGACAAGAATGAAACTCATCATCTTGGTCTAATTCCTTACAGAGATTATGCGAGGCGGTTGTTGACTTTCTTCAACAAAGTAGAACTGCATCATATCCCTCGAGATCAAAACCGAATGGCAGACGCCTTGGCTACTCTATCTTCCATGTTCAAAGTCAACGATTGGAATGATATGCCCGTAATCCGACGACGCCTTTGAAAGACCGCATATGTATTCGCGAATCAAGCTTTGACGATAAACCATGGTTCCACGACATCAAACGTTTCCTTCAAACACGAGAGTACCCACTCGGGGCATCGTACAAGGATAAGAAAACTCTAAGGAGGCTTTCCAGGAATTTCTTCCTCAATGAAAATGTGCTATACAAAAGAAACTTCGATATGGTTCTCGCTCGCGGCCGAAAGAGGCAAACACAATCATCCGTGAAGTACATGAAGGATCCTTTGAACCCATTCAAATGGGCATGCAATGTCCGTAAAGATTTTAAGAGCAGGATACTATTGATAACGATGGAATCGATTGTCAGAACACGCCAAAAGATGTCACAAGTGCGATCACGCAGATAAGATCCATGTGCCACCGACTCTACTCAACGCTCTCTCTCTCCGTGGCCTTTCTCCATGTGGGGCATTGACATGATCGGAATGATCGAACCAAAAGCGCCTAACGGACATCGCTCATTCTAGTGGCTATTGATTACTTCACCAAATGGGTCGGGCGTCTTACGCCAACGCACAAGACAAGTAGTTGTGAGGTTCATCAAGAACAACCTCATTTGCCGATACGGAATTCCAAGCAAGATCATTATGCATAATGGATCTAACTTGAACAACAAAATGATGAAGGAACTGTGAGGAATTCAAGATCGAGCATCATAACTCATCTCCTTACGGCCAAGATGAACGGCGCCGCTGAAGCACCAACAAGAACATCAAAAGATCGCCCGTAAGATGGTCATCACTTACAAAGACCGGCACGAAATGCGCCATTTGCTCGCATGGGTATCGATTTCAAGACGCACTTCAATAGGGCAACTCTTTTTCACTAGTATACGGCATGAAAGCAAAGGTCCCGTAGAAGTTGAGATCCCATCAATGAGAGTTCTCATGGAAACTAAGCTATCTCGAGGTCGAATGGTGTCAAAGCGATACGACCAACCGAACTTAATTGAAGAAAAGCGCCGACCGCCTGTGTCATGGACAACTCTATCAAAGAAGAATGAAGAAAGCTTTGACAAGAAGGTCCGACCGTGAATTCCGAGAAGGTGACCTCGTGCTTAAAAAGATTCTGCCTTTTCAACAAGATTCTAGGGCAAATGGACTCCTAACTACGAAGGCCCATACGTCGCTCCTCAAGCGGTTATGACTCACAACCATGGACGGTGATGAACTTCCGATCCGTGAATGCCGACGCAACAAAAATACTTTGTCTAAAAAAAACAAAAGAATAGCTCGGTAAGTCGAAAACCCGAAAAGGGCGGCTTAGGCTAAAAAGAGCGTCTCGGTGGATTGAAAACCTGAAAAGGCGGTCCAGGCAAAAATTAGAGACAATAAACAGAAAATATCCTGATAGATTGAAAACCTGAAAGGGCGATCTAGGCAAAAACAAGGATACACAAAAAATGACAAAGTAACTGCAAACAGTCCATACTTCGTCAATCTGAAGAATCTTCCATCAACGGATCTTCAATCAACTTTTCTAAAACAACAAACACAGTTGGAATTCAAAATTGTTAGGCATAATAGCGGTTATTTGCTTTCAATGTAGCCTTTTCCCAATAAATTATCATTTCCAACTTTTGTAAATAGTCCATGGAATCACGCATTTGGCTGATTACCATTCTATTCAATAAATTTGAGCCCTGTGCTTTTTGTTTGCAATTCCTACTTTATTCTGTTTTGCAAAATAACGCTTTTTTATTGTGAAAATCACCTTTTGAAACTAAAATGTTTTAAATGAATTTTTACTTCAAAATTTTGAAACAAAAAGCAAAAAATTTTCCTTTGAACTATGAACACAAAAAGAACTTCAACAGTTTTCTCCGTAAGTGTTTCGATCTCCGAAGGATAAAGAACAACTGCTACAGAAGTCTTTTCTCCTCAGCAGAAATCATCAAAGGACGGTATTCTTATCCCAAAAAAGGAATCCCCAACCAAGTTGCCAATGAAATGCCTTTCTCTGAAAGTTTAAAGCATGCAACTCAAAATTCTTCATCAGTGAACGTCTGCACCATTGTTGCAACTTCCCCCGAGTATTTGTTCGAACTGTGACGCGATCCTTTTCCCAGATATCTCTTTAGTGTCTTTGTCAAATATTGTTAGCATGCATATAACATTCATGACATTCATACATAATAGCATCATTCGTGCATTTTTTGCATTTCTTGAAATTTTTGCTTTCATATCACTGGTGTAAGTCACGCTTACTCATGTGAGTACAAGTCTGTCCCCCAGTAGGATATCTCCAAACAGAAAAAATACATCTTTTTCCCCAACGGAGTATTCCCCAAACAGAGAAATGCATTTTCTTCTCTCCACCATATTCCCCAGCTGAGATCATTCCTCATTAGGAATAATGTCTTGATTGATTTTTTCTTTCCAGTTCATTCCTGGATAGAACCCTGTCTATAATCAACAAAACAATAAGCAATAGCCTCATCATCTGAGCCGCTTATCTTTCTCTTCATTCATAAAATTGTCATAAAAGTTTGTCTTCTCAACAAAGTCAAAATCATGACTATACGAGAAATTTCCCAGCAGTTGTCTTTCTGTCTAAAAGAAAACCTGTGTTTTCCAATCGAAATGCCCGCATCTTCTCAAAAAGAGAGATCCTCGGCAAGATTGTATCCAAAAAAGGCAAAACTCATTTGAGTTCTGCTTTTCATCCGTCTCTATTCACAAAGTGAATATACAACAATTTTCTAAAGATTTGCCTTGTTATAGTTATCACAAAGTCGATAATTGGTAATATCTTTAAAGCCCATTTGAAACTCTTTTCATTTGTCCGTTATTCACAAAGTCGAATGCATAGCAAATTTTTCTCAAGATTTACCTTGTTATAGTTATCACTACCGATAATTGGTAACATCTTCGTAATTCATTACCATGAACTATCACAAGGTCGATAATTGGTAATATCATTTCCACTTACCTTAAACATTGTCACAAGGTCGATGAGGTAATCTCTTTGTTTCCCAAAGTGAAAACAGATATTCACATATTTTGTGAATCTTTCTTTCCCCAGTAGGGACGTATTCACAAATTTCCCCCACCATGTCATTTCTTTGATATTTCTCTGGGTGGAACTTTTTCAATCATTTTGCATCATCCGCATCTTTTGGTATCTTAGGTCCAAAATTTACAGATTTCGATATTTAAGTCTCTTTACACCTATCAAAAGGAAGATATTCATCTTCATCTCTCGTGTTAAAGAAACTTAAATAGGGCATCTATATCCCAAATTTTGACCTAATATACCACTTTACATTTGCATCATTGCATAACTAACAGTTCAGACATCATTAATCGGGTGTGGACTTCACAAGTCAAAATTAGGGTTTCATCAGATTTTCATCTGATTCAAAAGGCAACCAATTAGGGTTTAAGTTTTTCTCACCTCATTTGATCTATCTTGATCAAAATATCAGCCTTCAATCTTCAGATATCCATTTTCTCTCACAGATCAATCAAGGATCGACCAATTAGGGTTTTGATCGGGCAAGAGTTTTCTCTGATTTTTTGAACAAGAAATGACTTTTTTGGATAGAGATTGGTCATCATATCTTAGATACAACATCTTGACCTAATTTCTGGATTCAAAACATCACAGAAGTTCACAGGCTTCATCAGTCAATTTCTGGAAACATCTGATGAAAATTCATATGCACAGAAAAGTCAAACTTTGACTTTTGGTCAAAATTTTCAAAACAAAACTTTTTCAATCATCAAAATACTTCAAATGATCCATCATGATCATAAAAATCAAAGAATTTGAAAAAGTCAACAAAAAGTCAAAAGTTTTCATACTTAGAAAAATTTCTAAGTGTTGAAATTTCTTATTTTTTCCAAACTTCATGCCATTTTTTCACCTAGTTCCATTTTGAATTGGAACAAACTCAAAACATGAAAGTTGTAGCTTGTGAAACAAGCTTTCCAAAATGTCCAAGAACTCTAAAATACATGGAGTCTAGCCATGCTTTTGAAATTGAAACATAAGGCTCCATGAACTTGATTTTCCAAAATCCAAAACTTCAATTATAGGTCATTTTTGTGTTTTCTTCATCTAGAAGCAATCCAACCATGCCAAATGGATCATTGAGCTGATAAATATCAGCTAGAGGTAATAATTGATAGATATGGATCAAGTTGTAAAAATAAGAACATGGTTAAAAAAGGAAACTTCCTTTTCCTTTGAAAAGTCATTCTTGCCCTCTAAGTTATCTTTGAATCACCAAAAGCTTGTACCTCTTGCCGAACATTTCAGAATCTTTTGGCCTATAAATGGATCACATTTCAAGTCCAAAACCACACCAAAGCAAATGCAAGTTCATGCTTTCACTTTCCATCTTTGAAATTTCAAGAAACATATGCCAAATTGCCAAAACTTGCATTTTTGAAAATTGATGAAAAATATGATGAACTTTGGTGTCAAACATGCTTCATGATCAAAATCAAACTTGTTTAGAACTTAAAAACAACTTGATCAAAGCTGAAAATCAGATTTCACTTTCCATTTTTTTCAAACTTTCCAAACTGCCTAAACAATCGAATCCATAGCTTGGCTTGATTAAACTGTGTTCTAATCACTCAAACATCATCACCATACTCCATGGACATGAGGCAGACCATTACTCTTGAACTGTAACACTCTTAACCCAGGTTTCGAAGTTCAATTTTGTGTCTATGCAGTTGGACTTGACTTGAGAGTTCCAGCTCGATTCAAGGAGTGCAGACCATTCACACAGCTTCCATATAGGCCGTTGAAGCTCACACAATCAAGAAATCCGTTCTGGAAACACGTTTGCAGCTTCTTCGGTTCTCACTTACACAGGTATGAACACCAACTTCGAACTCTATGATTCCTTGCATCAATTGAAAAAAACTCATGGCCGTTTTGTTTTTGCACACATAACGATCAATAGCCCTCAATAAAATCAAAGAATCATCAATCATACATCATTTAATTTGAAAATTCAGTTTTAGGGTTCTTAGCATTTTCCAGAAATTCAATTGAGTTAGACTGAAAATAAATACAATTAACAAGTACCATCGTGTTCGTGATGAAAAACCGAGCAAGTTTCATTTTTACATCATTGAATATCATTGAGAAACGAAGATGATAGCTTGGATCATAGAATCTGAAGATCAAAAGAGATGAAGAACACTACGCGCGTGTTCTTGAGTTTGAATATTTGAATTTTCCAATCTTTTTCTAACACGTGTTCTAGTCCACTAACACCAAAACGCGTTTGTCTCAGTGGTAGCTTGCTTGCCCTTAAGTCTTTCTGACACGTGGTGTCATACCCCAAAATTTGCCCTCCATCTTCTCAAAAGATTTCATACATCTATGCTCAAGGATTCCTCAAGAGTTGATCAGACAAACTCTCTCCTGGACAATCAACCCAAACTAGGGTTTGGTATCTCTCAAGTCAAGATGGGTTTCCAACATCTCCAATGGTCTTCATACCTCCTCATATGCTTCAAAGATTCTCCATGTCAAGTTTCAAGCTTCACAAGTCAAGTTTCCTCAGACAATTGCTCAGATGGTTGAAAATCGGTGTATTGACAAAAGTCAATCTGTGGTCAACATACAATCAAAACTTCTGATTTTTGGTCAACATCCTCATTTTGAAGTTACATTCATCATTTGATCAAGGGTTGATCATGATTCATCAAGAAAACTCAAGATTTGCTCAAAAGTCAAACTTTCTAAATTAGGGTTTCTAGGTGAAAAGTCAACTGAACTTTGACTGATCATAACTTCTTCATACTTTCTCAGAAATTTTTCCACCAAAGCTCATTTTGAAGGAAATTCAATTCTCTACAACTTCATGTCTCACAAGAATGTCCAAAAATGCTTCATTTGAGAGGTATAGCTCAAAACATTACGTGTCATTTTCAAAGTCAACAAAAGTCAACTTTTGATTTGAAGATATATTGAGCATGGTAACTCCAATTGAGATGAGACCAAAGACATTGTTTAGAGGACTCTTAGAGCTTTCCAAGAAGTCCAAGAACTCTCAAAAATGTGGAAAAATGAGCAAGATACACTATTCAGAAGTTGGGCAATTTTGGACAATTGCACAAAAGGACATTTTGGTCAAAATGCAAAATTTTCCAAATGGGCCTATAATCTTTTGATCCAAACTTGTTCATGATGTTATTTTTGACCCATAAAAGCTTGGCATTGGTGATTTTCTATTTTCATGGTTTATATTTGAATTTTACAACATTTAATTCAAAAATAAATTGTGTAAAATATGAAAATTAAGTTATTTTTTCAATTAAGTTGGATTTATATCTCTCTTAATGTCCAAGAAAGCCCACACCATTTACCAAATTCGTGCAAGCCATGACATTGATGAGAAAATGATATTTTCTTCAAAATTTGATTTGATTTTCAAAGAAAATATTTGCACATCAATGATCCAATCTTTTTTTCACTCTTTTGCCATCCAAACCTCTTCTATAAATTGCCAGCATTGTGAACAAACAAGGACACGAAACACTAACCTAAAAATCATCCAAAACTCTTGCAAAATTTTTCAAGGATTGGAGAAATTCGAATTTCAAATTGCAGCCACTCTAAGTCCAAACCATCCATTCCATCGTGTTCAGGAGGTTCCCAGGAATCGAAAGCAATCTCTACTCGAAGCCCAGCCATTCAGAATCGAGCCATCTCATGCTCACCGGTTTGCATTTTTCACAAATTCGAATTTTGAAATCCATGCATCTTTAACTGTTTTGACTTGTTTGTTTGAGATCAGGGCATCCATTAGAACATACTTGACGTGTTACATGGAAGGTTTAATGCCAGAACAAGAATATGCCATGGCTAGGGCAGTTTTTGTTCTTTCTTTCGAAACTCGCGATACAGCCATTTTCAGAGGAAACTAATAGTGCCATCGAACTCAGAAGGGTCGAATTAGGTAGACTAGGTCTTTCTCTTGCTTTGATTTTCCTTATTTTGCAGGTTGGAAGTTTATCGTCGCCGGAGAAGACGACCGGAGCTAGGGCTCCGGCGTCGGCGACTTGTTGACTCCGGCGTGGGCTTGCGTGGCTCTATGGCGATCTCTGATTTGTTCCTCCATCCAGCGAGGACCCCACTATGCTGATTGTGCTTTGACTCACCCAGACGGCGACGCGTGTGCACTCTTGATCCCACGTTTTCATTCCATAACACAAAGAGCCACATGGCGTAGCGGTAAGAGTGTTCCCTGTTGCCAGATCCTCTCAAGAGTCATGGGATCGATCCCTGCCAGCACCGGTTTGGAGTTTCTTTTTTACAAAACTGCTATTTTCCATATTTTCTACATTTTCATTTATTTTAATATTTTCCATTCATTTAAATTCTTTTCATAATTTTATTTCTGCATTAAAAAATTACCAAAAACATTTTTTCTTTTTACATTATTTTCATAAAAATCTTTATTTAATTTAATAAATTAAAAAAATATCTTTTTGCATGCATATTTATTTTTATTTTTATTTTTGCATTTAAATCATTATAAATTGCATTTTAATTATTAAATCTTTTCCAAAAAATCCCAAAAAATTATTTTAATCTATTTATCTTATTTCCAGCATATATTAATTTTCTCATGTTAAAATTTGCATTTTTTCTAACATCTTCTCTTATTTCGATTTTATCATATTTTCCGATTTTCTTATTCTTTCACAGGTTGCTCCGATTCGGACGTTTTTTTTTTTTATCATTCTATTTTTTCCAATAATGTAATTGCTCATGGGTTGTAATAGTTAATTAGGCTTTTATTTTCCGCAAGTTTAAATTATGTATCTGCCCCAAAGCCATGTAATAGCGTAGGTTTACCTTTCCGCACTTTTACATTCCGCATTTTAATTTCCGCACCTTATCAATTGCTAGTAATTAGGCGTGTATGGCAAGATAATAATTGGACATAACTCACACTAATCTTCAAGATAATATATCCTGAATTCAACACACTTTTTTCACACATGCACCCCTTAGGGTAATTCTCTCTCGATGCCTTTCGATTCAAAATGGTCATGTTCCTCGAACGTAGAGGTATTCTAGCACCGTTGCCTTCCAAACAAATCATCATAGTCCCTTCGATACAAAGATCATAGACCCACGACGTCGCCTCCGAATACATGATCTTGACCCTCGATTGTCGCCTACGAAAAATGATGATAGTCCCTTCGAATGTGCTAGGATACTTCCTACAAGTTGCTCTCAATGACCACCCGATGTCCCTTCGAATGTCCCGCTTACATCCATCGAATGGAGCTACCTACTAACTAATGGTACGGCTAGCATTATTCTAAAGGAATGTAGAAGTACAACAAAACGACCAATTCTGAGTGGGTAAATAAGTCTCTTAGTTGCTTGCTCTAAATCAAATGCTTTTCACACCACACACTTTTTTCAAAGTTCAAATTCTTTTCAAAACGAAACATTTCCGAACACTTTGTATACACTCCTACATGAGTCATTACAAAGTCAAAGCGAAATGCCTTTTCAAAACATTTTGTCAAACACACGTAAAGCAATTTTAAAAAGTGATCTAGAGCAACTAAGAGCCCAGAATAAATCATGGATGGAAAGGGTGCTAATACCTTCCCTTTTCATAACCATTCTCCCGAACTCGTAATCTAACGAAGGTCTTTTTCTTACTTTTACCTTCCCTTAATTGGATAAAAATAAAAGTCGGTGGCGACTCTTGCTATCCGCACATTTGGATACAAAATCCTACAAAGTCGGGTTCACCGTATCACGTGCGACTCTGGGACACACCCAAAAGAGAATTGCCTTAGGGATTTCTAGATAACTTTTATCGCTTTTGTTTGACTTGTATGCTTTATCTTTAAGGGTTGCTTGGTATTATATTGTTGGGATCCTACACCGATCCGGTTTCCTTTTAGGTAAGTAGCATTAGATCATCGCGACTAGACGATAACTACGCGGTCAACATGATGGCTACGTTAGCGTGACACTTTGGTTGTCCCGATACTCTTCATTCCCAAGTTGAAGATAGTATTTGGCTTCGTGGTGTCATCAAGCGCTAACTAAACTTTTAGAACCTTAATTGACCCATCTTGGCCATTAGAAGGTAGTGAGATGGCGGCTTTGGTGTAGACCGGGTTGGTTGATACTCGATGCTACGCCATCGAGATTAGACTTTGGGACATTTTCGATCGACCACTTGGCCGTCAGATTGAAATAAGCGCCACGAGAAAGATCTATGATGTGAGATTCCTAGAACCCTTACTATTATAGGACGATGAACCAACTCAAACTTTTGGTAGGGTAATCACCTATACCTCATGCAAGCCTTAACCCTAGGCTCATTGTGTGAATTGTTTGTGTGTGCTAAACATGACATCATGACATCATTCGCATTGCATATCATTTCTAACTATTTCAAGGACCTAGGATTTATCTTTGCTCTGCTTTTGTAGGGATTATGGCTTCTAGAAAGACTATCCGAATCAACTTCATGGGTATCCCTTCTCAACTCAAAGATTTGGTTTCGTAAATTCCGACCATGTTGCCCATCAAAAGACATGGTTATCTACTTGATTTGGTTATCTCCGGTTTTGAAGAAGATATGATGCACGCCCTATTCAGCTTCTTTGATCCGAAACACCATTGCTTTACATTCCCAGATTATCGCTTGGTTCCTACCTTAGAAGAGTTCTCTAAGCTACTGGGATACCTATTCTTGCCCAAATGCCATTCACCGGTTTGGAAAAGGTTCCTAAGTTCAAGACATCGCATCCGCCTTACATCTTAAGCGCCGACATTGAAGCCAATTGGGAAACTAGAAGTGGAGTTAAGGGTTTACTTTCCAAGTTCTTAATTAAGAAAGCCCGAGAATTCCTCAAAGTTATGAGTTTCATGCATTTGAAGACATTGTGGCTTTGCTAATTTATGGTTTGGTTCTATTTCCTAACTCGGATCAATTCATAGATGTCAACGCCATCAAGTTTCTTACCCGCAATCCGGCCTACTTTACTTGGAGACATCCGCATTCTCTCCACACTGTACTACTAAGCGACAAGGAACTCTCATGTGTCAGGTACCGTTACTTTCTGTGTGGTTTATTTCGCACCTTCCTCCATCGCTTTAAAAACGAACAAAGGTCGAGATGGTCTCAAAGACTAATGTCACTCTCCATTCGATATCCGTTGGAGTCTTTTCTCTCAAAAGGACTTCACCTTCATTGAGCGTGTGGAGAATTCCTAATGTACCACTACTTGGTATAAGGGAGGTATTACTTACAACCCTTCTCTAGCTCTACGGTTTGGTTTTGCTCAAGAGATGGTCCACATGATATGCTTCTCCAAGATATTGTGTTCGATTACAATCACGATCTCCGCATTACCGAAGGTTTATACACGCTGGGGCATGGTGAAGAAGATCGATACTAAGACTTTGGGGCACCAACTCCATTCCTTGGGAACCTTACCTCAAATGGGTGCGAGCTCGAGCTCAAACCTCATGATGCCATTCACTGCTTTACCAAGAATTATGGAACATGTTGCTATAGGTGACGTACTATCTTGTTCTCCATCCCGACATGCCTACCGATTTTGAAGACTCAAGAGATCCGGATTCACAAAGAAAAAGGGATACCTTTGAAGCTCAAGCTATGCAAGCGAGAAGAAAATGTTAGAGTTGACCAAGCTACTCCACGAGGAGCGAAACATCAACGCCTACATCGGCACCAAGAGGAAGCGCCCATGGGAGACTTAGAGCTTTAGGATGTTTATGTTTTCTTTTATTGCTTTGAACTATCTATTGTACTTAAAAAGGAAAAGAATAAAAAGAGAACTAATAAATGTTTGTTCATGCTTGTTTAACAAATTTAAATCTCTAAGGTCCTTGAAAACATTGCATTGCATTCGCATAAACATTGCATAGCATAGCATAAACATTGCATCACAGGTACATTGGAGATTGGTTTTCTCATTTGCTCGCTATTTATTTTAGCAGAAATGGCTCTTGAACAGATGTCAAAGATCTCCAAGCTCGAATGCTCGGCCAGCAGATGTTCACCAACTTGGTCCAAGGCCAAGAAGATCCAAGAAGCTCATCAACAAGAAGAAGAAGGTTGTTGGTCTCCTCAACATGGGTAGACGCTTCAAAGGGGTCCCAAAGTGGTCATCCGATGAGCTCTCTCAAGGAAGTGTCCATACCGAGGGAGTACCAAGGGTGATGAGGGTGTGAACCAAAGAAAGGAGGAGAGGATCATTCGATTATGGCCAACTCGAGGAAGATGACAAGTACAAACAACTTGAAGACCGTCAATGTGGAAAACCAAGATGTCCGGCTGAACTTTGATGATCCGAGTCTTGTTCTCGGTGTTGTGATTCCTCCCAAGTTCAAAGTTCCAACTTTTGCCAAGTATGATGGCGTGTCATGCCCTAAACCGCATTTGAAGTCCTATGTCCGTAAGATCAATCCCCACACCGATGATGTAAAGTCAGGATGCACTATTTTCAAGAGAGTTTGTCCAACCCGCTTGGAATGGTATTATCACCAGAGAATGACCGTATCCGCATTGGAGTGATTTGGTGATGCTTTCTGCAGATGAGTACAATGTTGAATTGACACCCACTCGCATGCAACTACAAAGCATGTCTATGGGTCGTGACGAGAAGTTCAAAGAGTATGCTCGTAAGTGGAGAGATTTAGCAGTGAGTTCAACCACCCTTGTCCAATAGGAGTTGGTTGATATGTTTATGGGAACACCGACAGCCCGCTTTCAATCATCCGATTGAAATTCTTCATCCGGATTCACCGAGTCGATATTGACAAGCGCGATCAAGCCGGTATCAAGAGTGGGAAGATCCATGTAGAGTCATCTTCAAACGGAAGATCTTTGGTGCTAAGAAAGAAGCCAATCTTGTATGGTCGAAAAGCCGAGCCAAGTCCGACCGCCCCGTGGGCAGGATCTCCAACCCTACATCAAGACAACCTCGTGAGACAAGCGTAAGCAACGCCCAAGGCAGTTCTGATCAACATGCCTTTGTCGCAAGCCTTGCAACACATGTTGAAAGAGTGATTACCTTGAGGATCCTCCTCGAATGTCAACACTTCCTCTCCGTACAATCCTAATGCTAAGTGTGCTTACCATTCCAACAGCCAACACGACCGACAATTGTTGGGCTCAAAGAACAAGATTCAAGATATGATCAAGCTAAGCATTGAGTTTGATCCTCCGCTGAGACTCGAATGTGATCAACGCTCCTATGCTAACCATGACAAGAGTTCCAATGTTGGTGATGATACTTATGTTTTCAACATAGATGACTCGACCATTCCTCCGATGATGTTAAGAAGAATCATTGCAAGTCGGTGTCAATCCAGATGCCCGGAGAATTGTCGTTGGTGCCCATCTACACCGATGGTTGTGCTTGGTTGAGAAGACGTGTTCAAGCATGATGGATAACCGTGAGATACTATTTCGAAACCACATGCGTGTGAAGAAATGTCTAAGTTGAAGATCGACAATGCAAACGAAACTGTACCATCTGTGGGATACCTTGGGCAGCCAAGTGGAAAGTATGATTACATGGTGAAGTACACTATTCCCGAAAGTTACAAGATTCCTATTGAAGATGTTAAAGCGACGGATGGGGTGACGATTTCCTGTAAGACTATGCCGATGTTAACACAATAAGGATTTCCTCTCACGATTCGTGCCTAGAGTGGCACCTCTCATTATCACTTCTCCAAGACCACCATATTCCTCCGACAAGGCTATCCTTGGAACTATGGAGATGTTTACTATCATGGCGTCAAGCAAGACCTCCGATTATTGAAGATCTTATCGTTGGAGTTTCTATTCCCGACATTGACAACATCACCGATCCAAGAAGGTGACCGAACCAAGGGTCTTCTCTCCAGATCTCTCCTCCAAAGACATCATGCGACTCCAACGCATTCCGGCTATTCCACCAATATCCCACTAGAGGAAAGAACCAAGACTCATCCCGCTCAACCGTAGTACCAAAGGAAGTTATCAAGACACCTCCAAACGAGAAATGGAGGAAATTCAAGATCATCAAGAAGAGTGATTACAATGTTGTGGAAATAGGACAGACTCGTCCAAGATTTCCATGCTCGCTTTGCTCTTGTGCTCGAGGCTCATGCTAATGCCTTGGTGAAGTTTCAAGAATGCTCATGTGCCGCAAGACACTACCACCGATTCAAGTTTGTATTGCTAGCCTGGCGCCAACAACGGCCTAGGCTTCTCTCGATTTGACTCGGAAAGAAACACAACAAGGCCTTGCACATCTGTCGAATGCAAGGGCACTACCTTGTCTCATGTTTTGGTGGATACCGTTCGCTTTGAATATTCTTCCAAGATCGCTTTTGATCGACTTGATGTCGAAGGGTTGGTTCGAGACCCTGACATTATCGTGAGAGCTTTTGATGGTTCTAAGCGCCGCACTTGGAGAGCTCACTCACTGTTAAAGTCGGTTCCCCACTTTGACTCTACTTTGTCATGGACATCCGTCCACCTTACTCGCTACTTGGACGCCCTTGGATACATGGGCGGTTACTCTACTTTGCATCAAAACAAGTACCGGTGAAAGGGAAGGTTGTCACAATGTGGTGAAGAAGAGTATATGGTCATCATCTCAGTCATTCCGATACCTCGAGATGGAGGTGAATTCTTCGAGACTCCTTGTCAAGCTTTTGAAACAATCCCAGTCATGCCTGACTCTCCCGTCCTCCTAAGGTTACACAAGTTCCGCCTAGGATGGCCTCATTGAAAGATGCTCAAGCCGCTTTGTGAAGGAGGTAGTCTGTTTGGGGTCAGCTCCCGATCTACCTTTCAAATCGACAAGACCGGTTTAGGCTTCACCATCAAGGGTCAAGATGATACGCCGCGAACGTGTCGGCCAACTTCCTTTCGCATAAGCCAAAGTGGAATCCATGCTATAGAAGACGATGACAACGACTTCGACATCGCAAGTGGATCTTCCCAACTCGTATAAAGGGCTCAAGAATTGGAAGATCAAGACGCATACCAATCTCTTTAGTCGAGTAATTGCTCTTGTTTTGTTTTGCTTTTCGTATTTCTTTATGTTTTGAACAATAAACTTTGAAAGCCTAGTGCCTTGCCCGGCATCATGGCTCGCTTGCGAGGTTATTATCTGTCGTTTGTATTTTCATTCAATAAATTCGTTGAACTTTTGCATTCAATTGTTTGTTTTCTTTCTTTACTTTATCACCCTTCAAAAGCTATGTGTTTTTACACACACCCACGTGATACACGCGTAATCACTCCGAATCTCGTTAACACTATGCTAGTGCTAAATATGACTTCGATAATCCGATCTACCAAGCCAAGACGAAAGTGAGGAAGATTGTGAAGTGCCGGAAACTTGCTACAAGAAGAAGCGAGTTATACACCACACGAAGAGCAAGTCGAGGTTGTGAATTGGTACGAAGACGTAAAAGAGATCAAGATAGGAACGGGTCTTGAGAATGTTAAAGAAAGGTTGATTCAGATGCTACGAGACTATGTTGAGGTTTTGCTTGGTCATACGAAGACATGCCGGTTTAGACATTGATATTGTGGTACACCGATTGCCGACAAAAGAGGTTTTCTCCTGAAAAAGTAATTGTCGACGCGTCCCGAAATGTCGAGAAGATCAAAGTCAAGTTATGAAGCGCTTCAATGCGGTTTCTTAGCATTATTATCCTCTGGGTTGCTAATGTGGTACCCGCTCCTAAGAAGGATGGTAAGGTACGAATGTGTGGATTACGTAGATCCGAACAAAGCGAGTCCGAAAGATGATTTCCCACTTCCTCATATTGATGTTTTGGTTGACAACACCGCCAAGATAAGGTTTTCTCCTTCATGGATGGTTTCTCCTACAATCGATCAAAATGGCTCTCAAGACATGGAGAAGACTACTTTGTTACTGGGGCACTTCGCTACAAGGTTATGCCGCTCGATCGAAGAACGCAGCGCCACTTATCGGTGCTATGGTGACATTGTTTCATGACATGATTCATCACGAGATAGGTCTACGTCGACGATATGATAGCTCGATCACGCATCAAGAAGAACATCTAGATCATTTGCGAAACTATTTGATGATGAAGAACAGATCGAGACTTAATCCTAACAAGTGCACTTTTGGAGTCGATCCGAAAACTCCTAGGGTTTGTAGTCGTGGAAGGGTATTGAGGTTGATCCCGCCAAGGTTAGAGCCATTCAAGAGATGCCGCTCCCGCACCGAGAAAGGTCGAGGTTTCTTGGGCCGATTGAACTACATTGCGATTCATTGCACACCGATCGCTACTTGTGAGCCAATCTTCAAGTTACTAAAGAAAGATCAAGTAGTGGAATGGACAGCGATGCGATCGCTTTGACAAAATCAAGGAGTACCTAGAATCCTCCTATTCCGATGCCACCGGGAAGACCTCTTATCATGTACTATTAGAGAACTCAATGGGGTGTGTTGGGGCAACATGACGATCCAGTCGAAAAGAGCATGCAATATACTACCTTAGCAAAAGTTTACCGAAAACAAGATACTCGCACTTGAAAAACTTGCAACGCTTTGGCTTGGCTTTCACCACTAAGACGATATATGTTGACTCACACTACCTTGTTGATTTCCAAGATGGATCCGATAAAATACATCTTTGAGAAACCAGCTCTCCGGAAGAATAGCAAGATGGAAAATGATCTTGACCGAATATGACATCCAAGACACTTCTAAAGCGATCAAAGGAAGTGTGGTAGCCGATTATTTGGCTCATCAAGCCGTAGATGACTATCGCCTATGCATTCAATTTCCGATGAAGATGTTTTGCTAGTTCTGATCAAAGAACCGGCCCGACGAAGGACCCGAACAAGGATCCCGATGGACTATGGTCTTTGATGGAGCCTCAAACGCACAATGGCATTGGCGCCATCATTACATCCCTACGGACATCGCCTTTCACCGCCAGATTATGTTTCGATTGCACTAACAATATGGCCGAACGTGCATCATGGGTCTTAAAGATGCTATTGGCTTAAGAATCAAGTTCTTACAAGTGTATGGAGACTCACTTTGGTGATCATCAAATTAAGGCGAGTGGGATAAAGCATCCTAATCTCATTCCGTATCGAGCATGTTCGAGCTTGATCCCTACTTGAAGAGATTACTTTCAATCATATTCCACGAGAAGAGAATCAGCGACATTGGCTACTATGTCGTCTATGTTCAAGGTTAGATGGGACAACGAGGCTCCCGGATCATCATTGAGAAGTTCGACGAACCAACGCATTGTTATGAGCTTGATAGTAAGAGAAACCTTGGTATAGACGTGAAGAGGTATCTTGAGACTCAATATCCCAGGCATCACAATAAAGAAGTTCATGAGAAGATTCGCTTCCAAATTCTTTCTCGACAACATCTTATACAAGCGCAACCACGACTTGTGCTTCCATTGTGTAGACGAGAAACAATGCGTATCATGGAAGAGTTACAGGCATTGGTACCCACTCCAAAGGACACACCATGGCTAAGAAGATTTTGAGAATGGGTTACTATTGGTCCACCATGGAAGCTGATTGTCACCGCTACGCTCGATCTTGTCACAAGTGCCAGATTTATGCAGACAAAGTGCACGTACCTCCCGTACATCTGAATGTTTTAACCTCTCCTTGGCCTTTTGCAATGTGGGGCATTGACATGATCGGAGAAATCAAACCCACAGCTTCCAATGGACATCGTTTCATCCTTGTGGCAATTGATTACTTTACCAAGTGGGTAGAAGCAGCCTCGTATGTATCTGTTACCAAGAATGTTGTGGCTCGATTCATCAAACATAATCTTATCTGTCGGTATGGCACTCCCGAAAGGATTATCACGGATAACGGTTCCAATCTCAACAACAAGATGATCACCGAACTCTGCGCGCAATTCAAGATCAAGCATCACAATTCTTCTCCATATCGGCCTAAGATGAACGGCGCAGTGGAAGCCGCCAATAAGAACATTAAGAAGATTATACGTAAGATGACGGAACTTACAAAGATTGGCATGAAATGTTACCATTTGCTCTTCATGGTTATCGCACTACAAGATCGAACATCAACAGGCAACCCCTTCTTGTATACGGTATGGAAGCCGTCTTACCCATCGAGGTTCGGATACCCTCAACCGTAGTCCTCCAGAGGCGAGTTAGGCGAAGACGATTGGGTTCGCACTCGGCTTGACCGATTAATTTGATTGATGAGAACGACTCGCATCTATCCGCCATGGATGATTATCGAGCGAATGATCGAGCATTTAACAAGAAGGTCAAACACCGAGTCTACCAAGTCGGTGATCTAGTAGTCAAGCGCATCATTCTTCCACAAGGTGATCCGGGAAAATGGACTCCCTTATGAGGGACCGTTTGTAGTCAAGACGATTTTCGGAGCCATGATACTTAGCACCATGGATGGTGAAGACTTCCCACACGTGAACGCAGACATAGTCAAAAATACTACGATAAAAGACCCGCTAGGTCGACGAACCTAGGCAAAAATAAGGGCATCTGGCGAACCAAAGGGTTCGGGCAAAAGTTAAGGATATATACAAAACATGTACACCGCAAGTCGAAAACACGAAAAGGCGGCTTGGGCAAGAAAGGTATCCCAGGATGAAAACCCAAAAGGGCGGTCTAGGCAAAAGTTAGGGATTTAAGCGCATATGTCTCTTCCGATCACCTTCGGACTATTATCGCATTCAAGATTCAAATGGCGAAGATCACTACTCACTTTCTCTGACAAGGAGATGAGACAATGAAATATGAGTACTAGCATAGTTGGAACTTAACGAGATTGTTCCCGCATAGCTTTTTACCTTTCTTGTGTACAAAACTACTTGGCCATACGCCACCCCTCTTCAATAATACAAATTCTTTCTCTTTACAATTTTCACTGTTGTTGTTCGCAATAAGTCCAACGTTTGCTTTGAATGATTATACGCAGTTGACAATAAAAATCTCTTTGCAAACATACGAAAAGTGAACATGCAAAAGTACTTACTACAGGTTCCAGGAATTAGGATGACGACGAAAGTCAACAAATAGTTCCCCACAAAGGCGTCACTCACCACAAACATCCCCATCGGAGTATATGTTAAGCAGTGATTCCACTCAACCGAGCAATGTTACATCAGTCTCCAAGCAGTAACACCTCATCCCTCAGGTACTCATCCCTGACGTGTCTCAATCCTCCCCTTCTCCCGGTATCGGACTCGAAACTTGGTCGATAGTGCATCGGAAACATACACCTTTATTCCCCACCAGAGATTACAACGGACTCCAGACTCTTCTAGCCGGTCTCTCGGAACCATCAAATGCTCTCCAATGAGATCTACACTCGAATCCCGAGGCGCCTCCTAAATTTCCTCGGCGGGATCTACATGCAAGGTCCCCAACGGATCGCCTCCCGATTCTCCTCAGCAGGTCTCTATATGAGATCTCCAACGACGAGCCTCAAATCTACCTTCCTCAACAATATCTAGGCCCAAGACTTGGTCAGATAGTGCATCGGAGGAATCCAGGATATCTTTCTTCTCCTTCAAAAGCGGGGTTCTCACCTACACAATTCCCCAAGCAGGAGTCAGAAATCTTCAAACAAAATATCCGCATCTTCTTCAAGATGGATATGTTTTGAAATATCACAACATCTATCATCCATACATTTCTCATAAAGTCATAATTCATATCATGCATCATACTTTGCATAAAACTAACGAATATTCTATCAAAGTTTCTCTTGTTTTCTCCAAAGCAGTGTGATCCTCGACGCAACAGTCGGATTAAGCCCGAATCGACGGAAAACTATCGAAGACCGCCCTTGTTTGTCCTCCGACGAGGTCCAGATTAAGCCCGAATCGACGGAAAACTATCCGAAGACCGCCTTGGTTGTCCTCCGGCGGCTGGTCCAGATTAAGCCCCGAACCGACGGGAAAACTATCCGAAAGACCGCCTCTGGTTATCCTCCGATAACAGGCAATGGATCAACACCCGATGCACAACAGGGAAGCTATCCACAATCTCCCTCAGAGAAATCAGCACGAAGATTTATTCTGATTATCAAAAGCAACTACAGAGCCTAGCGTACGACTCAGTTGCCTTGGATGGCATCTTAAGCCTATCTCCGACTACTTGTCAACATTTCTTCACTTTCAGAATGCTGCATATATGGTTAAAAATCAATACAGACCAATAACTTCATTCAAAGTGAGCACGAAGTCTAACGTACGACTCCCTTCAGATGGCATCTTAAGCCCATCTCCTCTCCGTTCCAGGAACATCTACAGAGTCTAACATACGACTCACTCCCCAGCATCGACCTTTCTAGATGGCATCTTAAAGCCCATCTCCGGAAGCTCTCCTATTGACAACCTCGAGTCTAGCGTACGACTCGTTCCCCAGCGAAGTCTCCAACTTCTCCAAATGGCATCTGTAAGCCCATTCCCACATCGTCAGCCAATAGCGAGTGCAAATTTTCAGGTGTACTCGAGTGTTCAATCATCTTCTACCTCCAGGTCACGAAAGACAAGCGTGTCAATCTAACCCTCCAGTACAAGAAGATTGAACAGGGGCACATACCCAAAATTTGCCCTCCATCTTCTCAAAAGATTTCATACATCTATGCTCAAGGATTCCTCAAGAGTTGATCAGACAAACTCTCTCCTGGACAATCAACCCAAACTAGGGTTTGGTATCTCTCAAGTCAAGATGGGTTTCCAACATCTCCAATGGTCTTCATACCTCCTCATATGCTTCAAAGATTCTCCATGTCAAGTTTCAAGCTTCACAAGTCAAGTTTCCTCAGACAATTGCTCAGATGGTTGAAAATCGGGTGTATTGGACAAAAAGTCAACTGTGGTCAACAAACAGTCAAAACTTCTGATTTTTGGTCAACATCCTCATTTTGAAGTTACATTCATCATTTGATCAAGGGTTGATCATGATTCATCAAGAAAACTCAAGATTTGCTCAAAAGTCAAACTTTCTAAATTAGGGTTTCTAGGTGAAAAGTCAACTGAACTTTGACTGATCATAACTTCTTCATACTTTCTCAGAAATTTTCCCACCAAAGCTCATTTTGAAGGAAATTCAATTCTCTACAACTTCATGTCTCACAAGAATGTCCAAAAATGCTTCATTTGAGAGGTATAGCTCAAAACATTACAGGTCATTTTCAAAGTCAACAAAAAGTCAACTTTTTGATTTGAAGATATATTGAGCATGGTAACTCCAATTGAGATGAGACCAAATACATTGTTTATAGGACTCTTGGAGCTTTCCAAGAAGTCCAAGAACTCTCAAAAATGTGGAAAAATGAGCAAGATACACTATTCAGAAGTTGGGCAATTTTGGACAATTGCACAAAAGGACATTTTGGTCAAAATGCAAAATTTTCCAAATGGGCCTATAATCTTTTGATCCAAACTTGTTCATGATGTTATTTTTGACCCATAAAAGCTTGGCATTGGTGATTTTCTATTTTCATGGTTTATATTTGAATTTTACAACATTTAATTCAAAAATAAATTGTGTAAAATATGAAAATTAAGTTATTTTTTCAATTAAGTTGGATTTATATCTCTCTCTTAATGTCCAAGAAAGCCCACACCATTTACCAAATTCGTGCAAGCCATGACATTGATGAGAAAATGATATTTTCTTCAAAATTTGATTTGATTTTCAAAGAAAATATTTGCACATCAATGATCCAATCTTTTTTTCACTCTTTTGCCATCCAAACCTCTTCTATAAATTGCCAGCATTGTGAACAAACAAGGACACGAAACACTAACCTAAAAATCATCCAAAACTCTTGCAAAATTTTTCAAGGATTGGAGAAATTCGAATTTCAAATTGCAGCCACTCTAAGTCCAAACCATCCATTCCATCGTGTTCAGGAGGTTCCCAGGAATCGAAAGCAATCTCTACTCGAAGCCCAGCCATTCAAAATCGAGCCATCTCATGCTCACCGGTTTGCATTTTTCACAAATTCGAATTTTGAAATCCATGCATCTTTAACTGTTTTGACTTGTTTGTTTGAGATCAGGGCATCCATTAGAACATACTTGACGTGTTACATGGAAGGTTTAATGCCAGAACAAGAATATGCTATGGCTAGGGCAGTTTTTGTTCTTTCTTTCGAAACTCGCGATACAGCCATTTTCAGAGGAAACTAATAGTGCCATCGAACTCAGAAGGGTCGAATTAGGTAGACTAGGTCTTTCTCTTGCTTTGATTTTCCTTATTTTGCAGGTTGGAAGTTTATCGTCGCCGGAGAAGACGACCGGAGCTAGGGCTCCGGCGTCGGCGACTTGTTGACTCCGGCGTGGGCTTGCGTGGCTCTATGGCGATCTCTGATTTGTTCCTCCATCCAGCGAGGACCCCACTATGCTGATTGTGCTTTGACTCACCCAGACGGCGACGCGTGTGCACTCTTGATCCCACGTTTTCATTCCATAACACAAAGAGCCACATGGCGTAGCGGTAAGAGTGTTCCCTGTTGCCAGATCCTCTCAAGAGTCATGGGATCGATCCCTGCCAGCACCGGTTTGGAGTTTCTTTTTTACAAAACTGCTATTTTCCATATTTTCTACATTTTCATTTATTTTAATATTTTCCATTCATTTAAATTCTTTTCATAATTTTATTTCTGCATTAAAAAATTACCAAAAACATTTTTTCTTTTTACATTATTTTCATAAAAATCTTTATTTAATTTAATAAATTAAAAAAATATCTTTTTGCATGCATATTTTTTTTTATTTTTATTTTTGCATTTAAATCATTATAAATTGCATTTTAATTATTAAATCTTTTCCAAAAAATCCCAAAAAATTATTTTAATCTATTTATCTTATTTCCAGCATATATTAATTTTCTCATGTTAAAATTTGCATTTTTTCTAACATCTTCTCTTATTTCGATTTTATCATATTTTCCGATTTTCTTATTCTTTCACAGGTTGCTCCGATTCGGACGTTTTTTTTTTTTATCATTCTATTTTTTCCAATAATGTAATTGCTCATGGGTTGTAATAGTTAATTAGGCTTTTATTTTCCGCAAGTTTAAATTATGTATCTGCCCCAAAGCCATGTAATAGCGTAGGTTTACCTTTCCGCACTTTTACATTCCGCATTTTAATTTCCGCACCTTATCAATTGCTAGTAATTAGGCGTGTATGGCAAGATAATAATTGGACATAGCTCACACTAATCTTCAAGATAATATATCCTGAATTCAACACACTTTTTTCACACATGCACCCCTTAGGGTAATTCTCTCTCGATGCCTTTCGATTCAAAATGGTCATGTTCCTCGAACGTAGAGGTATTCTAGCACCGTTGCCTTCCAAACAAATCATCATAGTCCCTTCGATACAAAGATCATAGACCCACGATGTCGCCTCCGAATACATGATCTTGACCCTCGATTGTCGCCTACGAAAAATGATGATAGTCCCTTCGAATGTGCTAGGATACTTCCTACAAGTTGCTCTCAATGACCACCCGATGTCCCTTCGAATGTCCCGCTTACATCCAACGAATGGAGCTACCTACTAACTAATGGTACGGCTAGCACTATTCTAAAGGAATGTAGAAGTACAACAAAACGACCAATTCTGAGTGGGTAAATAAGTCTCTTAGTTGCTTGCTCTAAATCAAATGCTTTTCACACCACACACTTTTTTCAAAGTTCAAATTCTTTTCAAAACGAAACATTTCCGAACACTTTGTATACACTCCTACATGAGTCATTACAAAGTCAAAGCGAAATGCCTTTTTCAAAACATTTTTGTCAAACACACAGAAAGCAATTTTAAAAAAGTGATCTAGAGCAACTAAGAGCCCGTAGAATAAACTGCGGATGGAAAGGGGTGCTAATACCTTCCCTTTTCATAACCATTCTCCCGAACTCAGAATCTAACGAAGGTCTTTTTCTATTACTTTTACCTTCCCTTAATTGGATAAAAATTAAAGTCGGTGGCGACTCTTGCTATCCGCACATTTGGATACAAAAATCCTACAAAGTCAGTTCACCGTATCACACGTGGTCACCCCTTTGGTCATGGGTTCAACTCCCATCAGGACCATTTCTTTTTATAATTTTTCCAATTTTTCATGTTTTTTTACAAAACTTTCACAATTTTTTTGACCAATTAAAACTCCTTATTTTAAGGTGATTTTTTGAACACTTGTCAATAAATACATCTATTTTATGATAGTGCAAAAATTTTCAGAAAAAACTTTCATCTGATCATATTTTAATCGAGCCGAAAATGACGTTCTGAACACTTTTTCAAACCTCCTTTTAAGGTGAAATTTTCAAGTTTTCGACTTCCGATTTTTTTCAAAACTTTTCATAAATGAACTTCACATTTCAAAACATTTTCAAATCATTTTTCAAAACATTTCATCAAAACTTACATCTTTTACCACGATCGATCCGATTTAAAAGATAAAATCAAATTCGTTTTCTCTCGAATTTCTCAATCGATCATGGGCCACCCTTATGGTGTAAGTCCCAACCCTTTTTTGTACATATTTAGTTTTACTTGTACATACTCAAATCATCATTGTCAATATTCAAACATAAACAAATTTCTTTCGTTTGTTTTCATTCGTTTGTTTATACACCGATACCATTGGTATTGAAAGGAGCATTATTCCCTGGGCTTTCAAACCAATGGGCCTCCTCACGTGTAAGTCCCATAACATTCTTTTATGTACATAATATTTCTTTGTACATATCAAACTCTCTTCAAATACATACAAATTTTTATCTGTACATAACACAGATACTTTTTATACTCAAGTACAGACAAACTTCGATCGTTTGTTTTCACCCCACTTGTGTATACTCAAACCAACATTCTTTATGTACATACATCTTTTCCTTGTACATATCAATTTCTTTTCATACAAAACTTTTATCTATACATAATACAGATACTTTTTCACAGACAAAATTCGATTGGTCGTTTCTTTTGTATATACGAATACCATTGGTATTGAAAGGAGCATTATTCCTGTGAAACGCTTTCAAACCAATGGGCCACCCTTATGGTGTAAGTCCCAACCCCTATGTACATCCATCTTTCTCGTACATAAATACTGTTTGTACATATTCATTTCCTTGTACAGCTTCAAACTTGTAAATAATCAAGTTACGCTGTTTTAAACGTTCGTTTCACGACACTTGTTTATATTTCATAAACTTGTAAATAAACATCATGCATTGTTTATATTTCCTTCATAAACTTCGTGAATACATATCACACACACACACACACTTGTTTATACAACTGTCCAATTATAACATAACAATTAGTCTAACCAATAGGTTCCCCAGTTGTAGCCTCCGCTTGGCTTCATACAAGATAATTCATCTCCAAAGATGAATTTAGCCTCCGCTGGCTTTATACAAGATAACTCTCCCCACGAGTTAGCCTCCTCTTAGGCTTCATATAAGAAAACTCATTCATCCGAGTTTAGCCTCCGCTTAGGCTTCATATAAGACAACACTCCTGAGTCACCTCCTCTTGGGCGTTCAAAAGAAATCCTCATTGAGTTTAGCCTTCTCTTGGGCATCATACAATGAAACAGATAGGAAATCTCTTAACGACCTCCTATTGGGCTTCCAATACAAAGAATCACCCGCTAAGATAGAACCCGAAGGATGGTTTCCGGTGAAATCACTTTCAAATCCCAGAGTAAAATTTCCGGTGAAATTGCTCTTAATTCCAAAAGGATGGTTTCTGGGAAATCCCTTTTAACACAAAGCCAGCCATACCCTATAGCTTCCTCTTGAGCTTCATACAAGGACCCTCGATGACCCTCGGAATGCCTCCTCTTGGGCTAACAATACAAGGACCCACGGGCTTCTTAAAAGAATCCCTTAATCCAATCAATTTCTCCTAGAGATTTAGACATCTATCATCTCTATCGAAGAAGTATCTCATCTATCGTATCACATACAGTCAAAACTTTCTCTTTTCAAACTCTTTTCAAACAAAAAACATCTCTTAATCGTAAGTGGTAACGCTTGTACACTCAAGCAAAACACCCAATGCTTACAGTTAAAAGATTCAATCACTTTTTTTCAAACATCTTTCTTAAACATGTAAGTGGTAACGCTTGTACACTCAAGCAAAACACCTATAACTTACGATGAAAGATTTTAATCAGTCAAACTTTTCAAAAATGTATGTGATGAAATAGATTAGATACATTTTTCATTAAGATGACATTTGTCTGTCTCTTACTAACATCCCGTTGCTTTCCACTAGCATAAGTGGGAACTACGACTGCTCTGACTTTCTCAACATCCTTTTGAGAATACGTAGGCACAAGGTCTCATCCTTGCCGAGCAAATTTCTATCTCTCTCAGACCAAACAAGCCATAGAACCCTGTAGGTCCGAGCTACAAATGCTCTGATTCCCACTAGGGGATATGTATGCAGAAGATCCACATATCTTTGCGAGCACAATAATAACAAACCTAGAATCCCACATAAATCTATCATTCTTAAAATCCAAAGGAGAAACTTTCCCAATCATAGAAATAGCAATTAAAACAGACAAACATATCAAATATATTCATATATAAAGCTATAGATAACTATATATATTTAGGGTGCTCCATCTATTCCTTTATATAACAATCCCCTTACTCGAATCTCCCCAAATGCGTTGCGTCTAGTTTGCGCTAGTCGTTACGCATACCAATATCAATTGAGGGTATTTCAGCTTTCCCCTTTTTCATAATCATTAAATCATCTTTCTTGTGTTGAAAATAATAAAGCTTGATGCTCGCGGCATCTTTATAAACAAATCAAAAGAGTAAATTGTTTCGAGCCAGAGAATCCGAATTCACGTTCGCATCCTCTAGCGCGTCACCTTTTAACGCGAACACAAACGAGATGATGAAACATCAGCATCAGGACGATGAAGCATCAGAAGATGAGATGACGAAACATCAACAGCAATACAGGACGGCGAAACATCCTAAAACTAATTGGTTTGTATCTTTTACTTTAGAAAAATTTCCATATTATTAGAGTGTTTTAATGCACTTGACAAAACAAGATTTTAATTTTAAGGATGCAAAAGGATAAAGGTAAAGTAGCTAGGGGAAACTAACTAAAATCTAATCCTAATGTTATTATACAAAATTGATCCTAAGTTGTGGATATAAACAAGGGGAAGAATCTACCTAAAATTATCATGCATGGATGCCTAACTCAATGTCTAAACTCGATAACTAACCTAATCGAGCAAACCTAAGGGGAATCTATAAAATCAATCATCTTGGTTAGAAAACCAAGTGAGAAGAGGGATAGGATCATGTAAAGTGTTTTGGCAAAAGCACACAAACTAAGCACTAACAAGTACTAAGAAAAAGAAAAGAAGAAGAAGAAGATGTGGTGGGATCAAGTGAATGATGTTCATATAAAGTGTCATGTGAGGTGAGGTCAGTAGACACAACATGCATTTACAAAGCTTATACAAATATTTAACAAGCATCAAACATCACTATAAACATACACATACAAAGTTAATTCACAAACTAGGTCGAAACTAGTCCTAAAAGCATACGAAGAGCTAATTGTGCGAAGCGTTGGACTTGGATGAAGTTAATGGAAAATTAAAGAATAAAATGACACAAAAGTCAGTAGATAAACATGTTAATGTTTCATTTACATTATACAAATAAATCACAAAGATTTGTGAACAAAAAATCTACCAAAAGCACATAAACACGCCACAATCGTGTGTAGTGAAGTGAATCTAAGTGTGTGCGCCTTATGATATTCAAAGAAGGTGTCAAGAGGAACTGATTAAAGTACCAACATAATATGCAAGAGTTAATAACCAAATCATGAAGAAAATGTCACAAAAATGCAATTACAACATTAGTGTGTAAACAAGTCGAAATTCTTAACCTAGGAAGTGTTTATAAGTTAAAAGAAGCCATGGAAAGGTAAAGATGAAAAGAGATGGACCAAGATATATCAAGATATACAAGTTAAAGTAGCAAACACATTATCTTATCAATAAGATCATCCAAACATGCATTCTAAGGATTCATGACCAAAACATTCAAGAAAAATGTATTCGATTCATACAAGTGCGGGCAAACATGTGTGCGCATGTGTGTGTGCTTGTGCATACTTGTGCTAAGTATCACATGATGGTGGGACCAGAAGCAACACATGATGAAGAAATAATCATGCCATACACTACCAAGTCATAAGATATTCCAACTTGTACATATACAACATCTACACAAAAAACTAGTTAAAGGCTTGACCTATAATGCAACTAGGGATTGAATGAAGCAGGGTTAATGCATGAAGGAAAAGGAATGAACCTCATAGCATAAGAATACATGGAAGGTAGTAGCTAGAATGTTAAGAATGCATTATCATCATATACATAATCATCATGAAGATTCACAAACAAAGGAAACTAAGAAAGCGTAAGTATGCATCTACAAGCGTGTGGTGAAATGTGCATAGATATGCAATTGTGAACATACCTTGTGGTGTCGTTTTTTTAGTGAAGTAAATGATGGAAACATAGATATTACATACATGTTAGACACAAACAAGTTACAATCATCTCAAAAGAAAATCTACACAAGACTTAATACAAGGAAAAACTAGTCAAGAATTGGTCCTAAACATGCCTAGGAGTCAAATG
The DNA here is from genome assembly GCA_021764765.1 of Vicia sativa. Taxonomy (NCBI): domain Eukaryota; kingdom Viridiplantae; phylum Streptophyta; class Magnoliopsida; order Fabales; family Fabaceae; genus Vicia; species Vicia sativa. The sequence goes on from CM038792.1 coordinate 308,879,420, forward strand.
AAGCATGGAATGGCATAGGTGAAGAGGAATGAACACTTAGAAGATGGAAAATAATAAAGGTCATTGGTTATCATGGTAGAGATGCACTCATGTCACAATCATCATAATCTTTTCATAAGCAACTTTCAATAAGAAAACATGAATGTGCATCCTAGAAATGTGTGATGGAAAGTGTTTGTGTGTGGGTTCAAACATGCTTGTGTAAAGTGTTATATACAAGTGAGATGAGTGATAAGAACATAAACATGATATTCACACAAAAACAAAACAATTATCATACATCACAATCATTCGTGGTACAAAGGTTAGCAATGGAAAAGAGCGATTCTAAACCCCTAGAGTTAGATTCAAGTAGGCACCCAAGTTAGTGAGCCAAATATGGTGAGGAGGCAAGGTGAGAAATGTAATGGGACACACAAGGCCAGTAGCTTAAGACCTAAGTAAACTATAAACAAATGCATTTCAAGAAAGGTAAAGAGCTTATACACAAAAGTACATCAAATTGGGGTTTGAAAACATCTAAACTAGTTAGTCATGACACTTAAGAAAGATTTAAATAAAATAGTTTTAATTAAATAATTAATACCATGTGTGACTTGTGTCATAAGTTTAACTCAAGATATGATTCATGAGAAACCAAATGTAGAAGATGAAACTTCAATACACAAACAAATCACCTATTTGATGAACAAAATCATCTAAGGTAAATACCACCTATCTTACATCAAAAGACATTGATTAAGACTTGTAGGAAGGGAATGAAGTCTTGTATGTCATAGGGTGATGATAGAACCCTCACAAGATGCTTGTCATGAGCTCAAGGTAAGGTCAACTGAAGTGACATACCTCAAAAGTCATGAATGTATAATCCCTTAAGGTATTGTCCAATCAAAAAAATTAGAAGAGAAAGAAGATTTAGCTCTTTTAGGTCATCGTGATGATCTTACAATTGAAAGCAAGCCAATGAATCAAAGAGCATTGAATTATTGATTACATAATGCACAAATTCAGAAGCAAAAGTTAAGAATTCAATTAGAATTGGATCACTAATGTCATGAAAGATACACATGATACAAATGTTACAACTATAGCTACAAGGTGATGACATCTTGGCAATTGTATTACCATGAGTTGTAAAAGTTAGGGAAAATAAATGAATCAATCATACTGGAATCAAAACCCTAAACATGCCATGAGGATAAGATGAATAAATGAGAAGCACACTCCCAAGAGATTGCATGAATGCATCCCCCATATCCCACAATCCATGCAAAACAAACCAATGATGACACACCTTCTAACCAAAGGATCAAGATGATCCAATGAGGTAAAATATCTCTCAAGTCTTTAGAATACTATCCTTGAGATTATCATACTCCTAAGCATCAATTAGAAACACAAATTGTACAAGAACATGGTCTAAGAATCAAGACATCAACAAATTAGGATTTTGGGAACCACACAAACTTTATGCTCAAGGTAGAAACCAAATGATCAATATGTAATTTTCAATGAATGAAAGCATGTTTACATAACAATATAGCATTCAAATGATCATCACATACCCAAAGCTTGGCCTTAAATTATGTCCATGAGCTTCAAATCGAAGCTTGACTCAATTACACTAGGCCAAAGGGTATGTTCACCTTGGAAATTCCATAAAAAATAGAAAAATGACATATAAAATCCAAGCAAAAATGAACTAATGAGGTCAAATCCCTTACAAATCAGAGACGTATCCTTTCTCAATTCAAAAGTCCATGGAAGGGTCAAAATAAAAGTAAAAAAGGTACTACTAGTTCAACATTAAACTTATATGACCAATAAACAAGAAAAATTTGTATAAAATACAAAAGTCAGAAATAAAAATCTACAAAAATTAGAAACAGTGACCTAGCATCCCAAACATGATCAAAACTATTTTTTCCATTTTTTATTTTCAAGGAAAAATGATAAAAACAATAAAAATGCAAAATGTAGAATGCAAATCATGTATTTAATGCTCAAATTTAATTAGATATGCAAAAATATCAAAATTATGAAATAAAAATCATAAATTCATGATACATGAAGAGAATGCTCCAAAATATTTTTTTATGCATTTTTTGTATGGACAAAAGTACTTTAAATAATTTAATTATGCATGAGATGCAATATAATGCATGAAATTGTTTAAGTAAGCAAAAAATACAAAAATTATAAAATAAAATTCATAAATGCATGATGCGTGATTTGAATGGTCTAAAATATTTTTTATGCATTTTTTATATGAAGAAAAGTATTTTAAATAATTTAATTATGCATGAGATGCAATATAATGCATGAAATTATTTAATTATACAAAAAATACAAAAATTATGAAATAAAATTCAGAAATGCATGGTGCATGATTTGAATGGTCTAAAATATTTTTTATGCATTTTTTATATGAAGAAAAGTATTTTAAAATATTTAATTATGTATGACATGCAATATAATGCACTAAATTATTTATTTATGCAAAAAATACCAGAATTATGAAATAAAATTAAGAAATGCAAAATTAACCTCTTGGAGGGTCCATAATATTTTTTGTAGGATTTTTCATCATGAGAAAGTATTTTTTTAATGAATTTTTCAATTAAAACATAACCTTTTAATCTTTGAATTTATTTAATTAGTCAAAACATTTTTAAAAATTTAGAAAAAATTCCATAAAATATTAGAGGTCAATATGAGTCTATGATATTTTTTTTTAATTTTTGGATTAATTTTGGATGCAAAATAAAATGGTCAAAGATGCTAATTATAAAATAGATTAAAAGAAAACAAAAAAACAAGCCAGCGAATCAGACGATGCCACGTATCATCTTCAACCTCCAGCCAAATTCCCTAAACACGTGAAAATGCAGTGACATGCAAGCTACTTCTGATCTTCGTAACTTCCTCATTTCTTAACCAAATCAAACGATTCAAAACTCAGATTAAAGGTTACATGGCAAGCTACAACACACAACTTGTAAAATTCCAAATGATCCACCATGCATCAAGAAATCAGAACGAGAAAATCATGAAAATCATCCAAATCTAGAATTTCAGAACATCATTCTATGCAACACACTTCAAAAACAGAGACAAATATACATCAAACCTATTGTTTGGCAATCTAACCACGCATGTATAAGCTTTTATTCATCAATGGCAAGCTAGAAACTCAAATTCAAAGTTTAACAATTCCCTCTTGATTTGGAAAATAAATCCAAATATGCCTCTGAAATCAAAGAGAAAATTCCACTGGCTTGCTCTTGAGACTTCAATGAAGTGATAATAAGGACGAGAATCCCTCAGAAATGCAAGTTGGAGAAGTTTCAAGGAGAGGAAACATTGAGATGTAGAGTGGATTTTTGGATCTGGAAAACGAGAGAGAGCAGCCTCCTCAGCAAATGTGAGGCCTCTTGCTTATATAGAGAGAGTGTAAGCAAGGGTACATCAGTCTTTTATGCCATAAATCCGTTGGAGCAAAAATTAAAAAAAATTAGTGTAATGGATGAGCTTGCGTTTTGTTCTCAAGTGGCCAGCTACTTCTTGCGTTTTGGTGGCTGTGAGGATTGTGTAAATGAGGTGGCACATGGGTTGTTTCTCAAACTTACCAGATATGGCAAAGAAAAGAAGAATCGTGCATGGAAAGGGTGTGAAAAATACTCACTTTGCTTGGGTTTTTTATGGCAAAAAATGAGGTGTACATGACTACTTCGAATCCCAGCCCATGCTTGCCTAGAAATGACTTGTAAAATCCACACAACAACATGCAAACAAGCTTCTGTGAACACAACCTTGGATCCTCTTGTTCAAGCCCAATTTTCTCACTAATGGCTCGTGCAAGTCTTGGCTTTTAGAGGCCTATCAATAGCTCTTAGAATGAGGATTACAATGGGCTTTGGTTCATTGAAAATGGAGTTGAAATGAGTGAGATATGGCTCCCATAAGTTGTGTATGAACATTGACATTTGTCGGGCACACGCGCGCGCATCTGGCTTGCATGGTCGTGCATGGGATCAGCTTCATGGCCTCCACTTGTGAGCCTTGTAACTTCCTCAATATTGAACCAAATGATGTGATTCAAAGCTCAAACTAAAGATCTCATGGCATACTTCAAGATGCACGAAGTAGATTTCTCAAATTCCATCTGAATCAAAAGATATGAGCTTCAAGATTATGCCCACCACTTGTTTGTGGAAAGTACACGCAGAAAAGCCCAGAAATTCGCAAGCTTGCCCAGCCTTGGTCAAAACTTGTGCATGAAACTTCTAACTCAAATATCTCTCAAATGGTGTATTTTTGAGAAATTTTACACATTGACAAATTTTTAGGATTTTTTTCAAGCTTTCCAAAAGTGTATTCTATGCAACCATTGGATAAAAATTGAGAGAGTTATGACATGTCAAAGTTTCATAGGGTGGGCAATTAGAAAATTTTTTATCCTTAAATAACTTCAATAGCAAGTTAACCCTAATTTCTTCAATTTTCTTTGCTCAATGATGGATTTGATCATGAAATATGAAAATATGATATTTGAATTGATGGTTGACTAAAAGTCCACTTGGTCAACTCTTGACTTTGACTGATTTTGACCAAAATAACCATTTTGCCCCTTGTGATCAATTGACTTGCTTCTACTCAAAATTGAGCCTCAATATTTCAATCATGGAAGTCCAACAACATATAGAAACAAGTGGAATCAAATTTGAGTGAAAAATCTGGAGAAATCCTGATTATACCCAAAACCCTAATTTTGCACCTTGTGTTAGGAGATAGCCAATCAAGCTTCAAAACCTCAAATCTTCTGAATGTATTGAGTAATTCTCTAAAACAAGATAACTCAAATGATAATAGGAAGGTAAAATTTCAATAAATTGACTTATCCAAACTATAAACTTCACAAAGGGCCAAAACCCGAATTTCATCAGATGAATACTGTCATACCCCAAAATTTGCCCTCCATCTCCTCCAGACATTCCATACATCCATACTCAAGGATTCCTCAAGAGATGATCAGACAAACTCTCTCCTAGACAATCAACCCAAACTAGGGTTTGGAAATTCTCAGATCAAGATGAGCTTCCAACATCTCCAATGGTCTTCATGCCTCCTCACATGCTTCAAAGATTCTCCATGTCAAGTTTCAAGCCTTACAAGTCAAGTTTCCTCAGACAATTGCTTAGATGGTTGAATATCAGTTGTATTGGACAAAAAAGTCAACTGTGGTCAATATACAGTCAAACTTCATAATTTTTGGTCAACATCCTCATTTTGAAGTTATATTCATCATTTGATCAAGGGTTGATCATGATTCATCAAGAAAACTCAAGATTTGCTCAAAAGTCAAACTTTCTAAATTAGGGTTTCTAGATGAAAAGTCAACTAAACTTTGACTGATCATAACTTCTTCATACTTTCTAAGAAAATTTTTCACCACCTCTTGTTTTGAAGGAAATTCAATTCTCTACAACTTCATGTCTCACAAGAATGTCCAAAAAATGCTTCATTTGAGAGGTATGGCTCAAGACATTACAGGTCATTTTCAAAGTCAACAAAAAGTCAACTTTTTGTTTTGAAGATATATTGAGCATGGAAACTCCAATTGAGATGAGACCAAAAAGGTTTGTTAGAGGACTCTTAGTGCTTTCCAAAAAGTCCAAGAACACTCAAAAATGTGGAAAATTGAGCAAGATACACTATTCAGAAGTTGGGAAATTTTGGACAATTGCACAAAAGGACATTTTGGTCAAAATGCAAAATTTTCCAAATGGGCCTAAAAACTTTTGATCCAAACTTGTTCATGACATTATTCTTGACCCATAAATGCTTGGCCATGGTGATTTTCTATTTTTAAGATTTATCTTTGAATTTTAGAACATTTAATTCAAAAATAAATTATATAAAATATGAAAATAATATATTTTTTCAAATGGGTTGGATTTATATCATGCTTGGAGTCCAAGATAGCCCATAGCAATTACCAAATTCGTGCTAGCCTCTTACATGGAAGGAAAATCAAATTTTTTCCAAAAGTTGATTTGCTTTAAAGAGAAAATATTGCACATTGATTGATCAATCTTTTTTCACTCTCTTTGCCATCCAAATTCTCTCTATAAATACCAAACATCATGGACAGCAAGCAACACGAAACCCTAGCTCAAGCCAAACCCTTATTCTTGCAAAAAATTTCATGAAACTTGAGAAATTCGAATTTCAATTGCCAGCCACTTTCAGCCATCCAAAATCATTCCTTTGTGTACCTAGGGTAAGTATGAGTAAGTATACACTCCTATCATTGATCAAAGCAAGCTGAATCGATGCATATAAATACATACATATTCAAAACTTTTTGATTTTTGCATTTTTATTATCTGTTGGTTTCAATTGATTTTAACGATTTGGTTGTGTTCATGAGGTTGCATATGATGGATCTGGGCCATCGTTTCAAAGCTTGTACGTGAGAATCGCGATTTGCCATGGCTAGGGCTTTTTGAACTGTTGCGATCGAACCGGCCTATACAGACACTTTTAGGGAAAACTAAGGCCACCATTGGAATCGCAAGGGTCGATTTAGGGGGGTAGGGTATTCCTTTGCCATTTATCTTTCGTGTTTTGCAGGTTTTGGATTTTGCTTGATCGGAGAAGACGACCGGAGCTAGGGCTCCGGCGTCGTTGACCGATGTTGAATCCGGCGAAGCAGGCGTGGCGGATGCAAGAAATCTGATTCGTCCATCCAGTCAACTGGGGTCCACGCGTGGCTGACTCAGTTTGAAATATAATCCTGACGCGTCATCACTCATATACCATTGGTTTTCACTCTCAAAACACCAAGTGTCAAGTGGTGTAGTGGTAAAGGCGTTGGTTTGCAAAGATACTCTCAAAGGTCACAGGTTCGAGTCATGCCAGGACCGGTTCTTTCTTTTCTTTTACAAACTCCAAACTATTTTCATATTTTTCATATTTTCTTATTATTTAATATTTTTGCATCAATTTAATTCCTTTTCATAATTTTATTTATGCATTAAAAAATCATCAAAAATTATTTTTCTTTTTACATTATTTTCAGAAAATCTTTATTTAATTTATAAAATTAAAAAATACAATTTTTCATGCATATTTATTTTTATTCATAATTTTACATTTAAATCACTTTTAATTCATTTTTAATTATTAAATTGCATCCAAAAAATCCCAAAAAATTATTTTAGCATATTTATATTATTTCCAGCATGTCATATTTTTCTTATTTTAAAACTTGCATTTTTCTAACATTTTTTCTCTTATTCGATTCATCTCGTATTTTCCGACTTCTCATTCTTTTACAGGTTGATCCGATTCAGACGATTCTTCTTTATCATTTTATTTTTTCCAATAATGTAACTGTCTATGGGATGTAATAGTTTAAATTAGGCTTTTATTTTCCGCAAAGTTTAAATTATGTATCTACCCCAAAGCCATGTAATAGCGTAGGACATTTACCTTTCCGCACTTTATATTCCGCATTTTAATTTCCGCACTTATAAACTGCTAGTAACTAGGCGTGTATGGAAAGACTAAAATCAACATAGCCCACTAATTTCCAAAGATGAAATATCTGAAATCGACGCACTCTCTTCACACACGCACCCCTTAGGTTAATTCTCTCTCGTTGCCTTTACGAATTCAAAATGGTCATGTCCCTCGAACGTAGAGGTATTCTAGCACCGTTGCCTTCAAAACAAATCATCATAGTCCCTTCGATACAAAGATCATAGACCCACGATGTCGCCTCCGAATACATGATCTTGACCCTCGATTGTCGCCTACGAAAAATGATGATAGTCCCTTCGAATGTGCTAGGATACTTCCTACAAGTTGCCTTCTATGACCATCCGATGTCCCTTCGAATGTCCCGCTTACATCCAACGAATAGGGTTACCTACCAACTAATGGTATGGATGACACTATTCTAAAGGAACGTAAAACAATACGAAAACGACCAATTCTGAGTAGGTAATAAGACTTTTAGTTGCTTGCTCTATCAAAATACTTTTCACACCTCACACTTTTGTCAAAGTTCAAACTCTTTTCAAAACAAAACATTTCCAAACACTTTGTATACATTCCTACATGAATCATTATAAAGTCAAAGCGAAATGTCTTTTCAAAACATTTTCAAACACACAGAAAGCAATTTTTAAAGTTATCTAAGAGCAACTAAGAGCCCGTAGATAACTACGGATGGAAAGGGGTGCTAATACCTTCCCTTCCCATAACCATTCTCCCGTACTCAGAATCTAACGAAGGTCTTTTTCTGTACTTTTACCTTCCCTTAATTGGATAAAAATAAAAGTCGGTGGCGACTCTTGCTATCCGCACATTTACGATACAAAAACACTAAAAAAAGTCAGTTCACCGTATTACAAATACCAACAGATGAATTCCTCATCAACTCTTTGCAAACTTCAACTCTTAAAGAATCAATGAGACAAATGGAATGTCTTGAGGTGTAATACATAATTGTGGCTTGAAAGATCCAAAGATATGAGAGCTTGATATTCTCTCAGAAGAGTATGCTAACACAATCAACCTCCTTAGCTTGTAGAGGACTTGAGAATCCAAAGAACTTTAATCCTATCATGAAGTATGAATGCAATGCAATATGATGTTTATGATGAAACATAAGCCTAAATCAAGAGGGTAAATTTTAGGGTGCAACAGTTGTCCCTATTCAATCTTCTTATACTTGATAAGCGAGAACTGGTGGAAACCTTCGAGCGCTCAAAGTTGAAGAGGATTGAATACAAAAGAACCCGAAAATTTACACTCTTGAGAAGAAGATTGGAACTTTCCAAAAGGAGCCAGAGAATTTTGGACTTAGAGAAAACCAAATGAAATTGGTTTTAGAGAAGAGCCAAATAAATTTTTGCTTTAATAAGTCGGGGGGTCTAATGAATATTAGCCTTCCAAAGACATACGTCAAGACAAAATTGCAACACAGACTGTCATAAAGATAAGACGAAACTCAAACCAGAAGACTAGACAAAACTAGATCCTGAACATGTACGCGATAGGACGACTACGAAAAGGGTCCTATAAGCAAGGTGACTAGAGTGCGTGATTCTAGGGACACCTGCTGGTCTCAACCAGGGGTAAACACTAGAAACTGTGACAAACTGAAGGTATGAAAGAGACGGGTCAATCAAGGATAGACAGTAGACGAAGATGATTGAATCCAAGGAGTGACATCAAACGAGACAAAACTCGACTCGATAGAACTAGAAGAACGACACTTTCTAGAAACGAGCACCAGGACAAAAACTGGATTTCACGCACGGGAAACGGGACAAAAATCGACCCATAGCAAAGTGATGAGAGTGCATCTCAGAGCACTTGTTGTTCTCAAACTAGAGGATAGACAGTAGACGAAGCTGATTGAACCCAATAGTTATAACAGAGGCATCACAACCGAAGATAGACAGTAGACGAAGCTGATTCAATCCACGGAGTAAAGGGGAAAGGTTTCAACCCGATATAGACAGTATGATGTATTGAAAGAATCCCAGGGGTAAGAAACAAAACGAGATAAAACTCGACCCATGGAAACTAGTTAGACGAAACAAACTAGATGAGTACCAGGACAATAACTGGATTTCATGCACAGGCGACGAGACAAAACTCAACCCAAAGCAAAGTGATTAGAGCGTACTTCCAGGACACTTGCTGAAACGATCGTCAGGACAAAAACTGACGTTCAAAAGGTATATTGATGGACATTGAAATGAACCAACAAGGGTAGTAGAGACTAAACCAATGAAATTGCACCAGAGAAAGACTGGGCTATAATCAAAACATTGAGTAGACACTCACCCAAATTGCATGATTATCAGGATATTGGTATGGGAATACTGAGGATAGAGACCTCACTGGGGAAATAATCCGAAGTTAGCAGATGCACTGGGGAACATAGTGGAAATAGGGCTTATGTTTCAATGCATGTTTGAAATTTTTCTATGGAGAAATTACACTTTGAGGATGCAATGTAATGATGCATGATTAAATGTTTCACCGTGGAATGGCTAATCAAAAGCCAATCAAACACCAAGCCAAAACTTGATAAGACTTGCAAAAATAAATTGCAAAATCCACTGGGGAGAAAACCTTCAAAGAGATGAAACTCTGCGATGAGCAATAACTTGTGTAACCGGTATAAAACAGGCTACAATCCCTGAGAGGGGTTGCAAAAATAAATTGCAGACCTCACTGGAGAAATAATTCTGGACGAAACCGTTGATTCGGATGTGGGATGTCAAATGAAATTGGTCGAAGCCAGAGGAGGTCAAGGTGAAACTGTGACTTCTGGAGAGGAAAGCCAAATAGAGATCGGACAACATTGAGCAAGATACCAAACAACATTGGATCTAACAGGAATAAAGATTCCTCTGACTTCATAGGGAGTTACCAATCTTTGGTCCATGGTAGGAGAAAATCTGCACACCACTCTTATGGAGAATGAAACACTATGTCTTTAAGAAGCTCAACTGGAGACTCACAAATGATTCTTTGATAAGAAAAGTCCTTACTGGGGATGAAAAGTGATGTAGGATGTGCACCCACAAAAGCATACGTCTCGGGCGAAACAATGCTCGTCACCAATCAACAGGATCGAACTTGCTGGGGAGATGGGAGAGTTCTCGGGATAAAAATCCTAGTCAAATAGCTCATCCGGGCATGAAGAAACAAGACACCTCATATAGGATAGCACCACTGGGGAAACGAGGAATATTGTGCCACCACCTTGAAAAAAAGGTTTCTTCGTTGGGGAAAGGAGAAATCTTGAAGAAGAAATCAGATGAATAACTGATACGCTAGGGAAAAGGGGACAATTCTTGAATAAGAAATCCCAAATGCAACAACTTGACTGGGGGATTAAAGAAGTCATCAATAAACATTCCGCCTCGAGCAGGCATTCTTCTGTGAACACAACAGTAACACCACTTCATTGGGGATATAGATTCTTAACCAAGAAGTCTTATCGATCACAACCTATCAGACAAAACTCTCCATTTGACGATACTGGGGAGTAGACAACCTTCAGGTAAAACTGGGGAATCATCTGGATACAATCTCTTCACTTTGGGAGACTTGCTGGGGAGAAGTAGAGACTTCAGTGTCACTGGGGATGTTTCGTATAACCAATCTTACCAATTCAATCAAACCCAATTTTCCCCAAGTTTAAAATGAAGTAAACTCACTGGGGAGAATCCTTGTAAAAATACGGATAGAACTGATTCAAGATAAGATGCCCCGGGTTATCATCAATTCTTTGAAAAGATTATCTTTCAGTTCCATAGAGTCGAGACCCTCTCCTTTGACAAGATTAAATTCTTCTTTGATGTCCATTGTGCAAACTCACTTGATGTCAAACAGTTGCTTTGTATACAGAAAAATGTTTATTATGAGAATGAAAATTCAAATGCAACACTCATATAAGTCTTGTAGTTTTCATGGGAAAAGTATCATGACTTCTTGTGAACAACACACTTTTAGAATGCAAAAGTTTTTAGAATGACAAGAGAAACATATGATGCCAACACAAAAACTAGCAAATAATTTAGGAGTCAGGAAAATGTTATCTTATCGTAGTATGCTTTCGAATTAACCCATGCTTCAGTTAGGACTTTTGAGGATTGTAACGTGGCCTAGTTCAAGGTTTTTTTAAAAAAAAAAAGATATTTAGGCTCAAAATATTTGGTGCCCACCCCCTTCATGATGTTCTCCAATCCTAAATTCAGTCAACTCGATACGAGCATTCAACTCTCAAAAGAGTATGGTATGGGTGACTTCTGCTGAGGATTTCTTGGACATACTCGAGGAATCCACAAGGTTTACGGACACGGCAGCCACTCACTTTTAATTTTGATGTCTGATCACACGACTTTGCTCTCTTACTGAGAACCCTTTTTGTTTCTCCACAACTTTTCCCTCCTTTTTTGCCTAAGCGACTTATTACCAAGTTCGACTTAGCGGGCCTTTTTTGTTTCTTTTTTTTTGTTCATTCATTTTTTTATTCATTTCTTTTTAGAATAAATCGTGTGATCTCTACACCATCTTCAGTTTGTTGGGAATGATTGTGTCTGAGATTTTGAAGGATTCCACGCCGACAGACAAAGGTTGACTGTTGCAATTTGGACTTTCCTCAGCCTTCTGGAGGATAACCATTGTTGTATCCTCTAATTGCGCACTTCTGAACGCTCGATCAAATTAACTGAACTCTACCCCGCCCCTAGTTAGGAAAATGAGGTTTTTTTTTCTGAATAGAAAACAAACTCCTACTTCGAGGCTCAAAGGGGTCAACGAGGGTCTATCTCCCTTATATCTCCCGTGTTTGGGAATTGAAACAAGGCCTGTGCATCATCAACAGGGTTCTACTCGAAAGCATACAAACCAAATATTGGCATTTTATTATCTTCATCCTCCCCCCAATCTTTGCCTAAGCAAAAGACTTGGTGAAGTTGACATCAATATGCAAGCAAGTCATTCTATGAGCAATACCGAATGAGTGATAACAAATGAATTTCTTCAAGACCAACATACCTAGTGCATTAAGATTTTCGTTCAAAAATAAACAAATATTTACATGATAGCAATGTTTAAACAAACAAACAAAAGTGCAAATGAAAATGCAATAAAGAAACTCAAGATTGCCATTGTGGAGGAGACTCGACTTCGTCTGGACCTCTTGATTCTGACAACTTTCTACAGTCTTGATACTTTCTTGGACAAAAGATTCGCCTTCTGATCTACCGTTGACATAGTAGTCTTCAAATCAGTCAAAACTCGGACCTTATCTCTGGATGACAAAACGTCTTCAAACAAGTGGTCGAGTGTGCCAAGGTAACATTCACAGGGGATTTTCTTCAAAAGAAATGATGAAAGTTGTGCAAAGCGGAATTGCAACAACAGGATCTCCAAGTGTCTTCTACTTCATGGAATAGACACCCACGACTTGCAACTGAAAGCATCTTCTACAAATAGGAGAAATAATTAGACACTGCAATCGAGAACTTTCAACCTCCTCTTCTGCCATGCAAGAGTGAAACTTCGCAAGATAAAGATTATGGAATGGCCTGCCAAACAGAATTGGCTCTTGAAATACACCGTTTATGAATAATCTCCAAGAAGTGGTACAAACATTCCAATAAGACGGCACCATCAATTCCAACAAGAGGGCACCATCAATTCCAACAGTATTATTCACTTTTTCAATTGTCATTATTGTGCAGGAACCATCGAAGTTTTTCAAATGCAAATAATTATCATGAAAATATTGGACGTTTTTATAAATCAAACAATTAAAACTACAAGAAATAAAAACAAAGAAGTTTCCTTTTTCATTGATTGAAGATTGGCCATTAAAAAGGCGTTTACACTAAGATGCAACTCCTACAAAAAGGTGTTTGACCTAAAAGGCCTAAACGTGAAAGAAAAAGAGTGTTACAAAAATGGAAATGTGGTAATAGATGACCAACAATCTACGATTCTGCTATTATTCATACAACCAACAAGTTCAGTTATGCGAAGAACTTCTTCAACACATCAGCATTTACTAGGAGCGGGAAATCTTCACCATCCATAACTGTAAGCATCATTGTCCCACCAAAGAAAACCTTCTTGACCACAAAAGGTCCTTCATATGTCGGAGTCCACTTGCTCCTAGGGTCACCTTGAGGAAGGATTATCCTTTTAAGAACCAGATCGCCTGCTTGATAGAACTGAGGACTCACCCTCTTGTCGTAAGATTTTCTCATCCTTTTCTAATACACTTGGCCATGACACACATATGCCAAACGCTTCTCATCAATGAGATTTAACTGATCTAACCGATTCTGCACCCACTCTGCTTCATCAAGTTCAGCATCTTTCATAATTCTCAAAGAGGGAATTTCAACCTCCACAGGTAAAACTGCTTCCATCCCATACACAAGGGAGAACGGGGTTGCCCCGGTCGATGTGCACGCTGAGGTACGATAACCATGTAAGGCGAAGGGCAACATCTCATGCCAATCCTTGTAGCTTACCACCATCTTCTGCACAATCTTCTTAATATTCTTATTTATAGCTTCGACAGCACCACTCATCTTTGGGCGATACGGAGAGGAGTTATGGTGTTTGATTTTGAAAGTCTCACAAAGCTCCTTCATTTTGTTGTTGTTGAGGTTAGACCCATTACCAGTAATGATTTTCTCAGGGACCCCATAGCGGCAAATGATATTGTGCTTGATGGAACGAGCCACGACCTGCTTAGTGACATTAGCAAAAGAAGCAGCTTCGACCCATTTGGTGAAATAATCTATAGCAACCAAGATAAAATGATGGCCGTTAGAGGCGGTCGGCTCAATCTTCCCAATCATATCGATGTCCCACATTGCGAAGGGCCATGGAGATGTCAGAACATTCAAAGGAACAGGAGGAACATGCACTTTATCAGCATACACTTGACACTTATAACAAACCCGAGCATGATTATAACAGTCTATTTCCATAGTGGACCAATAGTAACCAACCCTCAATATCTTCTTGGCCATGGTATGACCACTAGAATGGGTTCCAAAAGCACCCTGATGCATCTCTTCGATGATCTTCGACGCTTCTTTCTTATCCACACATCTGAGCAACATACCATCATGATTTCTCTTGTATAAAATACCATTGTTGAGGAAGAACTTTGCAGCGAACCTCCTTAGAAACTTCTTATCTGTGATGGACGCTTCTTTTGGATACTCTTGAGTTTCTAAATACCTCTTAACATCATAAAACCAAGGATTACCATCCAATTCCACCTCCGCTTCAACACAAAAAGCTGGCTCATCTAACCTTCTAATAGTGATCAAAGGCACCTCATTAGCCCACTTCACCTTGAACATTGATGATAAAGTGGCTAATGCATCCGCAAGATGATTCTCCTCTCTAGAGATATGCTCAAATGCGATCTCTTCAAAATAAGGAATCAACTTCATCACATGCTCGCGATAAGGAATGAAGTTTTGATGATGAGTTTCCCAATCACCATTAATTTGACTAATAACGAGATTAGAATCCCCAAAAACCTTCAAGAACTTGATACGCAAGTCAATCGCCGCTTCAATCCCATAAATACATGCTTCATACTCTACCATGTTATTAGTGCAATCAAAACAAATTCGGGCTGTAAAAGGAATATGGAAACCCTCAGGGGAGGTGATAACAGCTCCCACGCCATTACCCATTGCATTCGACGCTCCATCAAACACCATCGTCCACCGTGACCCTGGCTCAGGCCCTTCCTCCAGGCCAGGGATGTTGCAGTCTCTAATGTACATGATGTCTTCATCCGGGAATTCAAACTTCATCGGTTGATAGTCATCCACAAGTTGGTGAGCGAGATAATCTGTCAGGACACTACCCTTGATAGCTTTCCGGGTGGTATAATGGATATCATATTCCGTCAAAATCATCTGCCAACGGGAAACTCGGCCGGTAAGAGCTGGCTTCTCAAATATGAACTTAATGGGATCCATTTTAGAAATCAGATAAGTGGTATGCGTCAGCATGTACTGCCTCAAACATTTAGCAACCCATGCTAGTGCACAACACGTCTTCTCAAGCAAAGAATACCTTGACTCGTACTCAGTGAACTTCTTGCTCAAGTAGTAGATGGCTTGTTCTTTCTTTCCGGTCTCATCATGCTGACCAAGCACACAACCCATGGGACTCTCCAAAACTGTTAGATGCATGATCAATGGCTTTCCCTCGACTGGCGGTATAAGTATCGGAGGCTCTTGCAGATATTCCTTGATTCTATCAAATGCCATCTGACAATTATCATTACAACAACGGCTTGATTTTTCTTTAGTGACTTGAATAATGGCTCATAGGTGGCAGTAAGATGAGATATGAACCTGGAGATATAATTCAATCTCCCCAAGAAACCACAAACCTCTTTCTCTGTCTTCGACTCAAGCATTTCTTGTATCGCCTTCACTTTGGCAGGATCAACTTCAATACCTTTCTCGCTCACAATAAAACCCAACAACTTTCCTGACCTCACTCCAAAGGTGCACTTGTTCGGATTCAACCTTAGCCTGAACTTCCTTAATCTTTCAAACAATTTCTGCAAATCAACTAGATGCTCTTCCTCTGTTTGAGACTTAGCAATCATATCATCAACATAAACTTCAACTTCTCTATGCATCATGTCATGAAAGAGAGTGACCATTGCACGCTGATACGTTGCCCCTGCATTCTTTAGACCGAAAGGCATAACTTTGTAGCAAAAAGTCCCCCAAGGCGTGATGAAAGTAGTCGTTTCCATATCATCAGGTGCCATCTTGATTTGATTATATCCATAAAATCCATCCATGAAAGAGAAA
This sequence comes from Vicia sativa, assembly GCA_021764765.1. Classification (NCBI taxonomy): domain Eukaryota; kingdom Viridiplantae; phylum Streptophyta; class Magnoliopsida; order Fabales; family Fabaceae; genus Vicia; species Vicia sativa. Next base: position 308,895,829 of record CM038792.1, read on the forward strand.
ACCTTAGCTTGAGCAGTATTATCAACCAAAATGTCAATATGAGGGAGCGGAAAATCATCTTTAGGGATTGCTCTATTTAGATCCCTGTAATCGACACACATTCTGACCTTACCATCTTTCTTAGGTACTGGCACAATATTTGCAACCCACGACGGATACGAGACAACCTTCAGAAAACCGGCATCTAACTGTTTTTGTACCTCCTCTTTGATCTTCTTGGACATTTCTGGATGAGTTCTTCGAAGTTTCTGCTTAACTGGAGGACAATCTTCTCGGAGAGGCAGCTTCTGTACCACAATATCCGTGTCCAAACCTGGCATATCCTCATAAGACCATGCGAACACATCAACATACTCACAGAGCATATCTATCAGTCTTGTCTTCACACTCTCTTCTAAATTGGCCCCTATTCTGATTTCTTTCTTTGCTTCATGTGTACCCAAGTTAACCAGTTCTAGAGGCTCTTCATGCGGCTGAATAACCTTCTCCTCTTGTTCTAACAATCTGGCTAACTCTGCAGGGAGTTCGCAATCTTCCTCACTCTCTTCTTCTGCTCGGTGAATCGGATTGTCGAAGTCATAATGAGCAATAGCAGAATTGTGATCATTGGTATCTGGTGTGGACATGTAACTGCATGATTAATTTCTGTTTTAATGATAGTGTGTGAAAAATAAAACATTGCCACATTTTCTTTTAAATGGGAAAACAAATAATAAAAGTGAAAGTGAAAATAACATAAAAATTTGAATGAAAAACGTCCTTTATTTTATGATAAAAACTGTAAAGTGAAACATGGTGGCCCTACACAATGATTCACTACGCCTTGGGCAGAGCGCAGGAATTATGAAATGATAAAGAAAAACAAGAAAATTACTCCTCAGCAGTTGTAACTTGAATGGTGTCCACAAATGTCCAATTCTTCAATTCGCAGCCCGGGATGCATGGGCGAATCCAATCCTCTTTGTTAAACACATCATCTTCATAATCAATTGCATTGAGTTGATCCTCCTTTCCAATGCTAACACTTGCAAACTTAATAGGGGTAGACGAATCAGAAGCCTTGAGAATCTGCCTTCGCAAAATAGGATCAAAACCCAGGCCAAACTTGTTAAACTTCGGGGTAACCTCCACAACACTGCCCCAACCTTCAGGACGACCAGCCTCAACCAGGGCTCGAGCATCTTTCAACGAAGCCAAAGAGGTTTCAACTTTCCTCTTATCCTCAACAGGCGGAGCCTTGATCATTTGAACAGTCTCGAAAGCTTGAAACGGAGTCTCGTGTATTTCACCCTCAATTTCCACATAGCGGAAAGAAGCCAAGTGGCTTACAATGTACTCCTCTTCGCCACAAACAGTGATTGTCTTTCCATCAAGAGGATACTTAAGTTTCTGATGAAGGTTGGAGGTGACCGCACCAACCTTATGAATCCAAGGACGTCACAACAGACAACAATAAGCTAGATTAATATCCATCACATAGAAAGTGGAAGTAAAGATCTTTGGGCCACCTTGATCGGTAAATCAATCTCTCCAAACACAGACCTCTTTGAGCCATCAAACGCCTTCCCAAGAAGGTCACTAGGACGCAACTCCAAACCAGAATAATCAATCTTCATGAGTTCCTTCTTGGGCAATACATTCAACGACGACCCGGTATCCACCAAAACCCTTGACAAGGTTGTACCCTTACACTCCATGGAGATGTGTAAGGCTTTGTTATGATTACGACCCTCTGGTGGAAGATTAAAATATGTGAAGCCTAACCCATTTCCGACTAATATACTGGCACATACTGTTTCAAATTGACCCACTGTGATTTCTTGGGGAACAAAATCATTCTTCAAAAGTTTCATCAAAGCATTCCTATGAGCCTCTGAATAAATCAGCAGAGACAACATAGGCATCTTAGACGGGGTGTGATGCAACTGCTCAACAATATTATAGTCACTCTTCCTTATCAATCTCATCAATTCTTCAACCTCAGCCTTCGGAGTCGAAGACACACCAGGTGCAACAAGAGGCTTGGGCGTATTAATCTGCTTAGATCTTTGACCATCAACCATCACTTGCTTGCCCTTCACCTTGGCTAAATCATCTGCATTATTCTGAATGTTCAGAGGACTTAACACCCTTCCACTTCTCATCACACGACCTTCACCTGAAAAGTTATGGACATCCACATCATTATCTTTCACAAAGCCGTTTTCAAACGGACCCGATTCTCGTTTCACCCCATGATAATACACATCAGCGCCATAATGCCATGTGACAGCCTTCTCACTATCATATGGCATAGGACCAGGCATAGTAATCATTAGTGGTGTTGGCTTGGCGGCAATAGGAATACGCCTTGGAGTAAACGGAATAGAAATCACCGAAATATCTGCTTGAGTCACCTTTATGTACTTCTTCGCCCTACCAAACTAAAGAGAACCATCATTCATCAGCTCTTGAATACGTTCCTTCAGGTCGTCACAACCTTTTAGCCGTTCCACACACTTACAACAAGCTGGATCACAACCCGGGAAAATACCATTGTCACTCAAATACCTCTTGACATAAGGAAGAGAAGTAGTCACATGATTGACGTCCATCACCAAGTTTAACCATTCGCCATCCTCAACGATAACATTAACAGCTGCGCCATCATGTAGTGGCATAGGATGTTGAATAACATTTAGTCCAGCTGCAGCTTCAAACTGGATAGCCTTGGATTCGAGCAAATCCTGGATCTTACACTTCAGCGCATAACAATTCTCAACTGAATGACCTACACCGCCAGAATGAAATTCACATCTTGCATTGGCATCATAACTAGCTGGACGACGATCAGGATTAACAAGCATTTGTCTCAGACTAACCAATTTCAGATCAAGCAGATGTTGCAGGGCTTGGGCATAGCTCATAGGTAACAGATCAAAATTCCTTGGCTGCCTTTGTTGATAATTATTGTTTTTCCTCGGGACGTTCTGTTGTCTGGCTTTTAGTGGTTGCTGCTGTTGAGGAGCATTTGCAGGAATAGACACGTCATTGATCTATTGTGGATATTGTCTTTTATTTCTATAAGCATGAACGAAATTGGTTTTCCCCTCTCTCTTCTTGGGGTGAGCAACAAACGGCTTCTTACTCCCACTCGAAGGAGTTCCCGAACCACCAACATGAATCCTTACTGTTTTCATCCCGGCCTCTATTTTCTCTCCTGCCATCACCAATTCAGCAAACCCTGTAGATGTAGCCCCGATCATACGATCGTAGCAAGGCCCTTGTAAAGTATTCATAAACATACCAATTAGTTCTCTCTCCAATAAAGGAGGTTGAACTCTTGCAGCCAACTCACGCCATTTCTGCGCATATTCCTTAAAAGATTCATTTGGGCCTTGTGATAAACTTTGCAACTGAGTACAATTAGGCGCCAGATCCTTATTGTAATGATAGTACTTAACAAAAGCACGAACCAAGTTATTCCAGCAGCGAATGTGGGTCTTTCTAGCTTCATATACCATTCCAAGGATGCACCAGTCAGGCTATCCTGGAAATAGTGAATCAACAACCTTTGATCGTGAGTATGAACTGACATCTTCCTGAAGTAGGCGGTGGTATAAGTCACTGGACAAGACGAACCATTGTATTTCTCAAACACCGGAGGCTTGAACTTCGGAGGATCCTTCACTCTTGATACCAACCCAAGGTCATTAGCATCCATGCCAAAAATACCTTCTCCTTCGACAGCCTTCAAACGTTCCTCCAACTAACGGTACCTCCTGTCTTCAATAGGGAAATCTGGGTCAGAATGCACAGAAAAACCATCTTCATCCTGCTCATAATCATGATCTTGATGACCCCTCATAATAACTGGATTACCCCTGCGATTCTCCACAAGCTGGGAACCTGGAGGCGGGGGAAACTGCCCTTGGTTAGCACAACGAAGATCAAAAGGATTGTCTTGAGGTCCGTGAGGATTCACAAAAGCCTGGTCTTGCACATTATCCAGCCCAACAGAAACATCAATGAACAACCCCTGATTCTCAGCATCAACCCAATTACGAACTTGATTGTTCACTAGAGCAGTAAACTCATCCTGTCTGCGGTTTGAATTCGTGATTGCTTCCATGAACTGAGTCATTTGGGTAGCCATATGGATCCTCAACTCAGCAAGTCTGCTTGTACTTGCTCTATTTGTCTCGGAAAATTGCTTCGGGTCGACTAACGGTTAATTGTCGTCTTGAATCTCCTCTAATAATAAAGGTAAAGTTAGAATAAGAACACCAACCAGAAACCTGTTATGCATGAGGTATGTATATGCATGAGTATATATGCAATGCATGCAATAACATGTTTATATATTTCCAGGATTCTAATACTCGTAGCCATGTTTTTGGGCAATAGCACAAGATAAAGTGACGAACATCGATTGAACCAAATCTCATCAAAACAAGAGAAGCAAAGATACAAATAATTCCTCAAAGTACTTCAACAATAATACAAACAGAAATACTAAATATTCTGACAATAAAATGTAAATAAGTGGAAACCCATCAACAAGCCTGATGGCGATTCTCTTTTAAAACATAGAGTAAAATAAAAAACGTAAAAATATGACATAGGAAAGCTTGTGGACTCCTGAATTCCCAACTGGATCTTGAGCTGCCCAATTTCTTTTATTGCCAAAGATACCTGAACGTCCTTCTCTCTAAGCTAATCTTCGAATGTTGCTTTTGAGTGGTTTCCTTTAGAATCTTCTTCTCTAGGCTTCGGATCTTTGCTTTATGCTTCTTCTCCAATTCAACCTTGGAATCTTTATTTTTCTTCTCAATCTTTGTTATAGCTTTCATGTGATCTTCCAATGACATCATCTCTCCTTCAAACCGAGATCTCTTTCTTGCAGTGTCAGACGTCTCTCCCTCAAACTTCTTGAGCTTATGAGCTAACTGATTCTTCTCTTGGGTAGCAACCAAACATCTCACTCTTAGAGTCTCTTGTTCTTCTAGTAGAAGGCGGTTTTGAGCGCGCACTCGCTCATAATCTCCTTTGGGTACAACATCTGGAACACAAGTAACTTGAGGATGGAAAGGTGCAACTCTGGTGATAGAAGGCCATTGTCGATCTTTGTTTCTTCCTTCAATACACTAGACAAAGGATACAGAAGCTGTGGGATCTTTCTTGCCGAAAAATTGTCCTCCTTCAAAGTGAATTCTCTTCCAAGCTTGAACAGCTCTATCCAAAGATCCGGTAACATCTGGTATGTCAAAACACAAAGTCTCTCGCACGTACTCTTCACTAAGAGGACCTATCAGAGCATACCCCAACTGTCTCAAAGCAAGGGATGGATTATAGTTGATGCCGCCTCGTATACCTATGAGAGGTACATTAGGGAACTCTCCACAACGGACAATTATATTTTCTCTACCCGTCTTAGTCACAACATGTCTATACCAACTGATATCCTGAGATGTGAGAGCCATCAAGCGAGGCACCCACCTCATAGTATGCTGAGTATCCACAAAAACACCGACACGAGGGAGAAAACTTTGGAACCATTGGTACAAGAGTGGAGCGCAACAATGGACCAATCCACCTTTTCCCTTATAACTCTTCGAATGAATGGAATGATACAGATCTCCCAAAAGGGTTGGAACGAGATTCTTCTGAATGAACAAAATGATAGCATTCTTGATCGGTGGTTTTTACACAGTTATTTAGCATTGAATTTCGTTATCGTTTCTTTTATTTGTCTAGTGTTATATGTCATTTTATCGCATTTTACGCTTTGGTTATGTGTTTGAGTATTTTCAGGGTCATAAGAATAAAACAGGATAAATCCGGGCAAAAGAAGTGAAAAAATCAGAATATGGGAGGCTACAGATGCATCAAAACGGGCCCCCGTGTTGATCAACACGGCCCGTGTCGAAAAGCCACTAGAAAACGCAAAAAAACCAAAGTCAGTGCATCAACACGGGCACCCGTGTTGATTAACACTGCCCGTGTTGATTAACACGGACGCCCGCTTGAATCAACACTGCCCGTGTTGATTGACCTGGCAGCAAATATTTTTTTTCAAGAGATCAACACGGGCACCCGTGTTAATCAACACGGCCTGTGTTGATGGACGCGTGTGGAAACTTCACTTTTTGAGTTTTGGACCTTTTCTTTGTCATTAAGGGTACTTTGGACTTTGACTAAGACTTGGATTAGAGAAGAGACTATTAGAAGGAATTGGAGGTTAGGAAAACCTACTTTTGAAAACCACGAAAGAAATATCACGGAGACAAGAGAGCGACGAAGGAGAATTCGGAGACGGCGAGATTCAAGGGCGGACACCATTGAAGATCAAAGTCATCGTTATTCTTTATAATGTTTAACTCTTATTTGATATTTTCTTCTAATACTATGAGAGGCTAAACCCCCCAATGCTAGGGGGTGGTCCTGGTTTGATGATTGTTATGAATCCTGATTCTTGATTTCCTTAATGCATGTTTATCTATTTCAATTTAATTGTGTGGTGTTCTTATGATTATGTATCGGACAAATACATGTATACCTATGACTAACAATTGGCAGGACTGTGATTGTTAGGGTTTCTACACAATTAGGTTATTAGGAGTCTCACCTAGGACTAAGAACTCTTTCTAATCACTTGAATTCTCGATATTTTTATGGTTAAAACCAAGAGTTATTTGAATGGACATTTGAATAAGGATTAGGGTTTTAATAGTTGTCTTCATTAAGGACTTAAGGAAGAACAATCTAGAGATAGGTAATTGATAGCTTTCATATGCAATGAGGAAATCTGAATTCAGATCATAGTTTTGTTAAATCAACCACTCACCCTAGCATCATTCTCATTATATTTCATCAGTCATCACTTGTTACAAGCATAATTGAAAGTTTTAAAATCAATCAAACCATTGTTTTTGTTCAATTGAATTAAGAGCACGAATAAGTATTTACCACGCAGTCCTCGAGATCGATACTTGGGGAAACTCATTATAACTACATCGGTGAAAATAGTACACTTGCTATTTTTCCGATCAAGTTTTTGGCGCCGTTGCCGGGGACTGCCAAAATACTGATTTACTCTTAATTCGTTTGAAATTTTATTGCTCTGCAATTAAAAGTTTTCTATTCATTTGTTTATTTATTTTCTTGTACATTGTATTAGAACTAATATTGTGTCTAATATTTTTATGCGAGGTCAGACCTCAGCAGAATATCTTTTTGACGCAGAAATAGAGAGAACCCTTCGCGCTCGGCGAAGAGGAGCAAAACAAGCAAGACTGGCCGAGGAAGAAGATAGGAATTCAACACACTCTGGCTCAGAGTCAGAAGACGAACCAATGAATCCACCTCAAGAGAGATTGCTAGGGGATTATGGAGGGACAAATGCACCAGGGGGAAGATTGACCATTGTTAACCAACCCGTTAATGTTCCTAATTTTCAGCTCCACCCGAGCACCATCACGCAGTTGGAGAAGAGATCCTTTTCTGGAAGGGTTAATGAAGATGCTAACAAGCATTTGCAACGATTTCTGACTATGAGCACCACTCTAAAGATAGATGGGACTGAAGAACAGAAAAATTTGCGAATGTTTCCGTTCACCTTGACAGATGAAGCAGAGGAGTGGTTCTATTCTCTTCCAGCAGGTAGCATTACATCTTGGGAAGATATGGAAACATCATTCCTCAATGAGTATTTTCCAGCATCCGTGTTCATGAGGAAAAGATATGAGATCTTGAATTTCAAGCAAAAGGAGGGTGAATCATTAGGAGATTCTTTTAAGAGATTTAAAAGACTCTTGGTGGCATGCCCTACTCATAACCTGGATCAGACTGAGCAGATGCAGATGTTTGTGAATGGTCTGAGAATCAAAACGAAGCAACTCATTGACACAGCAGCTGGTGGCTCATCCAACTTCTCAACAACCATCGGTATCAAGAAGATTATCGCTATACAAATGAGCATCTGAATTATATGACAGGCTGCAAGCAAACCAGAGGAGTGATTGATTTGAAGTTGGAAGTAAATAAATAACTCAAAATCGAGAGGCGATAGCTGCAGTGGAGAAAAAAAGCTTAAAGCTATGAACATGGGCACTCAACAGCACAGTTAAAAATGTGGTTTGTGACATTTGTAGTGGACCGCATATGACCGCACAATGTCTTGCAACTCCGAAACAAATTGAGGAGATAAAATTTTGAGGCGAAATAATCCATATTCTAACACCTATAACCCGTGGAAGAATCATCCGAACTTTGCTTGGAAAGATCAAGAACAACAAGCTCCTCGAAGCAGTGGGAAGTGGCCTTTGAAAGATGGCTGCCCACACTTCCCAATTCCAAGAAGAAACACGGCAATCACAGAAACACCACGGCTGCAATTAAAATTTGAGGTTCAAATGGGGAAAATTGTGCAACAAGTAGCAATGCAAGCACGAGGCAATCCAAGAACCATGAGAATGTGAATGTTTCACAACGAGGGTGAAAATGTTTCCAAAGAAAGAGAAGATGAGGTAAAAGTTGATGATGAACTTATAGAAGTGGATTTAGAAGTGAGAGAGAACAAGAGAAAAAGGAAGAAGTGGCACAAGTCATCTCAAGAAAAGAGTAAACTGTGATTAGGCTTCCATATCCTCATGAGTGGCAAAGAAGGACGAAAAAGAAAGAGTTCGATAAATTTGTCAAATTGTTCAAGAAGCTAGAGATCAACATACCTTTATTTGAAGCACTCGAGAAAATGCCTTTGTACCAAAAATTCATGAAGGAGATCCTATCAAAAAGGCCAGGATGAACATGTACTCGTTGATGAGAAGTGTGTGCACTCGCACCAGAGAAAAATACCGAAGGATCCGGATCGGTGGCAATACCATGCACCATAAAAGATAGAACTTTCAAAAGGGTTCTAATTGATTCTGGCTCTAGTGTGAGTTTAATGCCATTATCAATTTTCAAGAGGCTTGGCATTGAAAAGTTAAGTGGGAGTGGAACAAAATTAAAATTTGTTGATCACACCATCAAGAAGTCTTATGGGATAGCTGAAGATGTGTTGGTCGAGATTGAAAAATTTGCTTTTCCAGTGGATTTCCAGATCATGGTCATACCTGAAGATGAAGAGACCCCGGTCATTCTTGGTCGACCTTTTTTATTGACTAGCAGGTGCAATTTTGATATTGAGACAGGTCATCTAACTCTAAAATATTTTGAAGAGGAGATAACCATGAAGGTGTTTGAGGTCAAGGAACAAGGTTCAGGTGAAAATAATAAATTTTCAGTTGGAATGGTCAAAATTGAGGGAGAGAGCAAAATTTCAAATTTACTCCCTGAAGAAGTCTCAGGCATAATCTCTCAAGTGGCATCAATTAAGATTCCCAAGTTCAGTCAAGAAGCCAAGCAGGGAAAGAAGAAGGTAGACAAAGGTGATAAGATGAAAGTTGGAAGTAACGTGAATCACGCAGTGGCTCGTGCTCTTGAGGGGGTTGAATTTGGGGCTGCGGAAAGTACAAGCAACAAGGTGTGGAAGAGAAAGTACTGTAGGGGATGACCCATCGAGCCATGCGACGTTAAACGAAGCGCTACGTGGGAGGCAACCCACGTTTCTCATAACTTAGCTTTTCTTTTCGCTTTGTTCGCAATAAAAGGGATCCTATCATAAAGCTAGAGGTAGCAATTGCACCGCATCACCCTTTGTGAGTCACTTCTCTCGAGCTTGGTCTGAAACATTGAGGTCAATGTTTAATTCAAGTTTGGGGGAGGTTTTATTGCTTTGTTTGATTTTTGTTAAGTTGATGATAAATGTTGTGTAATAACACTAGTAGAAATTCTCCCAAATTTTCTGAATTTTGACCGAAAATTTTGTTTTGTTTTACACAAGAGCTTGTATTTCAATAAGGTCGGGATTGATATTGTGTGAGATGTAGGGATGATTGTTTTAAGGTAGGAAGTTCGGAATAATGTGACATTGATACGAGTCCAACGTGTCGATTCGCATATAGTGCTTAAAGTCCTAAGTACTCCTTGAATAGTTTATCTATACAGTCTGGCATATTTTAGATTCACATGCAGGAATGATTGGTTGAGAATCAAATAAAAATGGCATTAAATGATGAAAAGACGGTAAAAGGCAACCGGCCCGCTAAGTTGGGTAGCCCTCACCAGGTTATTCAGCCCAAAGGGGGTTGATCCCCAAACGTCGTCCGGATAACAGACAATAAATAACCACAAGGTTTGAAAATTTCATCCAGATTAGAAAGTGGCAAATGCTGCTCGTTTGGTGCCCAAATAAGTGAAGTTCTTGGCTAGTCATGTGCATGTGATGATTATCATAATTCTCAGTGCCTTAATCTGATTGTGCGAATGAAAGAGGAGGAAAAGCGGAAAGAGAATATTTAAGTGTGAAGCATAGTTGGAAGGTATTTTAGTGTCATGTGAATGCTGAGCGCACTACTTTCTGAGCAATATGAATTGAACTCTTGTATATGAGTACCGATTTGCTTTAATGTTCATTAGTTCTGGTAATCGTCGCTTGAGGTCAAGCAACAGTTTAAGTTTGGGGGAATTTGATCGGTGGTTTTTACACAGTTATTTAGCATTGAATTTCGTTATCGCTTTTATTTGTCTAGTGTTATATGTCATTTTATCGCATTTTACGCTTTGGTTATGTGTTTGAGTATTTTCGTGGTCATAAGAATAAAACAGATAAATCGGGCAAAAGAAGTGCAAAATCGAATATGGGAGGCTACAGATGCATCAACACGGGCCCCGTGTTGATCAACATGGCCCGTGTCGAAAAGCCACTAGAAAACGCAAAACCAAAGTCACATCAACACGCACCGTGTTGATTAACACCGCCCGTGTGATTAACACGGCGCTCGCTGAATCAACACCGCCCGTGTTGATTGACCGCAGCAAATATTTTTTTCAACACGGGCACCGTGTTAATTAACACGCCCGTGTTGATGGACGCGTGGAAACTTCGCTTTTGAGTTTTGGACCTTTTCTTTGTCATTAAGGGTACTTTGGACTTTGACTAAGACTTGGATTAGAGAAGAGACTATTAGAAGGAATTGAGGTTAGGAAAACCTACTTTTGAAAACCACGAAAGAAATATCACGGAGACAAGAGAGCGAAAGGAGAATTCGGAGACGCGAGATTCAAGGCGACACCATTGAAGATCAAAGTCATCGTTATTCTTTATAATGTTTAACTCTTATTTGATATTTTCTTCTAATACTATGAGAGGCTAAACCCCCCAATGCTAGGGGGTGGTCCTGGTTTGATGATTGTTATGAATCCTGATTCTTGATTTCCTTAATGCATGTTTATCTATTTCAATTTAATTGTGTGGTGTTCTTATGATTATGTATCGGACAAATACATGTATACCTATGACTAACAATTGGCAGGACTGTGATTGTTAGGGTTTCTACACAATTAGGTTATTAGGAGTCTCACCTAGGACTAAGAACTCTTTCTAATCACTTGAATTCTCGATATTTTTATGGTTAAAACCAAGAGTTATTTGAATGGACATTTGAATAAGGATTAGGGTTTTAATAGTTGTCTTCCTTAAGTACTTAAGGAAGAGCAATCTAGAGATAGGTAATTGATAGCTTTCATATGCAATGAGGAAATCTGAATTCAGATCATAGTTTTGTTAAATCAACCACTCACCCTAGCATCATTCTCATTATATTTCATCAGTCATCACTTGTTACAAGCGTGATTGAAAGTTTTAAATCAACCAAACCATTGTTTTTGTTCAATTTAATTAAGAGCACGAATAAGTATTTACCACGCAGTCCTCGAGATCGATACTTGGGGAAACTCATTATAACTACATCGGTGAAAATAGTACACTTGCTATTTTTCCGATCAATTCTCATCAATGAATTTGGGCTCATTCGGGAATAAGACCATGCCATAAATACAACAAGCCAAGATGGCATTGAAACCTCTCCAATCAAAATTCACAGCTTTAGCATTGGCTTCTCTCAGCAGAAATCCTAAATGAAAACCTTTCACCGCCCCTTTTTCGCGGCATTAGCTGAAATTACCGACTTCTCTAAGAACAAGGCAGCAACAACCTGATCATCAGTAGGTCTTCCCATAGCAATGTGAAAAGGCACTTGATGGAGCATTGGAACGTCTAAAATATTAGAATATTCTTCTAAGGTAGGTAGTAACAGATAATCTGGAAACACAAAGCGTCTTAGCTCACGATCGTAGAACTGGAACAAAGCCTTGAGCCCATCTTCCTGGTACTCACTGAGAGGATATTTCAAACATGACAAAATCCTTCCATAATCCTTGGTAAACTCATCAACAACCTCAGGAGGGGACCTCTTGGCCAACAAAATCAAACTCTCAAGAGCTGGAGCGGGAAACTTGTACACTGGGTGACGTCTGTAACTTGTCTTCTTTTCAGTATCCATCTTTTAGCAGTGGCCCAATAACCTGACTCGGAGACTAGTAATCCTGGAAATGATAAAAGATGTATGTTAAAAAGATGAATGCAGTTTGTAAAATGTTTCATGAATGCAATAGGACCCAAGCTCCATTTTTGAACATTGTTTCGTCGATGAAGAATACCATAGGTGACAGAACCAATAACAAAAGAACTCAAGTAACATAAGTCAGCATCTGTACCTGTCCTAACCCAACCTCACGGGTAATTCTAGACACAACTGTGTATCTAATGATAAACAGAGTCGATGATTCTTTATCGAGCACATCGCTTGCTACACAAAGGGTGTAGGGAGAAAGTACCGTCAATTGAACCTCATCTGAGTTTGGTACTTCATGCCTCCTCACACGCATCATGGGATACGGGATTCTACATGAACATCCGTCTATCCTATATGTCACTGGCCTAGGTAGTGGGACTTTTACCTCTTGTAACTCCCCGCCCACCAAAAAAACAACAGCACAACAGTAGACAGAATAATATAGTCAGATGCAGATGCATGCAAACATGTACAAGTATACATATACAAATAATAAAAAATAAGCTATAATGCAATAAACAAAACAAATAAACACCCAAAAGAAAACAAAACAAAAGCTAGGATCGACTTCTGAATGGACCAGCAATAGGTCAATTGTCCCCGGTGAAGTCGCCAGCTGAAACACCCGGCCGAAAAATCAAAGGATATAACTATATATCAATGAAGTCGCCATCGAACGTTTTTTATCCCACCAAAAGGGAAAGGTAAACATCGAGTAAACCTGAAACGGAGAAATCACGGTCTTGTGACCGAGAGATCGGGTAAGGAAGTCTGTTACGCGAGGGGAAGAGATTAGCACCCCACGCGCCCGTAGTACTCTATGGTATCCGCTTTTACTTTCTATCTAATGGGTGTAAAGGTCCAACTATATCTGTATATGGTATAATGCATGCAAAAAGAAATAAAGAAAAGAATAAAAGAAAGAAAACACGGGGAAAAGAAGGAAATATTTACAAAGGTTGCTCGATCAAGCCCCGCGACAGGATGCCTACGTTTTCCCTCGTGCAATGGGAAAGTCAGAGTGTCGTAGTTCGGTTCACTTGTTTTGGTTGGTTTGTGTTTTTTTTAGATTGGCAGACGAAACAGCAAACGATGACGAAACATCAGCTACATACGGGATGACAAAACATCGGAAGACGGGATGACGAGACATCAGCAAACGGGATGACGAAACATCAGCAAACGAGATGACATAACATCAGTAGTAGGACGATGAAGCATCAGAAGATGAGATGACGAAACATCAGCAGTAGAACAGGACGACAAAACATCCTAAAACTAATTGGTTTGTATCTTTTACTTTAGAAAAATTTCCATATTATTAGAGTGTTTTAATGCACTTGACAAAATAAGATTTTAATTTTAAGGATGCAAAAGGATAAAGGTAAAATAGCTAAGGGAAACTAACTTAAATCTAATCCTAATGTTATCATACAAAATTGATCCTAAGTTGTGGATATAAACAAGGGGAAGAATCTACCTAAAATTATCATGCATGGATGCCTAACTCAATATCTAAACTCAATAACTAACCTAATTGAGCAAACCTAAGGGGAATCTATAAAATCAATCATCTTGGTTAGAAAACCAAGTGAGAAGAGGGGTAGGATCATGTAAAGTGTTTTGGCAAAAGCACACAAACTAAGCACTAACAAGCACTAAGAAAAAGAAAATAAGAAGAAGAAGAAGATGTGGTGGGATCAAGTGAATGATGTTCATATAAAGTGTGATGTGAGGTGAGGTCCGTAGACACAACATGCATTTACAAAGCTTATACAAATATTTAACAAGCATCAAACATCACTATAAACATACACATACAAAGTTAATTCACAAACTAGGTCGAAACTAGTCCTAAAAGCATACGAAGAGCTAATTGTGCACAGCGTTGGACTTGGATGAAGTTAATCGATAATTAAATAATAAAATGACACAAAAGTCAGTAGCTAAACATGTTAATGTTTCATTTACATTATACAAATAAATCACAAAGATTTGTGAACAAAAAATCTACCAAAAGCGCATAAACACGCCACAAACGTGTGTAGTGAAATGAATCTAGGTGTGTGAGCCTTATGATATGCAAAGAAGGTTTCAAGATGAAATGATTACATTACCAACATAATATGCAAGATTTAATAACCAAATCATGAAGAAAATGTCACAAAAATGCAATTACAACATTAGTGTGTAAACAAGTCGAAATTCTTAACCTAGGAAGTGTTTATAAGTTAAAAGAAGCCATAGAAAGGTAAAGATGAAAAGAGATGGACCAAGATATATCAAGATATACAAGTTACAGTAGCAAAAACATTATCTCATCAATAAGATCATCCAAACATGCATTCTAAGGATTCATGACCAAAACACTCAAGAAAAATGCATTCGATTCATACAAGTGCGGGCACACATGTGTGCGCATGTGTGTGTGTGTGTGCTTGTGCATAATTGTGCTAAGTGTCACATGATGGCGGGACCAGAAGCAACACATGATGAAGAAATAATCATGCCATACACTACCAAGTCATAAGATATTCCAACTTGCACATATACAACATCTACACAAAAAACTAGTTAAAGGCTTGACCTAGAATGCAACTAGGGATTGAATGAAGCATGGTTAATGCATGAAGGAAAAGGAATGAACCTCATAGCATAAGAATACATGGAAGGAAGTAGATAGCATGGTAAGAATGCATTATCATCATATACATAATCATCATGAAGATTCACAAACAAAGGAAACTAAGAAAGCCTAAGTATGCATCTAGAAGCGTGTGATGAAATGTGCAACTATAGCTACAAGGTGATGACATCTTGGCAATTGTATTACCATAAGTTGTACAAGTTAGGGAACTTAAATAAATCAATCAAACTGGAATCAAAGTCCTAAACATGCCATGAGGATAAGATGAATAAATGAGAAGCACACTCCCAAGAGATTGCATAAATGCATCCCCCATATCCCACAATCCATGCAAAACAAACCAATGATGACACACCTTCTAACTAAAGGA
Organism: Vicia sativa; assembly: GCA_021764765.1. NCBI lineage: Eukaryota > Viridiplantae > Streptophyta > Magnoliopsida > Fabales > Fabaceae > Vicia > Vicia sativa. The sequence goes on from CM038792.1 coordinate 308,911,343, forward strand.
TCAAGATGATCCAATGAGGTCAAATATCTCTCAAGTCTTTAGAATACTATCCTTGAGGTTATCATACCCCTAAGCATCAATTAGAAACACAAATTGTACAAGAACATGGTCTAAGAATCAAGTCATCAACAAATTAGGGTTTTGGGAACCACACAAACTTTATGCTCAAGGTAGAAACCAAATGATCAATATGTAATTTCCAATGAATGAAATCATGTTAACATATCAATATAGAATTCAAATGATCATCACATACCCAAAGCTTGGCCTTAAATTATGTCCATGAGCTTCAAATCGAAGCTTGACTCAATTACACTAGGCCAAAGGGTATGTTCACCTTGGGAATTCCATAAAAAATAGAAAAATGAGATATAAAATCCAAGCAACAATGAACTAATGAGCTCAAATCCCTTACAAATCAGAGACATATCCTTGCTCAATTCAAAAGTCCATGGAAGGGTCAAAATAAAAGTCAAAAAGGTACTACTAGTTCAACATTAAACTTATATGACCAATAAACAAGAAAAATTTGTATAAAATACAAAAGTCAGAAATAAAAATCTACAAAAATTAGAAACAGTGACCTAACATCCTAAACATGACCAAAACTATTTTTGCCATTTTTTATTTTCAAGGAAAAATGATAAAAACAATAAAAATGCAAAATGTAGAATGCAAATCATGTATTTAATGCTCAAATTTAATTAGATATGCAAAAATATCAAAATTATGAAATAAAAATCTTAAATGCATGATGCATGAATAGAATGCTCCAAAATATGTTTTTATGCATTTTTTGTATGGACAAAAGTACTTTAAATAATTTAATTATGCATGAGATGCAATATAATGCATGAAATTATTTAATTTTGAAAAAAATACCAGAATTATGAAATAAAATTCAGAAATGCAAAATTAACCTCTTGGAGGGTCCAGAATATTTTTTGTAGGATTTTTCATCATGAGAAAGTATTTTTTTAATGGATTTTTTCAATTAAAACATAACCTATTAATCTTTTAATTTATTTAATTAAGCAAAACATTTTTAAAAATTTATAAAAAATTCCATAAAATATTAGAGGTCAATATGAGTCTATGATATTTTTGTAATTCTTGGATTAATTTTGGAAGCAAAATAAAATGGTCAAAGATGCTAATTATAAAATAGATTAAAAGAAAACAAAAAACAAGCCAGCGAATCAGATGATGCCACACATCATCTTCAACCTCCAGCAAAATGCCCTAAACACGTGAAAACGCAGTGACATGCAAGCTACTTCTGATCTTCATAACTTCCTCATTTCTTAACCAAATCAAACGATTCAAAGCTCAGATTAAAGGTTACATGGCAAGCTACAACACATAACTTGTAAAAATTCAAATGATCCACCATGAATCAAGAAATCAGAACGAGAAAATCATGAAAATCATCCAAATCCAAAATTTCAGAACATCATGCTATGCAACACACTTCAAAAACAGAGACAAATATACATCAAACCTATTGTTTGGCTAGCTAACCATGCATGTATAAACTTTTATTCATCAATGGCAAGCTAGAAACTCAGATTCAAAGTTTAACAATTACCTCTTGATTTGGAAAATAAATCCAAATATGCCTCTAAAATCTAAGAGAAAACTCCACTAGCTTGCTCTTGAGACTTCAATGAAGTGATAATACGGAGGAGAATCCCTCAGAAATGCAAGTTGCAGCAGCTTCAAGGAGAGGAAAATTTGAGATGCAAAGTGGATTTTTGGATCTGGAAAACGAGAGAGAGCAGCCTCCTCAGCAAATGTGAGGCCTCTTGCGTATATAGAGGGAGTGTAAGCAAGGGTACATCAGTCTTTTATGCCACAAATCCATTGGAGCAAAAATTAAAAAAAATTAGTGTAGTGGATGAGCTTGCGTTTTGTTCTCAAGTGGCCAGCTACTTCTTGCGTTTTGGTGGTTGTGAGGATAGTGTAAATGAGGTGGCACATGGGTTGTTTCTCAAACTTACCAGATATGGCAAACAAAAGAAGAATAGTGCATGGCAATGGTGTGAAAAATACTCACTTTGCTTGGGTTTTTTATGGCAAAAAATGAGGTGTACATGACTGCTTCGAATCCCAGCCCATGCTTGCCTAGAAATGACATGTAAAATCCACACAAAAACATGAAAACAAACTTCTGTACACACAGCCTTGGATCCTCTTGTTCAAGCCCAATTTTCTCACTAATGGCTTGTGCAAATCTTGGCTTTTAGAGGCCTATCAATAGCTCTTGGAATGAGGATTACAATGGGCTTTGGTTCACTGAAAATGTAGCTGAAATGAGTGAGATATGGCTCCCAGAAGTTGTGCATAAACATGGACATTTGCTGGGCACACGGGCGCGCATCTGGCTTGCATGGTTGTGCATGGAATAAACTTCATGGCCTCCACCTGTGAGCCTTGTAACTTCCTCAATATTGAACCAAATGATGTGATTCAAAGCTCAAATTAAAGATCTCATGGCATACTTCAAGATGCACGAAGTAGATTTCTCAAATTCCATATGAATCAAAAGATATGAGCTTCAAGATTATTCCCACCACCTGTTTGTGGAAAGTACACGTAGAAAAGCTCAGAAATTCGCAAGCTTGCCCAGCCTTGGTCAAAACTTGTGCATGAAACTTCTAACTCAAATATCTCTCAAATGGTGCATTTTTGAGAAATTTTACACATTGACAAATTTGTAGAATTTTTTTCAAGCTTTCCAAAAATGTATGGTATGCAACCATTGGAATAAAATTGAGAGAGTTATGACATGTCAAAGTTTCATAGGGTGGGCAATTGGAAAAAAATTTATCCTTAAATAACTTCAATAACAAGTTAACCCTAATTTCTTCAATTTTCTTGGCTCAATGATGGATTTGATTATGAAATATGAAAATATGATATTTGAATTGATGGTTGAGCAAAAGTCCACTTGGTCAACTCTTGACTTTGACTGATTTTGACCAAAATGACCATTTTGCCCCTTGTGATCAATTGACTTGCTTCTACTCAAAATTGAGCCTCAATATTTCAATCATGGATGTCCAAAAACATATAGAAACAAGTGGAATCAAATTTGAGTGAAAACTGAGAAACTCGATTATACCCAAAACCCTAATTTTGCACCTTGTGTTAGGAGATAGCCAATCAAGCTTCAAAACCTCAAATCTTCTGAATGTATTAAGTAATTCTCTGAAACATGATAACTCAAATGATAATAGGAAGGTAAAACTTCAATAAATTGACATATCCAAACTTCAAACTTCACAAAGGGCCAAAACCCTAATTTCATCAGATGAATACCAACAGATGAATTCCTCATCAACTCTTTGCAAACTTCAACTCTTGAGGAACCAATGAGACAAATGAAATGTCTTGAGGTGTAATACATCATTGTGGCTTGAAAGATCCAAATATATGAGAGATTGAGATTCTCTAGAAGAGTATGCTAACACAATCAACCTCCTTAGCTTGTAGAGGACTTAAGAATCCAAAGAACTTTAATCCTATCATGAAGTATGAATGCAATGAAATATGATGTTTATGATGAAACATAAACCTAAATCAAGAGGGTAAATTTTGGGGTGCAACACAACTTCTTGGGACAAACCCTAATCGTGGTAAACAAAATGAAATCAAATGGTGAGATAATGGAGCAACACACAATGACCATTAAAGTACTTAGATCATTGACTACCAAATTTAATTATGTTGTTTGTTCAATAGAGGAGTCGAATTGCATGGAAGTCTACTAGTTAATGAACAAAGGATGCATGGATACATAGAAGAAACACATATGTTCAGAGTGGCCAGTGAAGATAGGCCAAGCAGAAGAATAGGTCAAGGTGTGTTTAGAGAAGGATGTGGAAGAGGGAGAGGAAGACAACATCTAAGTAAAGCAATTATTGAATTCTTCAAATGTCATAAATTGAGACATTTTCAATATGAATGTCCTGACAAGGAAAATAATTCAAATTATGATGAGAAAAAGAGAAACTCTTGTTGATGTCTTATGAAGTGCCTCACCATACAAAGAAAGAAGATATGTGGTTCCTTGACTTGAGTTGCAACAATCATATGACAGGAAACAAAGAATAGTTCTCAGATCTGCAAGAAGAATTGAATCGAACATTGATACTTGAAAATAATACAAGGATGGCAGTGGCTGCAAAAGGAAGCATGAGGATACAATTGAATGGGATAACCAAGGTAATATTTAATGTCTACTATATTCATGAGCTTAAAAATAGTTTATTAAGTATAGTAAAACTTAAAGAGAAAGGGTTGTCCATCCTAATTCAAGATGGATGCAAAGTATTTCATCAAAGGATGGGGTGATTATGCAAACTAAAATGATTGGGAATAAAATGTTCTATCTATTGGCCTTTATGGCATCAAATGAATTTAAGTGCCTACAATTTGAATATATATGAGAAAAGGATGCTTACCAACGACACTATCATTTTCTGCATTTGAATCTCGAGGGACTCATAATGCTTTCTTTCAAGAAGATGGTGATTGGTTTTCCCTCTTTACATTTTCCAAAGAAGATATGCACAACATGCTTAACAGGAAAACAACATAAAGAGCATATACCAAGGAGGAGTTCTTGGAGAGCATCAAATCAAATTTAGCTAGTACACTCAGATATTTATGGTCCTATTGAACCATCTTCAAACATGACAAGAGGTATTATCATAATTTTTATTGGTGAATTTACTCGTTAAATTTGGGTTTATTTCTTACATGAGAAATCAAAAGATTTTGTTACATTAAACAATTACAAGACTTACGTGGAAGAGGAAATATGTGTACGCATAATATATTTGAGAAATAAAGAGGGTGGTGAATTCACTTAAAATTACTTTAGATATTTTTTTCAATCATGGGGCATTAGTAGACAACTAACATCAACATACACTCCTCAACAAAATGAGATTGCAGAGGGGAAGAACATGACAATTTTGGCCATGCTAAATGAGAAGTAAGTTCTTAAATAATTTTGGCCATGAGCTGTGAGATGGTGTGTACATGTTCTAAATCAGTGTCCAACAACAACACTTGAAAACAAGACCCTCGAAGAGACACAGAGTGGTATAAAACCGATGATGGAGTACTTTTAAATTTTTGGATGTGTAGCACATGTTCATGAATCGGACCAAACGAGGAGTAAGTTGGATGATAAGAGTAGAAAGTGTATCTTCCTAGTAGTTAGTTAAGATTCCAAGGCATCGAGGTTATATGATATGGTCTCAAAGAAGATCATAGTTAGCAAAGATGTCATATTTGAAGAAAAAAAGAAAGATGGAATTGGAATAGAACATAAGAAAACTTGATGTAAGATGTATTAGCATGGTAAGTGGTAGATGAATATGGTAAAAATAAAGAAGTGGATCGGGAAGTATTTTTAGATACTCAAACAATAGCTCAACATAAACTGATTTAGGAAGCATAATAGAATCACCTTCAAATGAGCTAAATTCTAACATATATGGAGTATCGGATGCAGGGAGGGGTGTACGAGAAATAAGATAACCAACTTGGTTGGAGGATTATGAAACATGAGAAAGATTATCTGAAGAATAAAATCTAAGTGTAATGATGATGGTAACTGAAAATGATCCAATTTCATTTAAAAAAGTGTTGAAAAGCAAAAAAATGGAGAGAGTAAATATTAGCAGAAATTGAAACTATATAAAGGAATCGGACTTGAACTTACTACGTCACCCAAAAGATATACACCCATTGGAGTCAAATGGGTGTTTAAAACTAAGTTTAACAAATAGGGGGAGGTAGAAAAGTTCAAAGCAATATTAATAGCAAAAGGGTATGCACAATGCCCTGGATTAGATTACACTTAATTGTTTTCTCCAGTGGCAAGGATAGACACTATCCGTGTAATACTTGCAATGGCAGCTCAATTCAGTTGTGAGGTTTTTCAACTTTATGTGATAAGTGCCTTTGTTTATGGTGAACTAAAGGAGGAAGTGTTTGTGCAACAACCTGAATGATTCATAAAGAGAGGGGAATAAGAGAAACTCTATAGGTTGAGAAGGGCATTATATGGCCTCAAACAAGCGCCACTAGATTATTATAGCAGAATTGAAGCCTACTTTGTATGGAAAGGTTTTAAGAGATTCCCACATGAGCACATATTTTTCACAAAGTCAAAAGAAGTTAAACATTGATAGTAAGTCTTTTCGTTGACAACTTAATTTTTATTGGAAATGAAAAAACAATGTGTGAGGAATTTAAAAACTAAATGAAGTTAGGAATTTGATATGTTTGATTTGGGGAGAATTAAGCATTTTCTTGGAATATAAGTTATACAAAGCTCAGATGGAATGTTTATCTTTCAAAGGATTTATGCACAAGAAGTATTAGCAAGGTGTAGTATGGCAGACATTAATCCAGTGAAAACCCCAATAATGTTAGGCAAAAAGTCGAACAAGGATGAGGGAGGAGCTAGAGTTGATGAAACTTTATTCAAGAAAGTAGTATGGAGTCTCATGTATTTGAATATAACTAGGTATGGCTTGATGTATAATGTTAGTCTGATTAGAAGGTTCATGTTCAGCCCTACCATGTCACATTGGTTTGCAGCAAAAATAATATTAAGGTCTTTAAAAGGTGTAATTGAGTTTGGAATAATTTACAAGAAAGGAAAAGGAAACTTGAGACTCAAGGATTTTACAGATAATGATTATGCTAGAGACTTTGATGATCGAAAAGTATATCTAGGTATGTATTTATGTTAGGACAAGGAGCTATTTATTGGGCATCAAAGGAACTATTAGTTCCATGATTTTGATGTTGGCATGATTTTTCTAAAACATGGTTCTATACTGATGTTGATCAAGATGGTGCAGTATTTTTATCAACTGTCATAACAATTTTGTTGTTATTGTTTTTTTAGCCAGATGTCGAAGCAGATGTCATGACATCGTAGTCTCATACAAAAGGTGTTGCTATTGTTAAATCTTGACAAATTTGATTTGTTTCTGTTATATTTCTTTGGACATATTTCATAGATTTTCGCAAGTCAAGAAGTTTTTTTTGGATAATTTGATTTATATCTCCAGTTTACATTAGTTACTAAATTGAACGTTGAAACAATTTAGGAAAATTTGTATTAGTTGTTCCAATATTTAAGGAGATTTTTCTACACAACTTATGCATCACTTAGCTTATGGATCAAGAAACTTCTGGATGCAAAATTCAAAGCCCATGGACTTAAGAGGTGTATTTAAAGAGGAATCCTAACCTCATGTAATCGAACCTTTCAACAATTGTAAGAAGTAAGGAAAGCTTAGAGTCTTAGGTTTTGAGAGTCTCTTGTGTATTGTGTGGTGTAAAGAACCCTTGTATCTTTTGATACTTTGTGTCGACATTATGTTCTCACTCAGAAACCTTTAGGAAAGGAGTTAGGTATTTTTCTTGGATGAACCTTTTAATAAAATCCAAGTGTTGTTCTTAGTCAAGAGTCTTGGCTAAGTATTTTAATTGAAGTATGATCTTCTTGTTGAGTTATTCTCAATATAGTTAATGGAATTGGGTCTATAAGATATCACTGTGGTGATTTAGGAAGTGAGATGACGATTTCTCATATTTAGGAGGTTCCTAGGTAGAAGTTTCATTGGGTAGTGATTAGTCGATAATTTGTAAACTCGGACTGTTTTGCTTTGAAGTAATAATGCTGATAGTGGACTTCCTCCTTGGCTTGTTAACCTCCATAATAAGTGATGTTGCATCGAACTGGGTTAGCAAATCTATGTGTTATTTATCATTCTGCAATTTAAGATTCAGTATCTTCATAACTTGATATAATTGTTCAGTATGTTAGCAGATGTTGTAACATCTGCAGTGACATTGTTTTGATGTTGAAACATCAGTATAAATATGTGTTGCATGTACCAAAATAATTTCAGAAACAGTCTGTCTCTCACTACCACGAAAGAAGAATATATAGCAGCATCTTTGGGTGCTTTCCAGTGTGTTTGTCTCAAAAAGGTGTTGGAAAAGCTTGATGTTGAAGAGAACACATGGACATTTATTATGTGTGACAATAACTCTACTCTAAAATTTTCTAAGAATCTAGTATTCCATGGCAAAGAAAAAATGTTGATGTAAAATTCCACTTCCTAAGAGACTTGGTGAATGATGGAGTCATGGAGTTAAACTACTTCAATTTGCAAGATCAAATTGCAGACATCATGACAAAACCAATAAAACTGGAGCAATTAGAGAAGCTTTACAATCTTCTTGCAATGACCTAAGTTTCAAAAGTAATCTAAGTACATGATCATTAGATTAAGGTAGGGAATGTTAGGTATATTAGGAATCTGTTTTATTTTGAATTAGTCTCTACAATTAATGTTTACTCATTTTGACGTGGTCTTATGTTTAGTTGATTTTTAGGAGATATTTTCTCTTAACTTTCCCACTCACAGTGCATGTTAGAAAAATCGTGGGTGGTGCTTTCTATTTATTTTTATGTATTTGATTATATATGAGCCTTAGACCATTGAACAAAACAGCTTTCCTTCAGTACATTAATAAAGCTTCTGTTTTAACAAACATTTATATATTATTATTTGTTAATGATTATTAAGTAATTATCATACCATTTATGAAAAATCAAATATAATGATTGTATAAGTTGATTGAGATAATTCAATTAATATGTATTTTTTAACAATGCAAAACTCTGATTATTTTAAAAACTAAAAAAATACACGATCGTTAGAATCCAACCACCAAAAAGACAAAATCAATTAGAACATCATCAATGTAGGTATGTGTGGTCTAAGTTTATTAATGTACCAACCCATATATACAATTATGTATATGATACTCTTCACAATGTTATTCTTCTCAAACTTGGCGGCAAAACACACATAATTTTGATATTTCCATACTCCGTACAATGTTTCTGATGCTGCAAGCTTGAGGATGGAAGAACGTCAACCCTTACCTTTACTCTTGTTCACAAGTCATTTAATGTCATTATCCCACATTTTTGGGACATGGTCAACTTGAATCCATTTCAAAACATTTTTCCAAATTTGCTTCATTTCCTCACACTCAAAGAGTAGGTGATTTTTGGTTTCCTCCCTCTTATAAAACTTACAGCAATTATTATCAAGCAAGTCAAAAAATTTCATCCTATCCTTAGTATCCAACATCCAGTGGTAGTCCAACCACAAGGTTAATAAGGTTCCATGCCTCGCAACATTTTGACTTAAAAACTTTAGCCCATTGCATAGTTTTCTCCCCAGTTCTCATGTTTCTATACACAAGCTTCATCTGAAATTTTTTCAAATTATTCGGATGGTCCCAAAGGCCTTGGATGCTATCAACAACGTCTCTTTACTGAAGAATTTACTTCAAAATCCATGTACTATTTGTCTTGATCTTTTCCTCCATTAAACTATTCTTCTTGAGGTAGTATATGTGAACGCACCTAATCCAAAGGCTATCAACCTTATTATTGATGTTCAACAACAACTTGAATAAAGTTGACTTGTTCCAAATGGTGAGATCAATGACACCTAAGCCTCAATTTATCCTAGGGATACACACTTTCTTTCAAGAAACATGACTTTTCTGCTAATGTTATTCTTCCCTATCCACAAGAATGAACGACAAACAACGTTAATCTTTTTTATCATTGAGTTGGGAAAAGGGAAGCACATCATCCAGTAATTTGTCAAGACAAAGGATATGTTGTTGATTAATTGAAATCTCTCAGCATAATTGAGAAGGCTAGTGCTCCAATGACTGATCATGTCAATAATTTACCAACAAGCATCATGTAGTGATTAATAGTAAGCTTTCTACATGTTAAGGGCACTCCCAGATACTTGAAGGGAAGATATCATTTTGTGAACTTCATTAAACTTTGTATTTGTTCTTTGGTTACAACATCAACACCTCCAAAGAAAATCTTGCACTTATTGGGGTTGATATTCATACCTGTAGACTTGTTGAAGTTTTGGAAAGCTTGAATCAATAACTCCACTGATCTAATGTAACCTCTGGCATAAAGAAGCACATCATCAACAAAGGTGAAATTGATAATCTCACATTGGGCATGGTGCAATTAATATGTGTCTGTTTAATTAAATGAATATAAATTATAAATCTATTACTTAATCTTTAATGACAGTATTTTTGATATTTATAAATTAAATTTTTTTATTTAAAATAAAATAAAATAACTGTATTAGAATAATGTTTAGTTTAAAAGTAGAAAGTATATACGTGGATATCTATCTTTAGCAAGACTAAGTCTTTCAAAAAGATAGTAAGAATCAAAATAAATTTATATCAAAATATAGATAGTAAGAATCCAAATAAATTTATATCAATATATATATATATATATATATATATATATATATATATATATATATATATATATATATATATATATATATATATATATATATATATATATATATATATATACTTTGATACATTTTATTGGCCTCTACCAAAATAAAATCAATAAATTTCATTAAAATAAAATCTTGTATATTTCAATTCCATAAGATTTTTAAGTTCCCATAATGTTTCAACAATTAAAGAGAAGTTAGATAAAGAAACCTAAGGTAAAAAATTAATTTTCTTTAATAAATCAGTTAGTATGTATATTTATAAGAGTAATTTCTTAACGCATTTTTATTATGAATGATTTTGAATGATGTCTCTCGGATAGTCTCCTCTTGGACTCACAATACAAGGACCCTCGATGTCTCTCGGATAGTCTCCTCTTGGGCTTCATACAAGGATCCACGGGATTCATAAAAGCATCCTCCAAACAAAAACAAAAAACTTCTCCTCAAAGATGAGGCATGAATCATCTCTATGGAAGAAGTATCTCATCTATAGCATCACATTCAAATTAAATATTTTCTCAAACAAACATCTTTCTTAACTGTAAGTGGTGTACTTGTATACTCAAGTTAAACGCCCATTTCTTTCAATAAAAGATCCAACTTTTTCTCAACAAAAACATCTTCTCAATTTAAGAACTATAAGTGGTATACTTGTATACTCAAGTTAAACACCCATTTCTTACAATGAAAGATTCAACATTCAATCTTCAAATGTATGTGATGAAATAGATCATCTACATTTTTCATTAAGATGACACTTGTCGTTGTCTCTTAAAAACATTGCTTCCACTAGCACATAAGTGGGAACTATGATTGCTCTGACTTTCTCAACCTCCTTTTGAGAATATGTAGGCCTGAGCTCTTATCCTCGGCGAGGATACTTCTTTCTCTCTCAAACCACACAATCCTAGATACCCTTAGACCCTGAGCTACAATTGCGTTAATTACCACTAAGGGATATGTATGTAGAAGATTGCAATGATCTCTGCAAGCATAATCATAACAAATCCACTTAGGTTTCTCACCTAACTTACATTCTTAATCCCAAAAGAGAAATTTTCCTAATAGCATAGCAAATAAAACATAAGCACAAAAAAGGATCATGTAGAGTACTATAGATACATAGGGTGCTAATACCTTCCCTTTGTATAACCTAACCGTCGAACTCAAAGAGTTTATGTCCCCGTACTTTGCATTTAGTTTTATTACTTCCCGCATTGCATACTTTTTTAGGGTTGTGCAACTTTTTCCTTTTCCTTTTTTTGGAAACAATAAAGTTTGGTGGTGGTGACCTTTTAAATAAACTATTTTTGAGTCAGAGAGCTGAATCCCGATTTTGCTCCCTCGTTCTCCGATTTTCAGCGCGACACTATGCAAGTTGATTTCCAGTTGAAATCTTCACAATATTGCACTGTGAGTCCCATACGACTTGATTCCCAGTTAAAAACTTCTTAGTATTGGACTGTGAGTCCTATGCAACTGATTTACAGTTGAAACCTTCACAATATTGCACTTTGAGCCCCATGCAAGTTGATTCTAAGTAAAAAACCTTCCGAATATTGGACAGTGAGTCCCATGAAACTTGATTCCCAATTGAATACTTCACAATATTGCACTGAACATGCAAGTTAATTCCTAGTTGAATCCTTCACGATATTGCATTGTGAGCCCCGTGCAAGGTAATTCCTAGTTGAATCCTTCACGATATTGCATTGTGAGCCCCGTACAAGTTGATTTCTAGTAGAAACCTTCACAATATTTCATTGTGAAGATGTATATTTGAATTGTGTTAAATTTTATGAAAAAATTGTTATATATATATATATATATATATATATATATATATATATATATATATATATATATACTGAAATTGAAGCATATTTTAAACCTTGGGTGCATTAAGAATGTGTAAAGGTGGTATAAGAAATTCTCATTTATAAGTTTTAGTTATTTTAGGCTTCTTTTAATTCAATACTGCCATCTATAATTGGCCCAAGTTTAAAGTGCTGCCTAAATTGTTATATAATAATGGCCATTTGAAAAATGTTGAGATGCTACTTTTCTTAACCCCCACCGTAGCTTCCAAAAACAACCATTCCATTTAGTAGTTTAAGTATTAGTTTGTTTGAGTTTTTTTAAAAATGAAATTTATAGTGTTATATCTTTTTAATAAAAGTTTTAAATAAATAATTAGTTTGAATAATTACTTTTAAAAATATTATTTTAAATATATTATTTTATTAAATCTTTTTATATATTAGAATTTTAAAAAGGATCTTTGAGACTTTTTAGAAAACTTTGAAGATTGGTTTTTATTTTTGTTAAAGATCTTACAGTTGATTTAACGTAGAAGATTGGATTTGATTTGAAGAGTCCAAACTCATTCTGCAAGAGTCTATAAATAAGGACTTGCTAAATTTAAAATAGCAAGCATTCACAACAAGAAAACCCGTGGGTGAAATCTAGGGGTTTGGGGTTTTGAGAGTCTTTTAGAGTTTTCGTGTTTTCTTTGTATGTCACTCATGTACCTTTGATACATTAAGGTTGACTGATTGTTCTTTGTTTAAAGCTTTTAAGCAAAACTAAGTATTGTTCTCACTCATGAGCTTTTAAGCAAAAAGTTGAGTTTTGTATTTAAAGTGTAATCTTCTATTTGATTCTTTTGATTCTAGTCACTAGTTTATGATTATATCTATCATTGAGATGATTCGTAGGAAGTGAGAGGAGATTCTCATATCTAGGAGGTTCTTAGTTAGAAATTGCATAGGGTAGTGATTAGGTAATAAGTTGTAAACTGTGATTGTTTAGGTTTTGAACTAATACTATTATAGTAAATTTTCTTCCTGACTTGGTATGCCCCAGAGTAGGTGACGATGCACCGCACTGGGTTAACAATTGATTGCGTTATTTATGTTTCTGAAATTTACTTCGCACAATCTACTGTTTTAACAAGTGCTTTCAGTCAACTGATAATGTCATAACATTTGTCTTGACATTGTGTTGGTATTAGGACACCATTCTTGACATTTGTAATGTAGGTGCCATAATTTCAGTTACAATTTTCATCGTGGATTCAATGCGAATTCAAGCAACAAAATCAATCACACACGCCTCATGTACACTCGTGTTCAAGGCCGGCCCAATCAAACTGTAGGTCCCATTCTAATTTAGTATTAACATTTTATGAAAGAGAATACATTTTTATGTTTATTATAATAATATGTAATTTTTTTTTTGGCATTTTTAGATTTTGGAGCCCTCTAAAATTTGGGATCCTGTGTTGTAGAGTTTGCTGCTCTTGCACAGAGCCGAGCCTGCTCATGTTTTTCTGTGAATCGAATCAGCCTCTAATATCAATTGTTGGTACACAAGGTTGAAGATGAAGATGGAAGGAGAAAGAAAGAGAGAGAAAATGGTTATAACAAACTTTTTGAGAGATAAACTCTATTGTTAAAAACTATTGAGTTCACTGCTTTTAAATTTCAGTTACATGAGTTGTTTAAATATACAAAATAAATTTGTCCCGTAGACACAACTAACAAAGCTTAAAACAAACGCTAAATTCCAGGTCGACAAACAACTAACTACACCTCCAAATGTTTCTGAACAAACACAGAAACATCATAAACTTTTGCTTCTATTTCAAAAGTACCTATAAACAACACCATCAAAACATAAATTACTTCTAACAACTGCAACATATACTATTGGAATTTAATTATATGAATATAATACTACATAAATTTTCGTAAATTTAATGTAACAAGATTTACTATTTAACCACCTAAATCGATCTCTAATTCGATTATCATTTAACACTTTTTTTTGTGTAAATACAATATAGTTTAGAAATTTGAAAGCATAGAGATGGCATACATAATGTGATAAATGAAAAATAATGCAATTAATGAGTAGTGAGTACATCCATTAATATACAAAGATCATTCTGCGGTAACAAACTTAACTAACTTCATTACAATTAAAAAACTAGAAGCTGTTTATACAAATAAACAAACAAACTGTTAATTATATTCATACAAACAAAAGTATTTAGTGGCTGTAAGAAAGAAACCTATTGAAGATGTTGAATGTGGAAACAAAAGTATATATTCTATTTTTTTGTGGCAACGTATGTAGAAGTTGATATATATGATAACATATAATAATGCTTTAAAAATTATAATTAATTAAATCCTCAAGCAATGTTGGTGAGTATTTGGACTACTAGAAATTTGTGTTGTGTGACAACATAAGATTAGCCGTGACTTCCAAAAGTTTATAATCTTTTTAGAATTATAATCTGTATTTTTTAATGTATAAAAGCACTTTTAGATTAACAAATGACGCGAGTTAGTTCTTTTGAAGTCCTCATACTAATTTTGGAATGTTGGGAACACTTTTGAAGGTTCAAAGAATTATATAAATTTGTGCATTATCATTTTTAGTTTTATATTAAGCATATCCACTACCTAACTAAAAAGGGTGGGAAGTTACGTAAGTTCTTCCATTCTTACCTTTTATTTGAAATTAAATTTGCACTAAACTATATCCTTTTTAGTAACTCAATATATCACACTCTATTGATAATTTAAAGCTCTCAAATATTCCATGTGTCACAATTATTTTAAATTTTAGGGAGTGCATAACATTACCCGGGTAATACAGAAATTGACAGTGTAATAACCAGATATTACATATCCATTGATGTAAATAGTAACACCCCTTCTCCATTTCATTTTCCTTTCCATTCCTCACTCTCTTCAAAAAAGGTTTGTCTCCATCTCCCTCTCTCTCGTCTACCTTCATTTTCACAACCTTCCAACACTATCTTCATTTTTGTAACTTTCTATGAACATTTGTATTGCAAAAATTTCCAATATTCCATTTCTGTTTCTAACCTCTCTTTTGTGTTTACAGCATCTATGAAAGGAAACGCTATCAAGAAGAGCTTCGTTCTGTAAGAACATTCTTTCCTTCTTTGTCTTCTGCTTTAATGGTGATTTTGAACATTTGTGTTTGATTTTTTTTGTTTTTTCCTCATATGTTGTTTGTTATTTTTGTTCGTTACAACATACCATACATTTATATTTTTTTACCTCAATCTTTATAACAACTCCATGTTTCCTTTATCTTTGTGCCATTTTCATAAAAAAATTTGTACAAAGGGGGGAAAGGAACAAGAGGGCGAGACACACCAAATTAAAACGAAGCTACAGGATGAAATGGATTCGACTGTAGTTCCTCATAATCTGTTATTTTGAGTTTTATGTTGTATTTTGTGATAGAAGATTGTTATGCACACCTAACATCCCATCTATTTTGTGTAAGACTTGTATGCCAAACTTATTTCACCTTATTTCTAATCTATTATGGAGAATGTAATAACTTGTCCATTCACATGGATAACGAATATTAATCTTATTTTATGATATTTTTTTATACGTCAACTTGTCCTATTTATATATTTTTTTCATCTTATTTTATGATGTTTGCATATATAATGACAAATTTGTCTGTTTGAATGTGAAATATTTATCACATAATTATACAATATTTACATAGTTATATAATATTTGCATAGTGAAAGATTTCTCTGTTTGAATGTGAAAGATTTATCAAATGTTAGTTGCAAATGTCATTTATCATTAATTGCAAGCTGAAACAAATTTATTATTTACATTATGGAGACATTCTCATTTTGAAGAAGTTTCAAAGTTTGTTTAAGAACTCTGGTTGCTATTTTCTTAAACCCGTTCATCATGGTATGGAACGGTTTTTTCACAAGGGTCAAAATCTGCAGATGTTTGCATATAAACCACACCTTTTCATAAAAAACAAACTATTGATACCTACGACCATATTACACTAATATTTTTTTTTTTGAGCAATTGAATTACAATCCCTTTTGTATCCCAGAATTCAAGGACGTTCTTCTGTACCATTTCATTATTTCTCATGTACTTTACATTCTTACACTAATTTAGCATGTAATAGCATAGGTATCCCTCTGTATCTGCTGCACATTACCTATAATACAAAGTATTATAAAATTTTCATGAGTACTATAACCTGCTGTACATAACAAGTATATTAAATTGTTCTCAAAATGTTTTGTCTTACTCATAGACCTGCCGCAACAACATTAATTACAGTCGTACATGACCTCTATGCAATTTCACTTTTCGTATGGCAACGAGTACAACAACTCCCCAAACAAGTCCTGATACACCCCAAACCTCTTAATTGTAACATGTGTCATTTATTATCTATCATTAACTTTATTGATTATGCTATAAAGTACATATTGGTTGGCAATATAGAGAATAACTTGTGAATTTAGCTATACTTTACACTGTAACATACAACTTAACTTTAGTGGATGCTGCAAATAAGTAACCCATAGTTACAAAGTAGTGAATTTTTTTCAATCTGGTTACAATATATTCAAGCTATTAAATTATTACTTTTAATTTATTTTCATTTTAGTAAACAAATTTTTTTATTATTTCTAAAATTCTAATTGAGGTTTCCACTTAACATTGCAACCATAGTTGACTTTATTCTATCCTTTTCCATAATCCAATCAAACATGGTGTTTTTGCCATGAACATTGAATGTAAAGCTTTCTGTGACACTCTCATGAATCTACTTTTTAAATTTTTGACAAATTATACGGCTTCACAATACCGATTGTAAGTTTCCATTACTTTCTTGCCCTTCAACACATTTTTGGGCATAAACTAAAGCACAATATTTGTTGTTTCCAAACTCATTCAATATCTTTGTCAACACATTAATGCATTATGTATTATAATTAATGAAGCCATGCCATTTTAGTAGTATGTTCTATTTCTAAATTGCCATACAATATTTGGTATTGATACATATATGTTGCACTTATTGGGATTTGCAGAATTTCATGGCATTTATACCAATTGGTTTCATATAAACTATACACTGATACAACATATTAATATATTGACTTACAATGTAGGTTATAATATTTTCTTTCATAAAATGAATAACAACTCAAAACATGCCATGGAACGGAGGTATACTATATCGCATTATAACTCCAGTTGTATCTCTATATGTTATTATTATACAACATCGCTAATGCAGACGTCTAAATATAGGACAATCGACCCAACTGAAATAATCAATAATGTTGCTCTATGGAGAAACTATGCAACAAAAAGAGCAAGATTTCGTCGATTTCACATTTTGAAACATAAGCAATTCAAGCGGCTAAAGCATGATAGTCATACTAGAAACACAACACCTTCATCCAATAAGACTCCTCTGTCTGAATTATCTTTGACTAATGCAAAGTTTAATTCCATTTACAGTTCTTACGGACTTGATTCTGACTTCCCAAGAGTAATCGTCAGCCATGTTATATCCGTCATCACTGTTGAAACCCAGAAGAGTACATTAAAATAGAGTCAGACATCTTAGTATCTAATCTCATGAAACATTTATAACATGCAAAAAATAAAACATTGGAATTAAGACAAATATTACAAACCTATATCATTCGTATAAATCAGAAGAATTGTCTGAAGAACTGAAAAAAGAAATTAAAAAATCACTATTAGGGATTGATTTTTGTTAACACTGCATGCAGAGACTAAAGGATATATGTTTGACAAAACTCATAAGCGATTATATTACCCATGGCCGGATGATAAAACAATTGGAGCTCCTTCCATGGCTTACTTATTGTATAAAATTTGTAGCAAATATTTTTACATGTATATTGGCCCCAAATAAAACAACAACGTTTATTTTTTTTATTTATAATTAAATGTAAAATTAACAATTTTTTATATTTTTAACAAATGAGAAACTCAAGATTTTTAACGAAATCATGGAGGCTGTTAATGCACAAAATGGAGGGTGTTTTTTTTATATGGTTATGGCGGAACTCAAAAGACTTTCATGTGGAAAACATTATCAGCAGCTTTACGTTCAAACCGTGACATTGTCTTTAATGTAGCTTCAAGTGGGATTGCAAGTTTACTTTTACCAGGTGGTAGAACAACATATTCTAGATTCAAGATTCCAGTCCCTTATATAGAATCATCAATTTGTGACATAGTAAAAAAAATCTGATCTTGCTGGTCTTTTGAAAATAACAAAATCGATTATCTGGGATAAGGCTCCAATGGCTAACAAATTTTGTTTTGAATATCTAGACAAGTCTTTGAAATATATAATGGGTGTTGGTGATGTTGCTTGTGAAAATATTTTTGGTGGCAAGGTAGTGGTGTTTGGTGGAGATTTTCGTCAAATTCTATCAGTTGTACCAAGAGGAACTAGGTCGGATATTGTGCGTTTGAAAATTAATGCTTCATATATATATAGCAACATTGCAAGGTTCTAACTCTTTCCAAAAACATGCGTCTAAAATTGGTTCACAATTAAATAATGCAACTGATATTGAGAACTTCTCAAAATGGATTTTAAAAGTGGGGGATGACAAAATATCTGATCCTAATGATGGATTTGCTGATATTACTATTTCGGATGAATTTATTATATCTGATTATGTTGATCCAATTGAGAAGATAGTTAATAGTACTTACCCATATCTCGTTTAAAATTACAAAGATTCTAATTTTCAACAAAGTAGAGCTATTTTAGCTTCAACTATAGAGATTGTTGATGAGATTAATGACAATATTACTAATCTACTACCAAGTTAGAATTATTAAATTTTTAATACTTATGAATTTCATGTTACAATGTTTTTTTATTATATTCATGTTACTAATGAAGTTTATTATAGTTAGGTGATGAAAAGGACTATTTGAGTAGTGATTCAATAGATCGATCAGAAGCTAATGACAATGAAGCTTTTGAGCATTTAACACCTGAAATCTTGAGTTGTTTAAAGACTTCTGGTTTACTAAACCATTCTTTGAAATTGAAGATCGGCACAACAATTTTGCTTATAAGAAATTTGGATCAACCTGAAGGTCTTTGCAACGACACAAGATTGACGGTAACAAGGCTTGCAAATCACGTCATTAAGGCTCAAATTATTTTTGGCACCCATGTTGGTAATACTATTTACATCCCAAAGATATTGTTGTCTCCTTCTCAATCTCCTTGGCCTTTCAAGCTTATTAGAAGGCAATTTCCAATTATTGTCTCTTTTGCCATAACTATAAACAAGTCTCAGGGTCAATCATTAGATTATGTTGGTTTATATTTGCCAAAAGATGTCTTTAGTCATAGCCAACTTTATGTTTCCATGTCAAGAGTCAAAATCAAAGAAGGTCTAAAGATTTTAATTCATGACAAAGATAAGCTCCCATTAAATCATACAACCAACGTGGTTTTCAAAGAAGTCTTCCACAACGTTGTTTAGGTAATATTTATTTACATACGTACATTTTTAATGTTTGTTAACTACGACTAATATACTAAATTATTTTTTGTTCCTTAATTATAACTACAACATTTTAAATATTAATTTTTTTTTATCATTTCAGGCATGACCGACGTCTCTTCATGGTGGCTGTTGTAACTAATTTGTCATGACATTTTGAGACTATACCTCTTTGGTTATTGTAATGTGATTATGAACTACAATATTACATTTATATTTAATACTTTGGGATCTTCTTATTTCTACTTAACAAATACACCTAACATTATGTTTCATTTTAATTACAATTAACACTTATTCTTGAAAGCTAAAGTACTCGTGCAGACGCACAGGTTTTCAACTAGTTATTTTGTAATATAAATACATCATCCTGCATGTCACCCACCATTTCATTAGAAGATGAAATTTTTTTCATTTATAGCAATTTTAAATACTTGTGTTTTATATATGTAAATATTTATTGGTAATTTATTTTGTATTTTGATAAGGAACATCAAAAGTTTGTCACCCACGGTGTATTTTAACGTTAAATTGTATTTATTAAGACACGAAACATCAAAACAAAAGTGAATTTCTTAACCCACCACATTGTCTTCTAGCACACCACGTGAAATTTCACTACTGCTCCTAGAAACTCGAAATAAACTTCTGGTTCGCACCCTATACCATGCAAATCTATTTGAAAATGGTTTGATATAAACCAGAAGTATACCTCTGATTCCAAACCGTAAGTATATTTTCGGTTTCTGGATGCACTTAAAGGGCGCCAAAACCTTTCCCCTCTCTATAACAGCAAGTTTTTTTTAAAAACAAACCAAAACTCTGTTAATCACTCTCTTCTACCGTTTCTCTGAAAATCTAATTTTTTCTCAAACAATCAACACAAACCATCAAGCATTGCATTAAAACTACAACTACCGGAATCAAGCGAGCAACAACCATCTTCAATCAATCAAGTAAGTGATTTAACAAATTTTTATATTTTATGTAATTTCTATTGAAATTAGTGAAATAGGATTTTAAATATGTTATTTTTTGCAATTTATATCATTATGAGTAATTATATAACTGTTGGTAAACTATTTTTTACGATTAATCCGCGTTTTTTTTTACACATTTGCGATATTAGGGTGAGGCTTTTGTAGATAGGTGGAACAAGGATATGTCTTCGTTTCATCTACCATGTGGCAATATGACGATTACACTCGATGACATCGCTTGTCTACTTCACCTGCCGATCAGAGGGCGACTTCTGGATCACCAGAAGTTGAAGAAAGACGAGGCCATTACTTTTCTGGTTGATAGGTTGGGAGTTACCGTGGAGAAGGATCTAGAGGAGTTTGATAAAACACGTGGTTTCCATGTGAGATATAGTTGGTTGAAGGTTGTTTTTGATAAGTAGGTTGTGCGTGCTACTACTGTTGATGGTGATCCCGAGAAGGTTACCCTTCATACGGGGTATGCCATGACAGCATACCTCTTGTATCTTGTTGGCACCCAGATCTTTATGGACACCAGTGCCACCTACACTGATATCATGTACCTTAGGTTCTTTGCTAATTTAGAGCAGGTTAGTGGGTGGAATTGGGGGGCTTCCTGCTTGGTAACCGGCAGTATGTCTCTTATGACGGTATAAAATATTTCTCTTAGCTTCCTTTTTTAATTATTTTGATTTTGAAACTAACTAATTTAATTTTGATATTTTAGGGATGGATCCTACAACCCTTCCCACAAATTTCAGGATGGTCATCTATTGAGGGTTATATTGAGAAAATGCCTCGTGCATGTGCATATGAGATGTTCAGAGGAAACCAAGCAACGCTGTCGTATCGGGTTTACCTGGACTGGATAGTGCACGAGGACATCCACTTCAATTCCTACGCCAACCACTGTTAGACGATACCCGAGCGAGTGATGCATCAGTTCGGGTATACACAAAGCGTTCCTCAGTATCCTACTTTATCTGCCCCTCCGATAGTGAAGAGGAGGGAGATGGATGGGATTTTTGATGATTCTGAGAATCATCTCGTACCTGAGAAGGCTAGTAGTACTGTGGCTCCAGACGAATGGAGTTACGTGTACTGTTACATGCTATGATTCTTCAAGATTTCCCATCCATACATGACATGGGAGGCTCCAAGGGACCCACTAATGGGAAAATAGAAAAATACTATTTTACCTTGCAGTAATAAAGGGGAAATTCCCCTAATTCCGATCTCAAGGACCGCGTATCTGTATCGAGTTTAAGATATGGTTCAATTAAACAAAATCTTGAATTTGAGTTTGGTTTATTATTGTCACTGTAAAATTGGCAGAAATATAAATTGGCTTTTTAACAGTTATGAAGAGCATGCTAGGGTAAAATGTATAATTTGCCCCGTAACTACCTTGAATCCTGATCTATTCAACAAGTTCATAATATTCAATTACCAACCCTTTAGGTTATTTTACCCTAAGTCCTTATTGAGAAAACCTTTGAATATTCAATCCTAAATCATAAGTTCTTAGAGATTTATGATGAAATCAAGCCTTTGTTTTATCAAGAGTTAAATCCGGTAATTATGGGGTATCCCTAGTCCTAGGTGATATCTACTATAGTCTAATTGTACAAAAACCTTAAAAACCGCGATCCAGCTGATTGTTAATCGTAGATCAATTCTTGTTGGTCCGACAAAGAAAGAATTAAAAAATTGTACGATCAAATTAAATAATAAAAACTATGAAATTGATCACTCGGGAATTCAACATAGTCACAGAACAAATCAGGGACACCCCTAGCATTGGGGGATTTAGCTACTCATATCGTTTAAAAGAACTTCAAAAACAATAAAGATAAACATTACAAATTGATGGTGAACTTTGATCTTCAATTGCTTTCGCTCATGAAAGGTCTTCGTTCTCCAAAACATGCATAGGTCCAATCTCTAATCGTCTCTGGATTCTTCTTGTGGAAAAAAGTCCTCGTTTTCATCGTGGAAACTCCTTTAAATAGCAAAAACTCATTTAGCTTTGTTGGAAATACCCAAAACACCCTCGTAGGCCAATAACTGAGCACAATCACATAAAATACTAAAATCGGTTTCGCCACCCAACATGGGTCTTGTCTAGTTACACGGGAACCCGTGTTTCTCTTCTAGAATTTTAAGTTTGATTTTTGGTTCAGGCATCTTGACACAGGCCGTGTCAGGTGACAGGGGCCGTGTCAGCTGACACGGGCACCCGTGTCAGCCCTCTATTTTTTCAATCTTCTTCAAATCATCCCAACCATCACCCTGACATGGACCGTTTCAGGTGACACGGCCACCCGTGTCAGACCTGCTGTAGAGTGATTTTTCCACTTCCTCCAAAACTCCAAGTTTTGCACTTTTTCGCACTGATTTATCCTGATTTGTTCCTCTGCGCCTGCAAACACTAAAACACACAACCAAAGCATAAAATGTGGAAATAAGAACTAAAATGGTCGACAAGTAAAAGAAAAGATAATTGTAATTCATGCTAAATATCCGTGTAAAACCACTGATCACTCACCCATGTCGGCTCATCAGAAGATCCTAGAGGAGGAGTAGGCGAGGAGGGATCATGCCTAGGACATGTTGCCTAGGTACCACCGTATCATCGAGCTTGCTAGGGATGATATCGATATAGGGTTGTTTTCTGACGGATCCGATGCTAGAGGCATTTTGGAGGCCATCATGGCGGAGGCTCAGGGTGCCCTGGTCTATAGGAGGCAGCTGAGGGACACCTCGAGGGTGACAGACCGTTTACACTAAACGCAGTAGTTTAGTTTGATTGAATTTTGTCTTTAGTTTTTTTTTATTTCGTATTGTTTCGAATCTTTATTTTGAATACGATTATTATGAAATGCATTTTGGATAACACTTTTTGGGCTTTTATTCGATTTAAAAATTGTAGGTATTTAATTTGAATTATAAATTGAATACTTTTTTAAATTGCTTATAGTTCTATTTTTCTGCTAACTTTCATGCCCATAATCGGATGTATACCTCCGGTAAGGAACCAGAGATATACTTCCGGTATTCACTCAAATATTTTAGAAAGTGGTGCGAACCGGAAGTATACTTTCGATTTTGTGAAGGGTATTTTCGGATTTTCATGGAGTGCACCCCACCCCTATGGGGTGGATTAATAAATTCACAAACAAAATTATCATTCATGTGAACACAAGTGATAAGTGATGATCCACTTATATTTAAAGATGAGATCTGCACCATAAACAATTGTGTTTCGTTGCGCTAGATGGTTACTTGACTAGAAAGTAACCAACTTAACAAATTTTCTAAATGAATTAAAACAAATTTACAACTACTTGAAAGCGAATTCTAACTACCTACTACAATTGTCAAATCATTTGTATGTTCATGCTTCAATATCTCTCATAAGTTAAAAGGTTTTTATGTGTTTACCAACTTCAACTTCAGGAAGAAATTTTGAAAAAGTTGAGGATGTACATGTTGCAACTTGCTTTCATGTGATCGCTAAAATCTACCCGCTACTTGCTTTTCTTTAACAAATGCAACTTACATGTTGCACTTGCCAATGCTAATATCTTGCCTCAGATTGAGACTGTTAACTATTTCTTTGTTCTAAATGAGATTGATGATCTGTTAAGGAAGAAATAGTGTCCTAAAATTAATCTCTATATGCCAACGCATCCCGCAAGTCTACATCAAAATACATTTAGTTGGATAGTTGAGTCTCTTAGGAATATTATACCTCGACCATGACATGTTTTGAGATATTTGAGAACTCTGCAAGCAATATTGAAATGAGTAATGGTTGGAACTGAACGAAATTAACTTAGTTGTTGTGTGCATCAAATCTTGTTTCATTTAAGTACAATAATCTTCCTACAAGCCTTCTATAAGAAGCACATTTGGATAAGGATTAGTGGAACCCTAATTAATTTTTATTACTGGATCAGAAGGTGTTGAAACCGCTCTGGATCCATCAAAACTTGAATCTTCTAATAAGTCAAGACGATATGTTCTTTGATACAAATAAATTTTGTAAGCTCCTTAGTTTTGAGGATTAACATTAATTTTTGTAAAATAAATAATAGCAGCAATAATTTAATGTACAATAGGATGTATAACTTGAATAAGAAGAACAAGTACAACAATAAGTCCTATTGGAATATCAAAACATGTTGTGTTGAACTTATTCAACAACTGGAACTACATGTCGAAGAAGATGTTATATGAATGAGCATTCGACATGGCGCTTACTGAACTGATAAATGAGAATCAGTTTTGTTTTGAAGAATGCGAACATTCAGGAAATATTATGCAACCTATATGGAGCACATTTAAAGGTCCAGAAGATTCAATCAGAAATCAAGGAGACAAATTAGGAAACTAAATATTGAAGACCTTACTTGTAGCAGAATTTCTCTGTAGTTTGTTACAGCTGATATGTTGTAGTGTGAAGGCCCAAATCCAGGTGGGTATAGGTTATAAAATAAGGATTTGTAACCTAGTTTAAAAAGCTAGAGAAGTATATCAATTATGTAATCATTAGGGCTAGATGTAGTGAACCACCTGGGTTGTGGGATGGTCACCATGCTCCACGAAACCCGTAGGTGAGAGGCAATATGCATTATTCTTGGAGGAAGCTGTGAAGAAACTCCAAGGTGTGTCCTAATTTTGAAGCAAATTACTTTTAGACTTAGATAGGTTGTGATAGAGGTGTGTCTTTTGTTAATTGTTATTATTTATCATTGTGAGTGATTGTGGGAGAGTGAGAGGGGTCTCATATCTAAGAGTTCTTAGGTAGAAGTTGTAAATGGCAATGTTTAGCTCTAAATTGATACTACTAATAGTGAACTTCATCTCTGGCTTGGTAGCCTCCAGATGTAGGTGTGTTGTCACCGAACTGGGTAAACAATTCTATTGTGTTATTTATGCTTTCTACACTAGTTTACCTTGTTTGTATGTTTATGTCAAATCAGATGTCATTACATCCTTATAAGACATATGAGTCTGCTATTGCATAATTTCAATTGGTGTCAGAGCAGGCATCCTGTTATATTCTGGGTGAGATTCAAGGCATATACTTTCTGTTTATGTGCAAGGTAAAACATTTGTACTGAAGATTTGTTTGAACAAAGATGGTTCATATTATTGTTTCTATGGTCCCTTGAAGTGGGGAATAGACTATTTATGACAGGCTGAGTGGGATCCTGATTGAAGGTGTAAGGGATGGTAGTTGGAAGCAGGCTCTTGTGTTTCTATCTTACTGTTTTGATTTATTTTAGAACCATGTATGAAATGTTGTCACCTATTTAGTGGAGCTCATGTATTAGGGTGACTAAGCCATGACTGAAGATTATTTAAGAGTTTTCTTATCTGTCCTTTTCCACTGCATTTGTATCTGATAGAAAACTCTTGATAATTTCTAAGTGCCTAAGAAAGATGTTCTACAAAATATTAAAACATCCGATTAGCAAATTGTGAAGAATCATCCTGCTGCACTAAAGGTTGGCATGGCAGATGCTTTAGGTGCTAAGAAAGTATGTGTTGATCACATCTGTTTAGATCCTTCTCTTGGTCTGGAAGAGGAGGCATATATAGAATTATATTGCCACTTATTAGATTAGTTCTCTTCTGGTCCAAACAAGTAGACATGCAGAAATTGAGCTAAATTATTTAATGGTGATTTGTGGATCTGTGCATCATCTTCTTCAGGTGTATTCTCTGGTGTTCCCTGCAAGAGTTTTCTATGGACTTCCATGACTTTGTTTCCATATCCATGGAAAATTGTAAGCCCATGTATTTTATGATGATGTTTGAATTGATGTTGGAACATCATTTCAACTCTTTGTCCCTTCATCAAAGAAAGCATATTTTGATCCGAGTAGATTATAAAATTGAGTAACTGGTAATAAAAATGCACATATGACTACCTGCAAATACTCTGCCGGGAGCTAAGTAATGTATGATGTGATTATATTCTGAATAATATGACTCAAAGAATGATTGAGAGTGTGTTAATCTTCATAAGTGTATAATGTGTGATATCCCCGTCTGTTATAAAGATATGGTCATCTGATGAAGATGTGCATACTAATGGTGGCAAATATCTTGACGGGAGCTGGATATTTGTTGAATAAATGTATGCAAGTCTAGAATCCGAATCCCGTGTATAATCTTCACTGGCTATGTTATTTGTTGTGCTTCTTAAAAGACTCTTTTGGGTAAGAAGTGTTCTGGATAATGTACCAAGAACCAAAAGGTTGGGTTCTTGGATATGGAGAAGCTGATGTTTTATATGATGTTGTAGCATCATAGTTTCTAAATATACCAGATGTTAAAATAAAGTTGAAGCTCAAGAAGCGGCGTCTATGGTTGTATGGATTGGAATGTACAGATTCTGATCTTGATGATGGCAGAATGTGGATGGAAGGGAAGAAAAAGAGTATCAGACAAGGTGATCTGATCAATATGCTTGTGTATAATGTGGTTTCTTCTACTACAAGTGGCATAATGTGGCAATATGGATCTTATAGAGCAAGAAAACTAACGACATCTAGTTTGGAACATGTGAAAAATTCCAAATCAAGATTTCTTGTGGTATTATGAGGACCTTAAGAAATGTGTCCTTATTGTGTGTAACTCAGGGAGTCTGAAGTGAAGGGCTCAACATGGGTATTCATGCAGATGTGTGAAGTAGTTGACATTAATTGAGAGAACTTGAAGGTTTTCATGTACTCCTGACTTGTACCCAAATGATTATGTTCATCAGAAGCATAACTTATCTTTGATATGGGAGTCAAATGAATGTTTATGAATCAGTGTTATAGTAGTGCATATATGATGGATCTAGGATGTGACTCAAAGCCTGGGAAGATTGTGATATAAGGAGTAATTGCGGCTTTTATCTACGTTTATGTGTGTTTACTATGGAAAATGGTAAACAACCGCTGGTCCTCCCTAGGTCCTAAAACTAACGGTTACTCGCAAGATCGACCAGTTGATCTTAAGACACGTGCTAAGATTTGATATATTATACTGATTCTGTAGAAAAAGACCTTAGCCAAGAAACGGTTTTCAGAGACCAAGGGAAACAGTACAATGACTTTCCACACAGACAGAATTTTGACCACCTGCTAACCGACTGCAGGCGCTGGATAAACAAGACTCAACCGAACATTAATTGGTGACTCGTGACCAACAATTGACGTTGAAGTGTTTAGTGAAGAAATCAATCGAAATGAAACAGGGGTAAACAAATAGTAAAGATAAACTTAAACATAACTTGATTGCATTAAAAGTAAATATGGTGATTCACGTACATCAAAGGCTCAATGACTCTTTCTTCCTTTAGTGCGGAATTGGGCTGAGTTTTGGTAAGCAATTTGAGGATACGAGTGAACACCCTAAAATTCTAACAGACTGGCTTACTTAATTTTACAACATAATTGCTAAGTGTAATCAACGGACGAGATTCAAAATAAATAAAACTACTACACACGATTTCGACATTCATTTAGCGCTTCGGAACCATTACCTTCTGAAATAACTTCCCACGATCTCCATATTTTGACTCTTTCCCGCTTCATAACTTCATAAAAGACTAACTTCTTCTGGTTTCGATATACTTGTTAGAAAATAATAATATTTCCTAAGTCCTTGGCGTACATCTTCGACAGCATCCAACCTTCGAGCAACTCCTTCATTTGACCCAAACTATGTCGAATCGACCAACATGATTCTCGTCCTCTTAAACTAACATACTACCTATAGTCGACTCTGAGGCTGCGACGTACAACCTCATAGGCCTATTTCTAAGTGGAGGTTCCAATATAGAAGGCTTCACCAAATACTCTTTGATTTTGTCAAAAGCCTCTTGAAGCTCCTCTTGCCAGATGAACTCTTCGTTTTTCAGTTGAAGCAGTGGTTAAAATGCCTTAGTTTTGCCACTTAAGTTGGAAATGAATCTCCTTAAGAAATTTATTTTTCCCAACAAAGACTGAAGCTCCTTTTTGGTCGATGGTGGTTTTACGTCCATGATAGCTTTGGTCTTGCTTTGATTAACTTCAATGCCTTTCTTATGCACGACAAAACCAAGGAAATATCATGTCTGCACACAAAAAGCACACTTTAATGGATTCATTTTCAATCCATATTCTCGCATTATTTTGAAGGATCTCCGAAGATGTTCTAAGTGTGTCGATTTACTGCTCGACTTGATTACAATATCGTCGATGTAAACCTGCATGAAATTTTCAATGAAATCATGGAACATAGAATTCATTACCCTCTGGTATGTTGCTCCGACGTTCTTCAAGCCGAATGGCATAACCACCCATTCATAGGTGCCTAATGCCCCTGGGCAACGAAACATCGTCTTCGGCACATCATCATCTGCAAAAAAAAATTGGTTATAACTAGCATAACCATCAAGCATACTTAAATATTCAAAACCAGCAACCGAATCGACTAGCATTTCAGCAACTGGCATGGCATATTCATCTTTAGGAGTGGCAACATTTAAGTCTCTAAAATCAATGCACACTCTTAGCTTTCCATTTTTCTTAATAATTGGCACAATATTAGTCAACCGTTCGACATACCTTGCAGTTCTGATGAACTTGCTTTGAAGGAGTCTTTCTATTTCCTCCTGGAATTTCGTTATAGTCCTAAGCAAAACAATCTTTAAACTCTTTTAGTAAAGATACTACCTCAGATCTGAGTTTATGGTCGATATTGGCGCCAATGTAGGTTGGTCTTTTATCACCGTCTGCGCCAAGGTCGATTTCTTCCAAAGGATCTTGTGGCTACATCTTTTCTGGTGCCATAGGATCCTTTTTGAAACCTAGAGGTTCGTTGTCGTATATGCAATCTAAACGCTGCTCACTGACACTTTCGTTGACCAGTTTGCTTTTATCTGGTGGTTTTGGATCTACAGCCAAAATTACTTCCTCTGGAGCGGGGAATTTACCAGCTCCTATGGCTATGTTTTCTTCTTCATCCTCTAGAGCCTAATTTATCTTATTTTCAGCAATGTACGCCGAAATCCTTCTCAGAGCTTCTAGCTCAGACATCACTGTTGTGATGGTTTCCCCAGCCTTTCGGCACGGGTTCCTCTGCGTAGGGATCCTCCAGAGGTTCAACATCCCACACAAATCCGTGGTTTTCATGTAGTTTCAAAGAAACGAATGCGTCATTCAGGTTGGCATACATCTCTTCTGCTGGCTGACAAGGAGCAATATTAGCCAACTTCCTGTCAAACTAGTTTTGGCCGACATTATTGATATCCACCATGAAGTAACCTTGTTCAGCCTCGATGTTCTCCATGATTCCATCCCCTCTCCATATGATTAGGAGTTGATGCATGGAAGATGGCACAACACCGATTCCATGTAACCATTCTCTGCCTACTAGAAGATTATAACTTGGTCTACCTTGAATGACCAAGAATATTGTCGGCCTAGTGACTGAGTCGACCGTGAAGTCTACCTGGATTACCCCCATGGTAGTTCTAGTTCTTCCTTCATAGTCTGATAGGACCACGTTGTGAGATCTTATATCGGTGTCGAACTTACCGATTTTCTTCAGAATATGATGTGGCATTCTATTGATAGTAGCGCCACAATCCACTAACACCTTGTTAATGGCAGTTTCTTCGACCTTCGCCCTGATCAACAAAGGCTTCAAATGGATCCTCATAGCCATGTCAGGCCTCTCAAAAAAGGCATCCTATCTCTCAATAGAGCCATTATTCATTACAAAGTAACAATTTGGCTTGTATAAATCCATTTCAGCAGCATCCACATCATCAGTGTTCTCTACCTCTATCGGGATATTATACTCCGCTGGGAGTATAAATACAATGTTAACTAGGATGTCGAGGATCTCTTCTGAATCAGAGGCAAAGTCATCAATTGCCTCATAGAACCATTGTAGACTAGCTTGTTGACACATTCCTTAATCTGCTACTTGACAACAGAGTCGACCTTTTCCTTGTACTGCTGTGGATTCTTTCCTTTACTGATATCAGCTTGCTTGGCAGCAGCAGCGGCTTGTCTTTCAACTTCTTTCTCTAGAAACGCCTCCACTGATTCCGACTCATAGGATTTTCCCCATGTAGTTTTCAGACACATGACTTTTCTTACAGAACGTACCTCTAGCCGATAGCTCATGGGTGCTTTTCCCTTCGCCTCTCTTATAGCACCAGCAGCATTTGATGGCCCAGCGGCCATTTGGGGCTTAATCCACGTCCCCTTGGGTGCATCAGCCGACAGAACAAAGGTCTTTTTCCTAATCTGACATGTTTGCCTTGGGTTCCTTCTATTCCACTGGGCCCTTCCCCTCTCCAATTGTAGCTTATGGAATTTCTCAGCAGGGACTCTGTCAGTTAGCACGCTGTATCTGAGGTGCAAACTGACTTGAGCACCCTTACTTTTGCAACGATACAGAAAACCCAGTAGGTCTTCATCGTCTCTTGGATAGACGTCATCTAGCTTGACGTTTGGACTCTCGTCGGTGCTTTCCTCCAACATGGTGTTGTCAGACACCTCAGTGATGTCGACCATGTTGATGTCGACAGGCTCAGCAAATAAGGCTTCTTGCCTTAAAGGGTCAGTATCAATCTTCTGTTTCCTTGTAGAAAATTTCAAGCGACCCTCCTAGAGTGACTTCTGAACCAAATCCCTGAAAAGAAAATATTGAGAGGTTGTGTGACCAAGATAATTATGATATTTGCAAAAACCTCTTTTTTGTCTTTGTTCTAATGGTGGTAATTTAGCATTTGGGGGTACTAGAATTTGACCATCTTTAACTAATAAATCAAAAATCTCCTCGCATTTGCTATCATCAAAGGTGTAAGTTTTCGCAGGAGTTTTTGAACTAGTTTCGACAGCAGGGCTTTTTCCTTTGACAGGAAACAATGATTTACATTCATATGCCGACCTCAATTTTAATTCATCCACATCCACATCTTCCTCAATTGGCGACATGTAATCGGCCTCATATATGGGATTTGTATCATCGAACTCGACATAAGCTACCTTCTCTTTCTTAGACTTAGCCTTAGTATGTCTAACTTTTTCTAGTCGAAGGCGCTCAAGGTGTCAAACCCTATCAGCCAATTGTGACATGCTCTTGACGAAGGTTGGATCTATTTTCTTCCTAATGGAGTAGTCCAAACCTCCAGCAGCCATTTGAACAAGTTCATGTTCAGGCACTTGGGTAAAGCACCTTGCTTTTACTGATCTAAACCTATTTAGATAATCATTTATTATCTCAACAAACTTTCTCTTAATGCTTGACAATTCGACAAAACTAATTTTTGAATGCCCCTCGTAAAAATGTTCGTGGAAGATTTTCTCCAACTTCGACCATGAGTCGATAGAATCAGGGGGCAAAGTAGTAAACCATGTAAAGGCTGCTTTAGTGAGGGATGAAGGGAAATGTTTTACCCTCAGGCCTTCATTATTCGCCATGTCTCCCGACTTAGTCAGGTATCTAGCGATGTGTTCGACCATCGACTCACCAGATTCTCCCCCAAACCTGGTGTACTTAGGAATTTTCCATCCTCTAGGGTTTTTGGTCTGTAAAATATACTCAGATAATGGGGAGGAATACGTTGGCCTTGGCATTGTATTCATAACAATTCGGGCCATAATTCACTTGACAATATTGGTTAAGTTATTCTCAACAACTTAATCCTCCTGTTGAACTTGATCATGGACTTGGTCAGCCTCTTGTTGTCTACGCACCAAAACCCTAGGTCGATTGACAACGATATTTCTTTGAGGCATTGCAGCTTGACCTTGATACACAGTTTCTTCTTCTATTGCCCCCATGTCACCATGAACAGGTATGGGTTATCGAACCGGGTTCCCCTGCCAGGAAGCCGCTTGGGGGCTCCTAAGAAGTTATACAAACGTGTTAATTGTGCAATAACCTATCAGTTCATTTCAGCGGACTGTCTATTAGTCTCAACCGATTCTTGCACTATGGGGTTAAACATGTTGCCCATTTGGTTAGTTAACATATTAACCAACTCATGGTTGCTATCGTCCATTTATTGCCTTAAAACTACCACAGAGGTAGTATTTAGATGTTGCGCAGGCATTTCCCTATTTGCCCCTATTGCAGATCCTTGTAAAGGATCTTTTGTATTTTGGACATTATCAGACATCATTTCTACACTTGGGGTCGACTGATATCCCATCATTAAGGAATACGGCATTCCATAAGGGGGATTTGTAGAAATACCAAATCGAGGTATCCTTGTGTTCGGAATGGCACTCGTGGCCACCATAGGCCCTGGATTCACCGGTGTGGTCTGGGGAATTAGGACTGATATTAAAGCAGTTGGCCTTGAAACAATTGTGCTGCCTAATGCGGGAAATGACGCAAGTTGTGAAGCAACTGGGTTAGAGACAGCCAGCGTTCATGATGGAACTTCATCCGCATTCGACGCGGTAGTATTGTTTGTCATCTTAGGTGTGCGTTTCCTAGTAGGTGGTTTCTTATTTGCTGAATTCCCACTTCTAAGTTTTATGCACTTCTAACGCTATTGACAAATTCTAACACTTAGCACATAGTCCCACCAGGTGTGCCAATTTGTTTACTGCGCAAAATGGTAAACAATTGTTGGTCCTCCCTAGGTCCTAAAACTAAGTGTTACTCGCAAGATCGACCAGTTGATCTTATGACACGTGCTAAGATTTGATATATTATACTGATTCTGCAGAAAAAGACCTTGGCCAAGAAACAGTTTTCAGAGACCAAGGAAACAAAATGGCTTTCCACACGACAATTCGACCACTAACCGATTATTGGATAAACAAGACTCAATCGAACATTAATTGGTGACTCGTGACCAAAAATTGGCGTTGAAGTGTTTAGTGAAGAAATCGTTCGAAATGAAATAGGAGTAAACAAACAGTAAAGATAAACTTAAACATAAATTTATTGCATTAAAAGTAAAGATGGTGATTTACGTACATCAAAGGCTCAATGACTCTTTCTTCCTTTAGCGCGGAATTGGGCAGAGTTTTGGTAAGCAATTTGAGGATATGAGTGAACACCCTAAAATTCTAACAGACTGACTTATTTATAGTATTTTACAAGATAACTGCTAAGAGTAATCAACAGACTAGATTCAAACTAAAGAAAACTGCTACACACGATTTCGCCATTCGTTTAGCGCTTCGGAACCACGATCTTCTGAAATAATTGCCCATGATCTCCATATTTTGACTCTTTCCCGCTTCGTGACTTCAGAAAAGACTAACTGCTTCTGGTTTCGATATACTTTTTAGAAAATAATAATATTTCCTAAGTCCTTGGCCTACATCTTCGACAGCATCCAACCTTCGACCAACTCCTTCATTTGACCCAAACTATGTCGAATCGACCAACAATCATTCTTTACCCATCCTGTCGATATCGTCTTGTTTTCGACACGGTTTCTTCTGGCTGCTTGGTTGATTTGGTTGGTTCTATGGCTCACCTTCTCAGCCGACACACGTTTTTTGATATTTATAACTTGGCTTTATAAGGTTTTTCTCAAAGAAGCTATGTTCGTTTAGAATCGGCCCTTAACTCATAGTGACACTTGCCTTTAATAAGCGCCTTCAAACGTATTTAGAAATTTCCAGTTAACAGTGTGATACTAGCCAGGAGAAGCTAGTCTGTACTGTTATACTCTAAAAGACAGTGTAGTTTATCTGCAAAGACTTATCCTTCCCTTCATTGCTTGATGGCGCCTAGTGCATGATTTGTGTGAAGATATCATTTGTGATGGTTTATTATCCTAGTTTATAAATCTCCTGAAGAATGAAAAGAGTGAATTTGAAGTTCAGTGGAGACCTTGTATGCATGATTCCATACTTATCGATAAGTCTAGTAACTATCCTAGATAATGCTGATGAAGGAGTTTGTTTGTGCTGGTATAATTAGTGTCTTTCTCGTCATATTATGGCTAAAAGTAGGGAGTTTATTAAGGGATATTCAGGGAGTTTGTTAAGGGGCATGGATGGGAATAGATCCCTTAGATAGTGACTTCATAACGAAGGCAGATAGGTTCTGTGGTATTATTGTGAATGTCCCAAATGATGTTGGAACACCATCAGTGGCAGTTTTGTCCATTATGTTAAATGATGAGATGCTGAAGAGGTAGTATGCTCAGGCAATGCACAACTATTGTTTTGATTTCGAAACCTCGCTAAGTATCAACAACCACTAGTGAAGGGTTTACATAGAAGAATAGTCTATCTGCAAGGTATTGAAAAGGAAATTCTTCTATTGAATAGTCTGAATATTAGTTAATTATCTTGTGTACACTAAGAAGAAGTTAGTGATTAGGTTCAGACTACAGTAACATGAAATTTTAACCATTATAAAGTCATGAAAATGTGTGGATACTTAAGGATATAAATCAAAAGTATCCGTGAAAAGTTTATCTCGCTAAAGGAGTTATGTGGATATATGTACTACAATGACACATATATTATGAAGCCAGAATATTGTTCTCTATTGCTGAAGGCCTATGAAGGAATGATGTCGAAGCAACATGTTAGGACACTATGAAATCATGGATAGCTTGATGAAACATCCCTGATTGGTGGGTGAAGAGGTGTTGGTCACATGATACAAGAAAAATGTCTGACTAGGTGTCAGAACATTATTCAAGACATGTTCCTGGATCATCAACAAGGGTGAAGTAACCTATGCATTTATTGGGACTGATTCTTTTCAGAAGAAACAATCAAGAGATATTTAAGGTATTCAAAGTTAGCTTGGTCTGTACACATTGGTTCCAGAAATAGTCTCATCCTCAATTAACGATGTTTTGACCAAGAATAAATAAATCATTGATTCCTAAGAGACTAATCTTCTATTTATAGAGGCTTCCTCTACCCTCTATTATCAAGTGAATATTTTTCATTCAGCACCACCATGAGTTTTGTTCGAGTTTGGGTAAACTGTACCTAGGAATGGGCTTGTGAGGGCTTCCTTTGTCAAGTTTTGGCCAAAAAGGGGGAGAAAAAGTGTGTTACATATGTACTGCTCAAGCACTCAAATAGGAAAGCGTATTTACAAACCTTGTGTCAAACAAGTCGTATCAAATGCTTGAACAACATGTAGTTTAAATTTTCTGACTTGTGATCTGAGTTATAAACACATTTGTGATCTTTGTTCTAACTTACCTGGGAAAGTTTCAGGATACATCTTGAGTTTCCTCTTATGCTGCTTAAGGGGTAGTTTATCTCCCATGGTCCTTTTTTTCCACCACCTGTGACAAGAATTGGTCTTGGGTTAAGGGGGAGTGCATGTTATATTCTTCCTCGTGTACACCAGGACTATTCTTCCATTTACACTTCATGTTTGGTGTTGGTTCAATGGAGAATCTCCAAAATGCGGCAAAGAAGATGTCGAACAAGATGTTGAGACATCATTTTCAACTAAAGATCTATTACTATATACAGTAGATCCTAGACACTACTGATGATGAAGTTTTTTCTTGTCACCAACTGAAGATCCATAGTTATGTGCAGTAGGCACTCGATGTCACTTATGATAAAGATTTTTTGTAATCTCCTAGATTGCAATTTAAATTGTAATTTTTATTTATTTGTTTTAGCCAAAATTTGACAAAGGGGGAGAGATTGTAAGCTCCTTAGTTTTGAGGATTGGCATTAATTTTTGTAAAACAAATAATAACAACAATAATTTAATGTACAATAGGATGTATAACTTGAATAATAAGAACAGGTACAACAAGAAGTCCTATTGGAATGTCAAGACATACTTTATCGAACTTATTCAACAACTGGAACAATATGTCGAAGAAGATGTCCTATGAATGAGCATTCGACGTTGTGCTTACTGAACTGATAAATGAGAACAAGTTCTGTTTTGAGGAATGCAGAATATTCAGGGAATATTATGCAACCTATATGGCACACATTTAAAGGTCCAGAAGATTCAATCAGAAATCAAGGAGACAAATTAGGAAACTAAAGATTGAAGACGTTACTTGTAGCAGAAGTTTTTTGCAGTTTGTTATAGCTGATACGCTGTAGTTTGAAGGCCCAAATCCAGGTGGGTATTATTCTTGCAGGAAAAACCTTATTAGAATGATTTTAGGGATTTGGAAGCTTAAGTATCGTAACTCAAGTTCCAAGCTTGTAAGTGTCTTGCTTATCCCGCTGGCGGGAGCCCTATTTATATCATTCCTTCCTTGAAGCTATTTCTTTCCTTCCGAATCGCCTCATTAACCATGGCTTTGAAGGCAAGGAGTTAGTCATACTTGTAATCATTCACTAGTAACGTCTCATAAAGATTCTAGGAACTCTTCATCTTCATAACGTCTATTCAACCATTCCTACTAGAGTAACTGCCGAGCTACACTTCGGGCCGAAACCGTCCTCGTGTCTCCCCCCGAGATCCAAGTCGGACTTAGATCTCCTCTCTGATGGTCGAGACCTATCCCGGATCCTTGCATCCAGGCATCCATCTCGGCTGAGGATTTTGTGTATGATCAGGTATAGGCTATAAGATAAGGATTTGTAACCTTGTTCAAAAAGATAGACAGGATACCAATTATGTAATCATTAGGGATAGATGTAGTGAACCACCTAGGTTGTGGGATGATCACCATGCTCCTCGAAGCCCGTAGATGAGAGACAGTATGCATTGTTCTTGGAGGAAGTTGTGAAGAAACTCCAAGGCGTGTCCTAAGTTAGATACAAATTTATTTAAGACTTAGATAGGTTGTGATAGAGGTGTTTCTTATGTTAATTGTTATTGTTTATCACTATGAGTGATTGAGGGGGAGTGAAAGGGGTCTCATATCTAAGAGTTCTTAGGTAGAAGTTGCATTGGGTAGTGATTAAGTGAGAATTTGTGAATGGGGGAGTTTAGCTCTAAATTGATACTACTGATAGTGAACTTCATCCCTGGCTTGATAGCCTCCAGATGTAGGCGTGTTGTCACCAAACTGGGTAAACAATTTTGCTATGTTAATTATGCTTTCTGCACTAGTTTACCTTGCATGTATGTTTATGTCAGATCAGATGTCATGACATCCTTATAAGACATTTGAGTCTGCTATACCATAATTTAAAATTCCTTCTTTTAACTGTGCTACTTCAATTCCTATAAAGTAATTCAATTTTCCAATATCTTTTATTCTTAATGAATTGTGTAGTGTTTCTTTGATATATTTTAATTCCAATAAATTATTGCCAACAATTATCACATCATCCACATATACTAAAAGTTGTTAGGTGAGAATATGGACACAAAGAGGTCTATAAGAGATATTAAATAGACCATTTTCTCTTTAAGAAAATTTTAAAACATTTTAGGTCCCATATACAAAATTAGATATTTTAATAAGCGCAAAAGAAAAACACAAAAACAATAGAACTTGGAGGCATTTCAATGAATTAAATCAAATGTTTATTGAGCACTTTATGTCTTATAATGCAAGTAAGTCACAAGACAACCAAATTAGCTTTAAACAAATCTATTTCAATACTCTTTACATAAATGTTTTATTAAGACATAATTGGATTCATGATACTTCAATAAAATTGATACACCAAAAACCTAAGCTTATACATTAAATATCTATAAGAAAAGTATAACTTATATAGCATATAATCAATGCAATAATTCACTAATATAATATCAAAATAATGAGTACTAGAAAATTAAAAGTGGATAAGGGAAGAAGAAAAGAGAAACAAAGATTTATAGTGGTTTGGAGTTTTCTCTCGCTTTGCTTACTCCACTCTTCAATGGTGTTGAAAACCATAAGAAAATAATCATGATCTTCCAATATTTTGATAAGTTTGATTACATGCATTTTGCTTATAATGAACTATCAAACTATAATTCCTTCAGCTGTTGTAGACACTCAACTGCTAAAAAAACCAAGATCTCTAAAAAGATCTTGATCTAATAACCTTGTTATCCATATTAATCATGCTCTAAGTATTCATATATGGGAATCCACCTGATCTCGTTGATCTATTGTCTGAGCAATTGTCATTAGCTAAGTGTTGATTGGACAACTCCCCCCTTTGTCTATGAGAAATCTTTCTCCAAATCCACTTAAGATAGACAACTTCCATATGTGCCTTATGGAAAATTGCTATTGGATCTCGCAAAAGTCTTCATTGGAGTATAATGAAACTCTCTTCTTGATGAATAACAACAAAGGGAAAACTGCATGCAAGAAATGATATCTACACATGTAACAAATAATAAAC
This sequence comes from Vicia sativa, assembly GCA_021764765.1. Taxonomy (NCBI): domain Eukaryota; kingdom Viridiplantae; phylum Streptophyta; class Magnoliopsida; order Fabales; family Fabaceae; genus Vicia; species Vicia sativa. The sequence continues at coordinate 308,950,416 of CM038792.1, forward strand.
TTCACACAAAATATTAGATACCCAATACTATAGAAAATACCTTTCATCAAACAATATGACAATAGTCTTTCGTTAACGACACAAAAATCTTGTGTTAGGCATTTTTTTTGTTTTTACTAAAATATATTCCACTACGATGAATGTTAAAATCTATAATGAAATGTACTAGGAGTTACATGGTTTGAGTTCCAACTCCTTCAATATTCCATTTTATCGTCACAAATAGGGAATGTCCTTGAATATTACCATTTTTATTTTAGTCAACCGTGGTGTAAAGTCCAATCATTTCATCACAGTTCTTTTTGTCAACTATTCTAATATTAGCAAAACTATCTTTCGCTCAGTACATAACAATCATTTCTCTCATAACATATTTCAGTTTTCTCTCCAAAATATAACCCTAACATCCATGTAACTCATCAGACATAGTGCAACCTTCAAATTTGTCTTCACCAATGGCTACCTTCAAGTTCGTTCATTAAACTTATGCTCTGATTTTGTTTATGTTTTTTTGTTCAAAATGGTTTCTCATTTTTTCATTTGGTTAATGTTCCACATAATATTGTTAATGTCATGGTGTTTATCTAGTTTTACTTATAGATAAAGTGAATAAAGAAATCCACATTAACAAAGCACATACTTTCGCTATGGTACATATAGTTTGTGTTGTTATGAAAACCAATATAAGAAATATGAAGCTAGTGTGTAAAATTCTTCCACCTTGTATTTGTTTTTCATAAAAACATAAACTAGATGAACTTCATCGTTGATTCCAATTCTATGATTTTTTTTTAAATAAAAGGTGTGTTCTTGAAACATTTTATTATATTGTGTGTTGTAGTATGATGATGTGTGTTGTTGTATGTTGTCTGTGTTTTGTTGATAAAATGTATCTTTTTTATGTTGTTGTATGTGTTTTGTGTTGTTGATAAATATTGTTGTATGTTGTTGCTCTTGATAAATATTCTCAGAACAAGAATAAAACATTGCTAAATCACAAGAAAAAGGCTTCTTGTGACTTAACAACGTTTTCTTCTCTAAATTCTTATGCTAATTGGCAGAAGATCAAGTTGAGTTTATTATATTATATGTAGGTTATTTGTTTCACTAACCATTCACTGTAAACACATTCATTTAAATTTATATAGAAATTTATAATCTAAAAATTAAGTTGTATTTGAAATTCAGCATATATCAATCAATATTTTTTGAATTGCATTTGTCTCATATTTCATCTCACGCTCTTTAACGTATAGAATATGGTTCAATGACCTAAGTACTTCATGGAATCGATATCTTCTCTTATAGTTTAATTTGAATAATATCAATTTATTGGCCAAGTATACCTCATCATCGTCACTTATCATCATAATTGTTATGATGATAATTCATTGTCACAATCATCATGATAAGTGACAATGATGAGGTAGACTTGGCCAATAAATTGATGTTATTAAAATTAAACTAGAAGCAAAAGAATCAATGCCATGAAGGACTTAAGTTATTAAACCATATTCTAAATGTTAAAGAGAAATAAATGATTTATGACATGCATGCAATTAGAAAAATAGTGGTTTATTTAAGTTGTTTTTCAAGAATAGTTTAATTTTTAGTTTATATACTTCATCATCAATTTGAATGTTTGTATTTCTTTAGTGAGGTGTATTGAAAAACAAGCAATCTACATATTATATAAAAATTCTTGGGTACTTTCGACAATGCTTATATATTGTAATTGTGATGAAATAATATTTATATTACAAATCAATTAACGTTTAAATCCAGTACCTAAGTATATATCACAACGGTTGATAAGCATAACCTTTGTGATAGGTAGTGCACGTCCTGCCTTATTATCACGATATCGTGACCACAGTGGAAAGCACCTGACATAAATCACCCATTACCTCACAATAGTTGGTCAGGTGTTGTGGCATCCCTTTTCTAACCAATGTGGTATGGATTTTCCATAGTAGCGACCCTAAAGGGTTTTAGATAAATGTGAATGAATAACACACACACACACAAGGTTCTCTTAAATTTTCGGATTAATGAATCTTGGCTTTGATTGTTATCAAGAGATTGATTAATCATAAACAACACATCGAGATTGATATATATATATATATATATATATATATATATATATATATATATATATATATATATATATAATTCACTCAACACAATAACAAATTGCAGAAGAGCAAGATGCAACAAAAAGGACAATGAATCTGAAATGAATTCATAATCAAGAAGTTGTTCTAGAGAAGAGAAATAATCACGGTGATGGATATAGACACACTAAAAAAAGAAGAAAAAAGAACTTTTTATATCAATGGGTTTCTCCCATCGGGTTCACTCACTTATTACTTTCATCAAAGAAACAATTGTTTAAATCAAAGATGAAAAATGGGTCTTAAAGCTTTGATTCAGATTAAGTGAAAACCGTGATTCAAATCAATTTGAGCATAACCTAAATATAGCTTCATGAAAATAATTTATTCAAATCAATTTTTTCACTTGATTCCAATCAAATGAGGTTGTGATTTGAATAATGTTTATTTTGGGATTAGAATCAAATGCTCCAGAAGGAACTCTCATTTTTCTTACATATGAATGAAAATCCAAATTTAAGAGCTCTAACTTGTGATTTAAGTTACGTTTGAAGAAACGACAATGCAGTAACTAGTTAGGCTCAAAAAGAAATAATATTAACGATCAAACACTCTTATTAAATGAGTAAGGAGGGTTCTTAGTGATACAACAACATAATACATTAGTTGGAGTGGTTACAAATGAAATGCGAATACAATATAAGCACATGATTATATAATCAAATCACAAATACACAAGTGTTAAACATCTATATCAAATTGAAAAAAACATCAAAATACATAAGCGATACCATACTATATCGTGACTATACTTTAAAAAGTATAGTGAAAGATAAAGGGGTTGTCTCGAAAAATAGAGAATGAACTACTTTAGCTTGTTTGCAATGATGTTTGGTTAAAAATATTGCAAACTTCTCATTCCATCTCCTGCTAGCTTGTTTAAGCCCATAAAGAAATTTTACAAGCTTAAACAATTGATTAGGTTTGGAAGTATCAACTCCAAGAGGGATAATCATATATAAATACTTTTATAGTTCACCATGTAAATACACATTGTTTACATTTAGTTAATGTAAATGCTAATAGTTGCGTGAGGCTAGAGCATCATAGTTCTGATAGTTACAAGCTTAACAATTGGAGAATAGGTGTCAAATTAATCAAGGCCTTCAATTCGGTTGTAATCTTTAGCTACTAATATATTTTTTAACCTGTCAATTGAACCATCAATTAGGTACTTGATTTTTTATATCCATCTACGATGAATTGGTTTAACACCGTGTGAAAAATCAATAAGCTTTCCATGTTTTTGTTTTCTCAAAGGCACTAAGTTCGAATTGCATAGTTTGCTTCCAACATTCAAATTTTGAGGCTTAAGTATAAGTTTTGGGTTCAGTGTAAGAAACCGGTGTCAAAGATTACAAGAATGACTTGGAGATAGTTTATTATAAGTACGAAAATTAGATATAAGTTAATTGTTACCTTTATAAGAATGATTTTTCTCACCTTTGAAGATATATAATGAAAATATGATGGTTGATGTCTCACACTTGAAGAAGTTATAATGGGAAGAGGATTTTGATTTGGTGGATTATTTTTAGGATGTGTGGTAAGGTGACCATCATTTGAATTTATAGGTTGAGATGTATTGTCAACATTTAAGTTGTTTTTAGGAAATACACTAATGTGATTACCAAATTTATTTTGAAATTAGGTTTTTTGGTTAAAATAGATGGTTTTTGGCGTGAATGGGAAGTAGTACCATGAGGTATAAGATGTTAGAGTTGTTGTTTTGTATGGAAGAATATGATTATGAAAAATAATAGTTCTGGACATACAATTTTTTTTTGAGATTATATCTAAAGGACATTTCCCTTCACTCTAGAGATGTATCCAAGAAACACATACATTTTTTCTTTATGGTTAAGTTATGTCACTACTACATAAAACGGATACCACAATAGTTGGAAAAGTGACACCACGTCACATGACCAACTGTTTTGAGGTAAAGAGCGGTTGTATGTGTGATATGTTCCACCATGGTTGCGTGATCGTGATTATCAGACCAGTAGCGTGCTACCTATCAAAACTATTACTTCAAACAAACATTGTGATATGCTTTAAGGAAAAACATTTAACAACGACTGTTATAAACCACCATTGTGATATATACATTGAGTTTATTATAAGTTATGTGGAATGCTTATTTAACCAATTCCCACTAAACATATAAATTTTATATATGATCTGGAACATTATAATATGACAAATTAATTTATATTAGAAGAACAAGTTACACATTCAATGCTAAACAAGGATTCTTCATCTCCTTCTCCGTATTTTTCTCTTTAACTGTTAAAACGTATTTTAAGACTCCTAGTGCTTCAACCCCCTTCCTTCACCTCTAGTTCATTTTAGTACATAATATTTACTTTGCAAACTAAATTAGAGGTGAAGGAATGAGGGTTGAGAACTAGAAACATTAAACTAAATTCTCACTATTAAAGAGCAAAATGTAGATTATGTGCTTAAGAATTCTTATCTAGAATTTAATGTGTAACTTGTTTTCAAAAATAACATTATCTATCATATTATAATTTTCTAATGCAATTAGAAAAGTTATATATTAGGTAAGGTATGGTCCAAGTTCATTTTAATGGGGTTCCACGGTGGGCGTCATTGTACTTTGTCAAAAGGTGCATGTGTGTATGGTATCCTGAAATATGTAAGGGATACTCAAAAGCCTTAGTAGGTTTATGATGGTTAAGGCTTGCCCGCAATGGAAGAAGGCCTTGTATGGTGCTTATGGTGTTTGTGGTGGTAAGAAAGGCTTTGTATTTAAGCGATATGATGGGTTAATTATGTTATTTTATCCTCATGTGAAGGGAGAAGTAATTATAGGGGCCCTTAGGCCTATTATTTAGGAAACCCTAACAAGCAATAATCAATCCTTCTTGATTTAGAGGGACTATTCGCAACCTATTTTCTAGAAATTCATGGTATGACTCAGTCCACATGACTACTACAGAGATAGTGGTAGTGTGCACATGTCTATCCTGAGGGAGAGCCTCCATGCTACGCAATGGAAATTCCCATGTGACACCTTACGAGACGGTTACCCTTGCATCGGCCATAATTAGGACTCTGATAAATATAACATTGCAAGTTTTATCATGGAATATCACGAGTAATATCCACCAATGCATTAAATATTTAATAATGTGTATCAATTGGAATAGAGGATGAACCAAATCCTTTCATCCATCCAGAGGTATATACAAGGGGCCCCATATCCCTTACTTATTTGTTCTTGCCATTGAAAGATTGAGTCACAAGATTAAGGATTTGGTTAATAATGAAACTTAGAAACCAGTATGTTTTAGAAGGGGAGTCGGATCACATTAGTCTCATATATGATTTGTTGATGACTTAGTTTTTATTGCTGAAGCATCTTTGGATAAAAAAAATGCTATACAAATATTGAAGGTGCGAAAAACACAAGAAATAGGAATTTGAATTGGGTTTTATCCTTTGAAAAAAATTTCTTTTAAAAACAATCCCCTATTTTAAATGCTTTACTTTTGATAACTATTGAAAGAATAAGAAAGCAGTAAAGAACACAATATTTTATACTAGTTCACTTGAAACTTCAAGCTACACTAGCCCACCCTCACAAGTGATTTTACTCTCTGCAATGATGAATTAATCCAATAATCCAACTGATTATTACACTTGCACAACCCAAATGGGAAGTGACTCACATCTGCACACACCAACTGTGTGTGACTAACTATCAACCTCTAAGACAAACTGTCCTAGACTTCTCGAGAATACTGAACCAACTGGTCTCTCAAAGAACAATCAAACAAGATAACAAGTTTGTTTACAAGTAAATATGCTTCTACACAAGCTAATATGTAAACAGATTTTTTTAGCACAAGTAACTTGACAGAATATACATCTTTTTACAAAGAAATAATAACGTTTAAGCGTAGAGTGTTCTTCGTGAATTAGCTGTTGTTTCTTCAAGTCTTCAAGCCTTTATAAAGAGCTATGCATGTGATGTAACTGTTGAGGGGTACATCTAGAAATATGAAATTTGTGGCGGATTGAGAGAACGTGGGAGACAAGATCGTACACAGCATTTGTCCTTCATGGTAGTGGAATTAAACGTTTGTTTATACCATGTAATGTTGTACCACGTTAACATTATCTTCTAACCTTCTCTACTTAAGAGGCTTCTGCGAGAAGGTAAGAGAAGAGAATATAACATCTGGTTAATCAAAACTTCAAGTCTTCAGAGTCTTTTGATCTTCCTCTTCAGAGTATTTAGCACTTGGTTTTGAAGAACCTTGTATCATAACTAAGTTCATAAGAACTTCAAGTCTTTAGAGTCTTTAGAGCCACGTCTTCAGAGTATTTCAACACTTGGTCTTCAGAACTTTTTGTCTTCTAAAACTTGAGTCTTCAGTATCTTGGACTACGTTCACTCAGAACTATTGTCTTGAGATCTTCAGACTGGTTTCTTCCTACTGACGTATCAGAGTAACTTAGCTTCAGAGCCTTCTAAAGCTTTCCTCAATACTTGTTCATTAGAACCATTGTAGCTTAGAAGCAGAGTATTTTCTCTTCTAATGTCTTGGCCACATCATTCATCAGAAGGAGAGTTTGTTTGTTTATTCTTAAAAATACAATAAACATTAGAGTAACAAAATTGTTCACTCAAATATACTCTTTGTTATCTTCAAAATTCATAGACATAATTGCATAACTAAATCTTGTTCTAACAAATATTATTATAAGAGTTTTGCAATGAACTAGGCTAAAAAATAAATTTAGTAAAATCCAAAAGTGTATTTTCTTAATAAAAACTTCTAAGATAATGAGGTTTTTTATATCACAAATATCTTTGTAAAGGATAAAACTGAAATTCTTGGAATTTATCTTGGACTTTCTATGTTATATCATCGGATTTTAAAGGATTCTTTTTCCTAAATTCTTGATAGTATAACCAAATTGAAATTAACTCTTTTCCAAATTGGTTATATCATACAAGCTGTTGAAATTATTGTATCAATTTGTAAAGAAGATGAGCAACTATGTTGCAATTATATTTGGGGGAGCACTTATAACAAAGAAAGTGTCATCTTATTTTTTGTAGCAAATTTTCAACAAAAAAAATGGAAGCCTTGGAACTAAAAAACATAATAAGGCCTACGTGTACAAATTGGTGTGGCAATTAGTGTTGAATGTTAAGTATAAGTCAAGTGTAGTTTGAAGGTTTCAGAAGCTGTTTTGGAAACAACTTATTCAGAAAAGTTGTTTTGTCATTGAAGTAGAAAAATCGTGTTTCGAAGAGGAAACCAGTTTCCCCATTTGGAGAAACCGGTTTCTGCCACGAGTTTTTATTTTTCTGAACTGTTTTCAATGGCAGTTTTGTTAGTCATTGTTTTGTTGTGTTTTTGTGGACACTATATAAATACTCCCTCTCATGAAATGTTTGATAATGCCATTGTGAATAGTACATAATATTTTCTCCTCAATTACTCTCTCTCAATTCTCTATTTTTCTCTCTAAACTTCATCTTCTCCAATTAGCCTGGTTTTGATCCGTTACTCCGCTACAAATATAACAACCACTGATCGAATCCCTACCAACCTCCCAATTATTGATTCCAAGAATTATGAAAATTGTACAAATAAATGAAATTTTTGTTTGGTCCATGAAGTGGATAATGATGGAGTTACACCACTTGTTGCAAAGGTTACAACTGCACAACAAGCTACATTCAAGGAAGAGAAGAAAAAATGCTACAAATATCTCTTCTTGATACATTCTTGCGTCGACAACGACACCTTTGAGAATGTTGGTGATTGTACGTCAGCAAAATAAGATTGGGATATTTTGAAGAAAGCGTATGAAGGTGCCGACAAAGCGAAGGTGGTGAGGTTACAAAATCATAAGAGGCAGTTTGAGTTGGTACCAATGGAAGAGAAGGAATCGATCAACGAATACATTATGCGTATAACGCGTTTAGTGAATCAAATGATGGCTTGCGGTGAAACCGTTTCAATGCAAAATGTAGTGGTTAAGATCCTGCATTATTTTACGTCAAGATTTGATAACATAGTGGTAGCCAAAGAATATTCAAAGGATCTTCTCACCAGGAGAAAGGAGGAGCTTCAAAGCTCATTGGAAGCATATGATCAAAGAATGGATGAAAAGGGAAATGACAAGGGCAAGGCGGAAATTATGTTGCAAGCAAGGTTCAATGAGAAGAACAAGAGATCGAAAGGCAAGTGGCCTTAAAAGGGCAAAGAAAATTTCTTTGAATTTTGGTGGAAGAGATCCACAAAATTTAAAGGGTTCCATGGCTCAAAGAGGAGAGAGCAGCTCCAAAAGTAGTGGTTAAGGAAACAACAACAAGAGATGCGACAAAAGCAATGTGAAGTGCTATAATTGTCAAAAGTTTGGCCATTTAGAAAAAGAATGTAATGCAAAATCGAAAGAAAATCATGGAGATGAGGCCAAAGTTGCAAGGCAAGAAGTAGAGGATGATGATACGCGTCTTGTTATGATCACGGAGGAGAACAATGTCAATAGAAAGTGGCTGGACAGCAGCAACAGTGTGTGTCAAGGGTTGGACAACAACACTAACAGTGCAGAAACACAATGGTAGCCGTTCGAGATGGATTCCAAAGTACTGATGAGTGTGGGTGATGACACCACTTTAGCGGCCAACAGTGTCGGTGATGTTTTAATTATGAAGAAGGATGAGAGTCATTCCTTGATCAAATATGTGTTGTACATTCTTGGAATTAGGTGTAATCTCTTGAGCATTGGCCAATTATTCAAGAAGAATTACACAGTTAGGATGGAAAACAAGGTTATTCTCATTTTTGATTGAAACGATGTTTTAATCCTTAGAGCACCCATGGCTGCAAATCGTATTTTCAAGATAGCGTTGAAAGTAATGGAGCATAAGTGTCTTGCTACAACGGTAAGTCGTGATGAGTTGTTGTGGCACTACCATCTTGGACACCTTAATTTTAGAGACCTCGACGCGTTGCAAAGGCATAGTATGGTAACCAGATTGCCCAATATCAAGGATATGTGCAAGGGAAGCAGCACAAATACAATTTTAGCAAGGATGTAGGTCATAAGACCAAGCAACGTCTTGAGGTGGTGCATTCTGATGTGTGCGGCCCAATGCAATTCGACTCATATGGCAGAAATAGGTAATTTGTCACTTTTATTGATGATTTTAGTAGGAAGCTATAGATTTATCTCATAAAGAGGAAGGATGAGGTGTTTGACGTATTCAAACGTTTTAAGTCCATGGCGGAGCGACAAAGTGGTCACAAAGTGAAAATTCTCAAAACGGATGGTGGAGGTGAATATACCTCAAGTGAATTTGGGAATTATTATGATGATGAGGGTATAGTGCGTAAAGTTGTTCCACCTTATACGCCTCAACCAAATGGTATTGCCAAAATGAGAAATCGCTCTATTATGAATATGGTTCGTAGCATGTTGAAAGGGAAGAACTTGCTGAAGGAATTATGGGGAAAAGCGGTTTCTACAGCAGCCTATATATTGAATATTTGTCTGTCATACCCCAAAATTTGCCCTCCTACTTATCAAGACATCCCGTACATCCATACTCAAGGATTCCTCAAGGGTTGACCAGACAAACCCTCTCCTAGACAATCAACCCAAACTAGGGTTTGGCAATTCTCAAATCAAGATGGACTTCCAACATCTCCAGTGGTCATCATGCCTCCTCATATGCTTCAGAGAATCTCCATGTCAAGTTTCAAGCCTTACAAGTCAAGTTTCCTCAGACAATTGCTCAGATGGTTGAAAATCAGTTGTATTGGACAAAAGGTCAACTGTGGTCAACATACAGTCAAACTTCATGATTCTTGGTCCACATCCTCATTTTGAAGTCACATTCATCATTTGATCAAAGGTTGATCATGATTCATCAAGAAAACTCAAGATTTTCTCAAAAGTCAAACTTTCCAAATTAGGGTTTCCTAGAGAAAATTCAACTGAACTTTGACTGAGCATAACTTCTTCATACTTTCTCAAAAAATTTCCACCACCTCTCATTTTGAAGGAAATTTAATTCTCTACAACTTCATGTCTCACAAGCATGGTAAAAAAATGCTTCATTTTGAAGATATGGATCAAAACATTACAGGTCTTTTTCAAAGTCAACAAAAAGTCAACTTTTTGTATTGAAGTTTTATTGAGCATGGAAACTCCAATTGAGATGAAACCAAATAGGTTGTTAAGAGGAAATCTAGAGCTTTCTAAACAGTCCAAGAACACTCAAAAATGTTGAACATTGAGCAAGATACACCTTGCACAAGTTGGGCATTTTTGAAGAGGTGCACAAAGAGAGATACTTGTCAAAATCCAAAATTTTGCAAATGGGCCCAACTTTTCTTGGTTCAAACTTGTTCCTCAGCTTATTTGGAACCACCAAGCCCAATGCCACGAATTTTATCTTTATTTTTCTATTTAATTTAGATTTTATTCATTTTAAAACAAATTAAATTAAAAATAAAGGTAGAAAATCAAAATTAAATGCAAATTTGATTTTTCTCTCATCCTTGAGGTCCAAGCAACTCACAAAAAGCTGGCAATTTCGAAATAGACTTTGATTTGGCAAGAAATTGATGAAAATTGGATCAAAAAGGAAAGATTTGGTATCACACAAAATCAAATATTTTTACATTGATTGATCATTATTTGCTCTTGATTTCTGATCAAAATCCATCTATTATAAATACACAATGCCTACACATGAAGAAAAGACAGAAAAATTGCCTCAAGAACCCTAACCTAAGTAAAAAAAATTGTGGTGTTCAAGCTACTTGCAGCCTTGGTTCTAGCTCGATTCAATTGATTCTAAGCCTTCCATTGCATTCCTTGGAGCCTTTAGAGTCGATCCAGACCTTTACAAACCACAAAACCATCAAGAATTGAGAAATCCCGATTTCGGTTTGTTAAACTTTTTTCAAAATCGATTTCTATCATTCATGCATAATTAACTTGTTTTGATCGTTTGTTCATGTTCAGAATCGTGTTTGCAAGCTATCTGGGTGGTTTAATTGCATTTTGAGTGCCTGGATCGAGTTATGCCATAGTTAGGGTTTTCTGCATCGATTTGGGGTTTCTCTAAATCCGTTAAATTGGACAAAACCAGTACCACCATTGTGTTTAGAATGTTGTTTGCAATCGATTCATGTATTCATAACTCATTTATATTGCTTGTATGAAGTTTTGGAAAATTGTAGGGGATATAGCGTCAAACGAAGCCGACGCTAACTGTTTGAAATTTCAAACGAAGAAGATGAAGATCTTCGCGCGTAATCTGGGCAATCAGGAAGCGAGTTTGTTTAAAAACGCGTTGTTTCATTATTCTAACACCAAAAACAGTTTGGTCCAGTGGTGAAGGAGGCGCGTGTTTTCCTTGGGGACCCGAGTTCGAACCTGGGCAAGACCACTTCTTTTTATCACTTTGAAAACTAACATGTTTTTTTTTTTTATTTTCTTATTTTCTTTAATATTTTCATGTTATTTAATTAATCTTTAAATAATTTTAGCATGCATTTAAAAAACACCAAAAATATTTTCTTTTTGCATTATTATCAGAAAAAAAGGTTATTTAATTTTTAAGATTAAAATTAATATTTTTGCAAGCATATTTTATTTAATTTCTAATTAATCATTAATACGACTTTTAATTGCTTTTAAATATCAAAAACGATCCAGAAAATTACCAAAAAATTATCTTATCATATTATTGTCATTACTAATCTGAAACTCTTTTCCTCATTTAAAAATTATGTTTTTACTAACATTTTTCCTCTTATGCAATTTTCTCGTATTTTCCGATTATGTATCTGTTCACAGGTTGTAACGTTTCTGACGATTTTTCTTGCTTCTTTTTCATATTATGTAACTGCCTATGGGATGTAATAGTTTAATTAGGACTTTTACTTTCCGCACTCCTATTATGTAACTGCCCCAAAGCCATGTAATAGCGTAGGACTTTATCTTTCCGCACTTTACATTTCCGGAATTTACTTTTTGCACCCTATAAACTGCTAGTAATTAGGCGTGTATGGCAAGATAAAATTGGACATAGATCACTCATAATTCCAAGATAACATATACCTGAATTTGACACACTCTCTTCACACATGCACCCCTTAGGGTAATTCTCTCTCGTTGCCTTTACGAATACAAATGGTCAAGTCCCTCGAACGTAGAGGTATCCTAGCACCGTTGCCTTCAAAATAAATCATCATAGTCCCTTTGATACAAAGATCATAGACCCACGATGTCGCCTACGAATACATGATCTTGACCCTCGATTGTCGCCTACGAAAAATGATGATAGTCCCTTCGAATGTGCTAGGATATTTCCTACAAGTTGTCTTCTATGACCATACGATGTCCCTTCGAATGTCCCTTCTACATCCAACGAATAGGGTTACCTACCAACTAATGGTACGGATAGCACTATTCTAAAGGAACGCAAAACAACACGAAAACGACCATTCTGAGTAGGTAATAAGACTTTTAGTTGCTTGCTCTATCAAAATACTTTTCACACAATACACTTTTATCAAAGTTCAAACTCTTTTCAAAACGAAACATTTCCGAACACTTTGTATTCATTCCTACATGAATCAGTACAAAGTCAAAGCGAAATGCCTTTTCAAAATATTTTTGTCAAACACACAGAAAGCACTTTTTTTTGAAAATGATCTAAGAGCAACTTAGAGCCCGTAGATAGGATGGAAAGGGGTGCTAATACCTTCCCTTTTCATAACCTTCTCCCTTACTCAGAATCTAACGAAGGTATTTTCCTGTTCTTTTCACCTTCCCTTAATTGGATAAAAGAAAAGTCGGGGCGACTCTTGCTATCCGACATTTGCGATAAAAGCAAACGAAATCTCAAAGTCGGTTCACCGACATGTAATCGGCGATCACGGGAGACACCCTAAAGAGAGAATGCCTTAGGGATTTTTAGATCATTTTTACTGCTTTCTGTTTGATTTGTCTGCTTTACTTTTAAGGGTTGCTTGGGTATTATATATTTGTGGGGGATCCTACACACGGATCCAGGTTTCCTTAGGTAAGTAGCAATAGATCATCGCAACCGTTAGGCGTATACCGAAACGGTCAACATGATGGCTATGTTAGTGCGAAACTTTGGATGTCCTGATACTCTTTATTCCCAAGTTGAGGATAGTATTTGGCTTCTGCGTGGTGTCATCAGCACTAACTAAACTTTTAGAATCCTAATTGACCCATCTTGGCCATTAGAAGGTAGTGAGATGGTCGGCTTTGGTGCAGACTAAGGTTGGTCGATACTGATGCTACGCCATTAAGATCGACTTTTGGGATATTTTCGGTCGACCACTTGGTAGTCGTATTGAAATAAACGCCTACGGGAAAGATCAATGATATGAGATTCCTAGAACCCGGTTACTATTATAGGACAGGATGAACCAACTCAAACTTTTGGTAGGGTAATCACCTATACCTCATGCAAGCCTTAAACCTAGGCTCATTATGTGAATTGTTTGTGTGTGCTAAACATGACATCATGACATCATCGCATTGCATATCATTTCTAACTATTTCATGGACCTAGGGATTTATCTTTGCTCTGTTTTGTAGGGATTATGGCTTCTAGAAAGACTATTTGAATCAACTTCATGGGTATACCTTCTCAGCTCAAAGAATTGGTTTCGGAAATTCCCGATCATGCCCAGTTCCTCAAAAGACATGGTTATCTGCTTGACTTGGTTATCTCCGGTTTTGAAGAAGATATGATGCACGTCTTATTCCAGTTCTTTGATCCGAAACACCATTGCTTCACATTCCCAGATTATCAGTTGGTTCCTACCTTGGAAGAGTTCTCTAAGCTACTTGGGATACCTATTCTTGACCAAATGCCATTCACCGGTCTAGAAAAGGCTCCTAGGTACGAAGACATCGCATCAGCATTACACCTAAAGCGCTCAAACATTGAAGCCAATTGGGAAACCAGAAGCGGAGTTAAGGGTTTACTTGCTAAATTCCTAATAAAGAAAGCCCGAGAATTCCTCAAAGCTATGAGTTTCCACGCATTTGAAGACATTGTGGCTTTTCTAATCTATGGTTTGGTTCTATTCCCTAACTCGGATCAATTCATACATGTCAACGCCATCAAAATATTCGTCACTCGTAATCCTGTGCCTACCTTACTTGGAGACATCCTACATTCTCTCCACACTCGTACTATCAAAAGACAAGGAACTCTCATGTGTTGTATACCGTTACTTTCCAGGTGGTTTATTTCGCACCTTCCTCCATCAGTTTTGAAGAACGAACAAAGGTTGAAGTGGTCTCAAAGACTAATGTCACTCTCTCATTCAGATATCCGTTGGTGTCTCTTTTCTCAAAAGGACTTCACATTCATTGAGCGTTGTGGAGAATTCCCTAATGTACCACTCCTTGGCATAAGGGGGGTATTACTTACAACCCTTCTCTCTAGCTCTACGTCAGTTTGGTTATGCTCGTAGAGATGTCCCGCATGATATGCTTCTCCAATATATCGTGTTCGACTACAACCACGATCTCCAGAATTACCGATGAAGGTTCATACACGCTTGGGGCATGGTAAATAAGACTGATACCAAGACTTTGGGGCACCAAAACTCCATTCCTTGGGAACCTTACCTCAAATGGGTGCGAGCTCGAGCTCAAAACCTCATGATGCCATTCACGCCTGTTCTACCCGTAATTATGGAACCTATTGCTATAGGTGACGTACCATATACTGTTCTCCATCCTGACATGCCTACTGATTTTGAAGACTTGAAGAGATCCTGGATTCAGCTTAAAGAAGAAAGGGATACATTCGACGCTCAGTGCTATGCAAGTGAGAAGAAGGAACTAGAGTTGACCAAGCTACTTCACGAGGAGCGGAACATCAACGCCTACCTCGGCACCAAGAGGAAGTGCCCATGGGAGACTTAGAGCTTTAGGATTTTTGTTCTTTTATTTTACTGTTCTGAACTATCTTTTGTACTTTAAAAAAAAGGAAGAATAAAAAGAGAACTAATAAATGTTTGTTTGTGCTTGTTTAACAAATTTAAATCCTTAAGGTCCTTGAAAACATTGCATTGCATCTGCATGAACATCGCATATCATGGCATAGCATCTCATAACAGGTACATTGAAGATCGGTTTTCTCATTTTCTCGCTATTTATTTTAGCAGAGAAATAGCTCTTGAACAGACTGTCAAAGATCTCCAGGCTCAGAATGCTCAGTTCCAGGAGATGTTCACCAGCTTGGTCCGAGGCCAAGAAGATCTGAAGAAGCTCATCAACAAAAAGAAGAGGGTCGTTGGTGTTCTCAACATGGGTAGACGTTACAAAGGTGGTCCTAAAGTGGTCAGTCGGATAGAGCTCTCAAAAAGTGTCAAGACTGAGGGAAGTGTCAAGGGTAACGAAGATGATCAGCGTGAGCCTGAGAAGAAAGGAGAAGACTATGAGGATCAGTACTCTTATGAGGATGACAAATACAAACAACTTGAAGACCGTCTGAATGCTGTGGAAAATCTGAAGATGTCCGGGCTGAATTTTGATGATCTGAGTCTTGTCCCTGGTGTGTTGATTCCCCCCAAGTTCAAAGTTCCTACTTTTGCCAAATATGATGGCATTTCTTGTCCGAAGCTGCATTTGAAGTCCTATGTTCAGAAGATCAACCCCCACACTGATGACAGAAAGTTGTGGATGCATTATTTTTAAGAGAGTTTGTCCGGAACTCAATTGGAGTGGTATTATCAGCTAGAGAGCGACCATATCCGTACTTTGAGTGACTTAGCCGATTCTTTCTATAGGTAGTATGAGTACAATGCTGAATTGGCACCCACTCTAATGCAACTACAGAGCATGTCTATGGGTCGTGATGAGAAGTTCAAAGAATATGCTCAGAAATGGAGAGATCTAGCAGGCAGAGTTCAACCACCCTTGTCCCATAGGGAGTTGGTTGATATGTTTATGGGAACACTGATAGGCCCAATGCTGTTTATGGTCAAAAAAGCCGAGCCAAGGTCGACCGTGCTCAATCTGTGGGGGCAGTTGTGATCTCCAATCCTGCGTCAGCACAACCTCAGCGAGACAACGCGCGTAGCCAGAACGCGCCACAAAGAAAGTTTACAAAGATCAACATGTCATTGTCGCAAGCCTTGCAACACATGTTGAAAGCAGAGCTGATTACCTTAAGGGATCCTCCTCAGAACATCAACACTTCCTCTCCGAGATACAATCCTAATGCTAAGTGTGCATACCACTCCAACAGCCTAGGGCACGACACTGACAACTGTTGGGCTCTGAAGAACAAGATTCAAGATATGATTGAAGCTAAACAGATTGAGTTTGATCCTCCTTTTGAGACTCCGAATGTGATCAACGCGCCTATGCCTAACCATGACAAAAGTTCCAATGCTATTGACAAGACCTCTTATGTTTTCAATATAGATGACTTGACCATTCCTCTGATGACTGTTAAGAAGAATTTGCTGCAAGCCGGTGTCAATCCAGGATGCCCAGAGAATTATCGTTGGTGCCCATCTGCGTCTGACGGTTGTGCTTGGTTGAGAAGACGTATTCAGTGCATGATGGATAACCGCGAAGTGCTATTTCTGAAGCCATCACCTGTGGAGAATCTGTGTGAAGACGTGTCTAAGAATTTGAAGATCGAAGATGTGAATGAAACCGTACCAGAGACATGGGATACCTTGGGCCAGCCAAGTGGGAAGTTTGATTACATGGTGAAGTATACTGTTCCTGAAAGCTACAAAATTCCTATCGAAGATGTTAAGGCAACCGAATGGGGTGAAGATTTCCCAGAAGACTATGCTGATGTAAACACAATAAGGATTTCCTCTGCTGATCCTGTGTGTGCCTAGAGTGGCACCTCTCATCATTATTTCTCCCAGACCAGTTCCATATTCCTCTAACAAAGCTATCCCTTGGAATTATGGAGCTGAGGTTTACTATCATGGAGTCAAGCAAGACCCTCTGACTATTGAGGATCTTACAGTTGAAGCTACTATTCCTGACATTGACAACGTCACCGGATCAAGTAAGGTGACCAGAACCGGATGAGTGTTTTCTCCAGAGATCTCTCCTCCAAAAGACACTACGACTCCAGCTCGCATTTCAACTATCAAACCAGTTCCCGAGGCTAGAGGGAAAGAAACAGTGACTCATCCTGCTCCTACAGAAGTACCAGAGGAAGTTGTTGAAGACACCTCCAAACAAGAAATGGAGGAAATTCTGAAGATTATCAAGAAGAGCGACTACAATGTTGTGGAACAGTTGGGACAGACTCCACCCAAGATCTCCATGCTTGCTCTGCTCTTGTGCTCCGAGGCTCATGCTAATGCCTTGGTGAAGTTTCTGAAGAATGCCCATGTACCGCAAGACACTACTACTGATCAATTTGAAGTTTGTATTGCTAGCCTGGCTGCCAACAACGGCCTAGGTTTCTCTGATGCTGATTTGACTCCTGCCGGAAGGAAACACAACAAAGCCTTGCACAACTAAGCGAACAGTACTTGGAGAGCTCATTCTGCCTGTTAAAGTCGGTTCCCAGACTTTTGATTCCACTTTCTTTGTCATGGACATCCGTCCCGCTTACTCTTGTCTACTTGGACGCCCTTGGATACATGGGGCAGGCGTTGTTACCTCTACCTTGCATCAGAAGCTGAAGTACCCTGTGAAAGGGAAAGTTGTTACAGTATGCGGTGAAGAGGAATACATGGTCAGTCATCTGCAGTCATTCCGATATCTCGAGATGGAAGGGGAATTCTTCGAAACTCCCTGTCAAGCTTTCGAAACAATCCCCAGAGTCATGCCTGTTGACTCTACTGTCACTCCTGAAGTTACACAAGCTCCGCCTAGGATGGCCTCGCTGAAGGATGCTCAAGCTGCAGTTGAAGAAGGTGGTAATACTATTTGGGGTCAGCTCCCCGATCTTCCTTTCAAATCTGACAAGACTGGTTTAGGCTTCACCATCAAAGGTCAGAAGATGATACGCCGTGAACGTGCCGGCCAAGTTCCTTTCTGCATCAGCCAGAGTGGATTTCATGCTGTAGAAGACGACGACGACAACGATTTCGACATCAGCAAGTGGATCTTCCCAACTCCCGGCAATGGGCTCAGCAATTGGAAGACTGAAGACGTCATACCAATCTCCATTAGACAGGAGTAATTGCTTTTGTTTTTGTTTTGCTTTTCATATTTTCTGTGCTTTGAACAATAAACTTTAAAGCCTAGTGCCTTGCCCGGGGCATCATGGCTCGTTTGTGAGGGTTATTATCTGTCATTTGCATATTTTCATTCAATAAAATCGTTGGACTTCTGCATTCAAATGTTGTTTTCTTTCTTTTACTTTATCACCCCTTTCAAAAGCTGAGTTTCTTACACACACCCACGTGAT